>JAJJHQ010010118.1:710649-762858 GCA_021223825.1 Drosophila ironensis
TTTTACACGGAGAGTATAATTATCTGGCCGTCGTTCTTGAAGATGGTAAGAGCTAGAGGTGTAATAATTTTTGTTTTTGGTGTGTTATTTTTGCAGGCAGATTAATTATATTTCACATTTTTGCCACGCCCCTTTCCGCCTTCGCAATTGGCTTATAACTGTATATGCCTCTACATACTAAACTCCTTGCACTTATTTGCAACCAAAAGACACAGATTCCCATATAAAACACCATTGTTTTTCGTTTTCAATAATTCGTGACAGTGTCTTTTTATTTCAAGGCTGACCCAATTCAACGACGGGCGGCGCAGGCGTCGATGTTCACGTTGACCTTCTGGAGGGCAGAGATCGCCTGGGCGGAGACGTCGTGTGTGCAGACGTTGCCGTCGGTGAAGACAGCCGGGATGCGCTCGTTGGTCGATTTCTTGATGGTCTTGATGGAGGAGCGGGCGTTGACCAGATAGAGGGAGCCCTGCACGTAGAATTTGGCCATGCAGGACTGCTTCAGTACCGAGTTCTTATACGACTGGCACTTATTGTAGGTGCGTCCCAGGTTGTAGCCCCCGTAGACCAGCTGCTGAGTGGCGGCGCTCACGTCGGTGACAATCTCGGCGGAGGTGGTGGCGGCCACAACGCCGCAGCCGTGGAACTCCTCGTGGGCGGCATCCACAATGCGTGAAATCTCCTCGTCCTCGGCGGCCACGCAGTCGGGGCTCTCAGCCCGGCGGGCCTCCGTCTGCTCAAGGGCCTCCTCCAACTCGTTCTGTGGCTCTAGGATGATCTCCTCGTACTGGTGGACCAACGCTTCGCCGGTGGACTTGCCGAGGCCGACCATCTCCTCGGTCACACTGCGCACCTGTGCGTCCAGCTGGGCGGGCAGATCCGCGGGCTGGCTCCAGGCACCGGCCACCAAAAGGATCAGGACAATCGCAACGCTGCACTTCATGATTAAATTTTCAATGTTCCATCGGGTCGCTGGCTGTGTCGTATTTATAGGCCCGAGAAATCCAGGTAGCAGACGATCTAATCTGAATTGGCGGTCATAAATTTATGGCCTGCATGGTAAATCATTCGAGTGAGTAAACTTTACATTCGCAGAGTTCACGTATTTGGATTTAGATTAAGTCGCATAATATCGGGATAACACGATGGTTTATGGGAGTGCGGGTATATATTATATCAGGGGATATTTTCGGATATTTGGTTGTAAAGTTTATATGCCTTCAATGGCTCTGTTGTTATTCTCCGTGCCAAAATGCATTTTTTTCGATTGCCAAGTTGCGGTAATGTTTGATGTTAGTATACATTATTGAAAGTACGAGTACCTATATAAATAGGGGGTGCAATACCGTAGTTTTAGAAGCTAAGAAGTTGTAAATCAGCAGGCTTTGCAATAATTTAAATAGCCCACAAAAATTACTCATTTCATAACGCCTCTACCACTAATAGCCCCCAACTTTACTGGGAATCTAAACAAATAACAAAGTCTATCAAAACCGAAACACCATGCATGTGTGTCTCATGTCTCAAGTGATTCCGTAGATTGAATTTCCAGCTTTTTTTTAGCAATGACTTTTAATCGAGGGCGCGTACGCGGAGCGGGGCCGCAACCATAAATTATATGACATTATCTTCTATAATTAAGGTATTATTTAGATTTAGCGATTGGCAGCAGTTTCAAGTGGCGAATCCAGTAATAGATGTTTCCTATCGCCCCCGAACCCGAAAGTATATTATTGGAGCGACCTTATCGAGCCGCCGCGCACTCGGGTCAATTGGAGAAAAAGCCGACGGAAATTATTCCGATTGGGCGAACACAACGGCAAAAGAGTCCAAATAATGGGAAATACTCGTACTTCCAATTCGACCGATAAATCCGAATCTAGTTATATATTTTAATTAACTTGGGGGGGCAAAGATATGACTATCTTGGCGCGTGTGGTCTTCGTATAAAAGGTGCGAACATCACCTGCCAAGATCTCAAACTGGAAACCAGGCAGCCATGAGGAGTATTATTTTGGTGTTGGCCTTAACCTTGGCAGCTGTGAGTTACATAAAATTTTATTTTAACATTTGTGTCTGCAAAAATTCACCATTTCAAACTTTCTCAAGTTTGAAAAAACCTTGCCCACTTTTAAAAAATAGCTTAATTTTGTGCACCCCGCGTTTGCGTGATATTTAATTTAATACTCATACGCACTGTGGAACAATAGTGCTGAAATATCTTGTGGAGTTAAATGTTTTTTTTTTTTTGTTAGGCAACCGCTGTGCCCGTGGAGCAGAACCCAGACGCCACGGCCCTAGACTTGGCCAAGGAACTGGGCATCGACTTCAACTTGGAGCAGGACCTGAGCTTGGACTTTGGGCCCCAGGATGGCACAATGACCGTCGACGAGTTCGGCTTGGTGGACAAGCTGGTGAGCGGACTGATTGCCGAGTCGAAGGCCCTGGCCCGGGACATTGTCCGGCTGACGGAGCGCCAGCTGCTGAAGATCTTCCTGTACCCGATCCGGCAGCTAGAGCAGCTGGCGGAGGACATCGAACACCGGGCCGTGGAGAGCGAGGAGTGCGTGGCCAGGGAGTCGCTGGTCATTGCCGGCGTCGTGGAGGACACCACCCTGGAGTTCATGGGCTGTGGCCGTGACGCCGCCGTTACTTCCATCAACCTCATCCTGGACACCAAGCGGGCGGTCCTTCAACTGACCGTGGATGGCTATCAATTGGTCAAGCTGGCCCGCCGCTGCAAGTCCCACACTTCGGAGACCCGCAAGAAGATGTGCAAGGTGCAGCTGTACGCCAATGCCGTCTCCTATGCCTACAGTGGGCAGCAGTCCCTGCGCCACCTGATCGGACTGCGCCGCAGTGTGCCCGCCGTGGCCACCGATGCCACTTCCTGCACCGGAATGGCCACCGAGAAAGCCATCCAGGGATACGCGGACATCAATGCCAGCATCGATACCTGCATCAACACGATCTTCTTCTGATAAATAAAGCTTCGCCCCCATGGAGCAAGATCAAGCATTTCTTTTTTTTTTTAAGTTATTACTTTTATTTAAATTTGGTTTCATTATCGTTTTCATTGTTTTTAAATACAATAAATAAACATTTAAACTATTTAGTGGTATTGTATATATGTATATATATATGCACATATATATATAAATCGTTTTTGTTTTACTTTTGGTTGTTAAATATTTTAAATAAGTGTATATATATTTTATTTCATGGGGCACCTTCAACCTCAAGTTCTTTGCCTCAAGTTTCTTTGCTTCCGTTTCCGTTTCCGCTTCCGCTTCCGTTTCCGTTCCATAATTGTGTAGATCTTTTCGCAGCCAAACGTTTTGGAACTTTTTTTGAGTCCAAGCGTGTTTGGATTTAAAGATTGGTTTTGAAAGAAACGTTTGCTTGGTTGGTTTGGTTTGGTTTGGTTTATATATAAGTAAATTGCTGTGTTCGGGCTTACGTTTTGTCAAATATCGTCTAAATATCTTTTGTATATATATCGTAATCTGCGCTATACAAATACACGTATGTACGAGTTTGTTATGTATAAGTAAAAGTAGCTTGTTACATAAATTCTAATGTATAAATTGTTGTTCTACTCCAGTAAGTATGTGTTTTGGGGGTCTTGTGAGTGGGTGAATGTTTGTATGTATCAGCTGTACATATGTAGAATGTATGTACCTACTGTTCTTCAATAATTTGTTAAACTGTAGCTAATATATATGTATCTAATATGTGTCTGTCTTCTTGTGTTTGAGTGTAATTTTGCCATCTGATGTTGTTGCATTTTTTTTTTAACAATTTCTTGTACACATTTTCAACTTGGTTTTTAATTGGAGTTTTTCATTTGCATCATCAGTTTTCCATTTGGTTTTTTGTTTTTGTTTCCCCCCGCTTTGTTTATTTAATTATATCATTTTGTTTTAGTCACAGATGTTTTTAGGCGCACTTTTTGTTGCTGCAAAATGTTCTTGAATGTATTCAGCGTGATGTATATTATCAATATTCAAATTTTAGCTTTATAGTAGAAAATAAAATACAAGTAAAAGGCAATCTTTAGTATTTGTTATACTCGTTTTCATCTTGTTTCATTTCGTTTTCACTTTGAAAAAATTTGTGCTTAATTTTGTAGAAAATTTTTTCGCCTGCATTTTATTCACGTCAAACCAAAAATTCAAGATATACATATTGTTGTCTGTTTTGTTTTTTTGCTTATTTTTTTTTGTTGTTTTTGTTTTTATTTAAACTTTAATAATGTATAATATTTAGTTCAATAAATTCGTTACGACACATGGACTAAGACACAGCAAAAAATATTCATGCTTAATTTAGATTCAGTTTTGGGTGTTTTTTTTTGTTCTTTTTATTTATTTGCATATATATTTTTTTTGTAATTTCCCATTAGTTGTTTTTTTGTGGTTTTAATTGCATATTTTCTTTTCACATTTCGCGTTCTAAATGCGCTTGTAAATATTTTTCAATAATAAATGATGAAACAGCTTAAGAACTTTTTTGTTTAGTTTTTTGGTTTGTTGTAATTTTTTTTTTGTAATTTTTGTGACTATTTCTCAACACACCTCGCCGCATACCTAAATGTCTGCGGTGAGTGCTTTGCCCGCTTCCAATAATTATTTAAATACTTTTGTGTTTGTTTTAAGAGCTAAACATTCAACTGCTTCATTTGGTAAATTTATAGATAATTTCGTATTCTCCGGATTTTCGTATAGTCGTCGGTAATCGGTAATCGGGGATTTTGATATGTTCGCTTCAAATGCGTGTCATGAAAATACATTTGCTTTGCTGATCTGATTCTAATTCTGTTTCTGATTCTGTTTCTGGTACTTCTTCGGTTACAACTCCATTTAAAAATATACAGTAGAACAAGGCTACTACATAAGTACATAGGTATATATATATAAATCTATATATATGTTTCTGTAAGTATGCATGTATATAGACTAAATTGGGCAAATATTTCTCATACGTTTGTTGTTGGGCGTTGTAATTTCATTTTCGTTAACGCAAAATGTTTGTTACTATACTGTCCTCGTCGTCCTCCTAATTCGGTTTCATTTATTTTTTATTTTTAATACAATAGTGTGGCCAAAGCTTATTGTCGGAAGCGTTATGCATTTTTTAGTTTGTTATTCATGTTTGTTTTCTTTGCATCGAAAAAATTCTGCTCTTCTTGGTTTTCAAGATTTGTAAAAATATTTTCGTTACTCGTTGCTGCTTTCTACTCAATTTCTCATTTTTGTTTTTCTAAAAACTTTAAAGAACAACTCAGGGGAAATATTCGTATCTAACGTAAAATCTAAAAGTTCCGAGTTGAAAATTTGTTGTAAACTTTAATGGTTTTTCTTTCTTTTCTTTCTCATTTCAGTGTGAGTGTGTAACGGTAAGGCTATTTAATCTGTTAGGTTTTATTTTTCAAAAATTAATATTTCATCTTTTGGTCTTTGCTTACATTAATCACTAAAAGTTAATTCCATCTTGTATATATTTTTCCTTCGATAAATGTATATAAATTTGTTCTTCTTCGTTCTCCATTTGTTTTCAAATCTTTTGTTTTGGCGTAATTTTGTGTGAGCTTTAGTTTTATCCTTAATTTTTTTTCGATATTTTTTGTTGTTTTTTGTTTCTTAATTTTTGGTAAAGAAAATGTTTCAAAAAATGTTTAACAAACAATTCAATAGGCTTTACACGAAAATTATGTGGCATTTACTTGTATAATGTATACACGTGTATGTATATAAATCAATTGTAAAATATATTTATATGTATATATATTTTTTGTTAATATGCTTGTATGTTAGTTTTGTTGTATAATTAAATATTGCATTTGGTTTCGTTGAACGTCTGGACAATTTTTCATCTTCGCCGCCGATTTTTCGCATCTACTTAGTGTCAAAGAGTTATAACTAGACTGGTATATAGCCGTACGTATATATATGTATATATATATATCTACTTGCTATATATATACGAGTAATATAAGTGTTTTTCTTGTGTTGCGTTAGCCTCAATGGTACCCTCTGTAGGCCTGCCCTGCTAAGTATGCTACTGAAAATGTTTCTTAAGAGCACGAAAGAAATGATTAAGGATCGAATATTTCTATCTTATTTATACGTATATATGCACTATACTCGTTCCTGTTATATCGCGAGAATTAAATAGTTTACTGGTATTTTCTGCTTCTTTGTATTTGGTTGCCGCGTCGACGAAACACTTGTAATTTTTATATAATTTACAAAATTTTGATTTCAGTACCTGATTGCAATGGTTTCTCTCTTTATCTTCTTATTTCTTAATAAAAATACAGACACTTGTAATTGTTGTTGTTGTTGCTGTTGCTTTTAGACATTTTTCGAAATACATATACATTATGTACTATATTTTGTTCTAGTTTCGAGCTTTAGGCCTTAATTTGTGTTGTTTGGTTTGAATACGAAAACGCTTTCAAAAAATTCTACAGGACATAACTATTTCTCTCTCTTGCTCGTCTGCTGCTTTCCTGCTTTGTAAACTTTAATATGTAAATACACACAATTAGCTATATATATATATGTATATATATATGTATATAATGTGAAGTATTTTGTTTAAATTGGTTGCGGCCCCCGGCTACAAATAGAACCCAATGAGCAAAGTATCTAAGACATACGAGTACGAACCACTTGTTACGCAGAAAAATGTCTTTAGCATCCGCCTTTCGTATATATAGCACTACAGTTCACATTTTTGTTTTGGGTTATTCAAATATTTTTGCTTGTAAATATATATAGTCGATATATGCAAGTGTTATGTTAGTGGAATTACGATCATTGATTAGCTGAAGGTCAGTGTGTGTTGTTTTCTGTTATATAATAAAAGGAGGGCACAAGAAAGTTGTTTACAGTGCATCAGAGTTGGCTGCTGCTGCTGGCTGAGATCGAAACAAATCGTAAGGACTTTGGTCTAATTTTGTATATCCCTTTTTGCTTAGTTATTTTTTGTTTTTGTCGTTCACAACCATGTAAAGAAGTTGGAGGGGAAGAAACAGGACAGATTCACATATATACTCGAAGCGTATATATAAAATGTATATAGAGTCAGGTGCAAAAGAAATCAATTCGAATAGTTGTGCAGGTTGTCTGGATTTACGAGTATCTGGATTTTTCCCCTGGCAATGACAAAAGAAAGTTTAGGCCATACTTTCCGGACAAGTTATCTGTATTTTAATGCTATGTCGGCTGATAGTTAGGTAGAAAGATATTAATCGGTATATATGTATATGTATATATGCATTATTGCACGATCGATTCGCGTTTAAAGTAAAAAAGAAAACTCAAGCTTTTGTTCTCAAGGTTCAGGTAATCAATTTCTAGTCTTATCTGTTGCACTGAGTAGTCTGCGATTTTGTCCTCATTTTTCTTGTTTTCCATGTGGTTAGGTATACAATATATTATGTATATATGTATGTATAATTTTTGCGTTACGTCATTATTTAGTTGCTGCAATCGGATACACATAATCAATACAGGTATATTGTTAAGAACTAAAAAACGATCAACAGATGTCGGAACCATTCGCAGTTCAAATTGCTTAAATTGCTTAAAGGTAATGAGTTGAGTTTCGTGTTGAGTTTTCCAGTATTAAGTTTAAGTTGAATTGCTGCAAACCATATATATATATGTATATGTAACATATATGTATATGGATCTATATAATAAATATGTACTATTAGTTGTAGTTTATCTAGGTTAGTGTCCAAGTGGTAGGTAAATTTGTGGCTGACTGAAACAGGTTGTTTTTGCGTGGAGAGTTCTTATTGTAGTTTGTCCATTGCTTTAATTGCTTTTTATTTGGCTGCTGCAGTGCTAGAGTTAACTTTGAATTTTCCATTACTTTGTTTAATAATCTTTGTCTTTGTTTTTGTTTTCGTCTTTGTTTTATTTATTTTTTGTTTTGTTTTTTTTTGTTTTTTCGAAGCTTTGATTTATCTCTCAATTGTGTTGGTTTGGTCAAGCGGTTTCGATCAATTGTTTCTATCGTTTTCGTTTAATTGATTCAAAGGGAAGACATAACATTCTAGAAAAAGGTTCCTAACTGATTTCTGGTTGCCCATATCGCTCTATCGTATCGTAAATATATATAAGTGTATATTGTATATCATTTTTTTCTGAGTATAATTTAAAGCATTCTTATATATGTATATTTATTTTCTTCTTATCAATTTGTATGTGTAAATATCAATAACCGTTTGCTACAATAAGACAATATAGTTGGATGCTTACATAATGTTTGGTTTTTGGTGCCACTATAATTTTTTATAGTTTATATACGTATATATAAATATCGAAGTGTAGGTGTTGTTGTGCCAGGACTTAAGAGGCAGCAAAACTCCCCAACAGTTAATTCATTAAATTTAATTTAAACGGGGGCTTGCGCTTTACAAAACTCGATAGAATCCTTAATTTTTTGAAAATGTTTTACAACAGTTTCGCATAAAAAGCTCAACGAAATAAATGTTTATCTGCCCCTCTACTAATCCTGTTCTTTTTTTTTTTTTTGGTTTTTTCTTTTAGGAATGACACCCCCCATATCTCTATACATATACTTGTATAATATATTATTTTTTTTTAACCTTTTACTTTTATAAGACAACATTCAAACATTTAAGACGCTTCATCAAGTTAATAAATAGATTTTTTTTTGCTTTTACTTGTTTTTTCTTTGTTTATCATTCGTTAAAATATCAAAAGTGGATGGAATTATGTGATTCTAGTTATTACACGCACTATTTATGTATATATATATCGTTCCTTGATAATACAATCCATTTTCATGGGGTTTCTGCTGCCTGAAAAAGTTCGCACCAAATCTTATGCTTTTTTTTTTTGTTCCAGGGAATTTCCATTTTTAAATATACACAAAAATATCTGTAGATATTTTTCGTTTGTTTCCATTTCTTCTAGTTATTCATTTTTTGTCGCCTCAAAATGGTGTGTAGATATAATTGTTAAATGAAACCATATTTGCAAAACAATTATAAAATCAGGAATGCCCCAGGAATTACGAGGGGATTGGGGAGGGGGCACGGAGGGGGTACGATTGCTCAATGCTAAAAATTCAATTGAATCGTTCTTTCGTCACAATATTCAATAAAATATTGTCAGCTCGAAAATCGATGATGATATTTGACGAGGGGACCCAGAATCCAGAGTCCAGAATCCAGCTCAAGTTCAAATCCAAATCAAATACTTTAGACTGTCTATCGTATGAGTTTCGTTAAAGGTACAGTTACCATTTAGAATGCTGTCTTCTTACATTGTTATTGTATAATTGGTTCAAAAGTTTCGCTCAGTGTATGATGCGTGTGTGTGCCGTCTCCTATTCATTTGCTGTGCGATTTTTGTGGAATTTTTCCTTTGCGTTTCCCAAGCAGGCGCAAATCGTACTAATCATTCACTTTCATTAGCCAATTAAGTAAAATATAGAACTAAAAACCAGGATATGTTTACCGTCTTTTATGTTTTCCTTTTGCTCAACAAACGAATATTGTCATTTTCTAGTTTTCGTTTTTTTTTTTGCTTAACTTGATTAAATTTTCAAAATTTATATAATATTTGTAAATACTAAATTGTATATTTTATAAATAAGTTAATACTTGTGTAAAAGCATTTCGAAAACCAAAACACACACAGGCTTCAAAAACTTATTCGTGATGAGAGAATCCACAAAACAAACAGAAACTCTGAAACTCAAGTAAATCAATTTGGTTTACCTCAATTTCTTTTTAGATTTTAACACTATCACAGGCGGGAGGGGTATATTTTTTTGTTGAATGGGAAATACCAGGGAGTGGAGGGGTCTACGATCGTATTCTTAACCCAAGTCGCGGCTTGGAAACTTAATGCAATGGACCTGATCGGATTTCGATGACAGCAACAATCGAAACTAATTCTCAAGGCATATATAGGGTGCCAGCAGAGAATCTGTCTATTCTATGCCGCATTTCCAATTTTCGTGCGGATATATGTGGGTCAAAGAGTTCTTGGATTCTTCTTCTTCTGTGGGTGGCATGCTAGGGTTCACTTATATTATTCATAATTCTTTTTTATTTTTATCAATAGTCTGCCATTTGCGAGTAAAATGGTAAAAGGTGTAAAAAGCCTAAGGAGTACAGTCAGCAAAAATGGTATAAGTTGGTTTCTGTAGTTCACATAGTTTGGTAAGTATGTAAATAGTTTTTAAATCTTCTCGCCTCGCCTTCCCGATATATATATATATATGCGTGGTATATATGTATATATCTAACCCAAAAATCAGAGTCGAGTGAGAAAATACAGTGTATGTGGTCGAAAGTGCTCCTGCGCGACCCGACCTCACAAGGGTTTAAATGTAGGTAGAAGAACTGTTTAGTAGTAGCTTGGTTCTAGAGGAACATTAATACATATACGCCTTCGACTTCGCAATTCAGATTATAATAATAATTACTTTAAATTTGTTTTTATCATTGTTTTTTTTTTCTCTTAATGTTTTGTTGGTGTTTTCCTTAACCCTTGTGCTATCTCAACAAAAGGCTGTCCTACAAAAAAAATTCAAGTAATCAAATACATTTATAGTTACAAATAAGTTGAATGTAAATTTGTTTAAATAATTGTAGCTTGTTTGGTGTTTTTACTTTTGGTTTCTCCCCATCGCTTGGTAAAATTCCTATTGTATGCCACAGTGCGACCCCACTGTGCCCGTACGAAATATGTATATATTGTATATATATATCGTGTGTATATATATTTGCTTAGTAAATTTTAATTAATTCAATATTTTTATCTTTTGTCTTGAGGCAGCTTTTCTTAGTTTGTTTTTCTTTCTTTCTCGCTTCGTTCTCTTTTGTTCGTCTATCCTCAAAGAAGAATCAAAAATCTTTGCGGAATAGTTGGGACTCGAACCGATCCTGTGCCTTTATTTTTTATCAAATATTTTTTTTTTCGTTTATTGTATTGCACTCTGTAATTTGTTTTTAATTAGTTTAATTAAAATGCCCAACAATAATTCTTTTGTTTTTCTTTTTGGTTGCTTAAAAGGAGATTGTTTTGGTTTGTTAATTGGTTTGCTTCGTTTTTGGTATCGTTTTTGTTTTCGTTTTAACTATACAACATCAAAAATAACTCACATAAAATTCATTCAACATCTTATCGTTTAGGCTAAAGTACACATGTATATGTCTGTCTATATGTATATATATTTCATGTATATATACCATGTATATAAGGTGTATATAATTCATAAAACATTCTAATTGTAATATGTTTGTCTGCCTTGGGTTGTAGCCTGGAAACCCGTTTTCTCCATCAAGGCTGGATGTACGACCCACATGTACGACCCGCACAGGCTGTTGGATATATATTCATATATTAATACATTCATATATATGCATATATATATCGTAATGCAATACAATAAGTTGACTGTATATTTGGTGCCCAAAAATATTGTTGCTGTGTTCCTGCACTCGACCCCAAACATTTGTCTTACCACCTAGAATCTGCTTATATGGCTTAAAACTAATATTAGACACTGCATCTGCTTTTTAGCTGTTAAGTTATTCGTTTCAATTTATCTTCCATTTGGGATTCGTTTAAAGCCATTTGACAACACAGGGGATTTGTTCGTTTATCTTATTGGATTGCGATTACTTGCTCATATCTCTATTGGGACTATGATCTGTGTGAACTCCAAAAAACATCTACTGCACCCATCATCATCATCATCCTAATTGGATCGCTAGTAATAAGAATGTGCGCCTTTAACACTCGATTCGAATGAAAATTCATTCATTTCAATTCAAAGCATCGTTGTCTTAATTACTTTTGAAAAACGCTTTGCAGCTGTCGTGTGCGGTGTGGCAAAAAGTTATTTTTTTGCAGTGTAACTCGCTCCGATCTGGATTTGTCCTGCCGTCCAATTTCTTACCTACATTTTGTTTTGTTTTTCGATTTCACAATATCTATAATATTACTTCAAAATTTGCCAAGGCGCAAAAGTTTATCGTTTTCTATTGTTTTGTTTCTGTTGTTTTGGTTTTTGTTTTTGGTCATATCTTAATTCGAATATACATATAATATATATGTTTTGGTTTTTCTGTTATTATTATTATCGTGTTATGTATAATTGCCGTTTTGGTAGTTGTGTAAATTTTGTTTTTCTTAATATTTTACTACACACAATAAAAATGTTGGTTTCATCCGCGTATTTAACAACCCCAGAGAAAATGTTTTATGTTTTTCGTTCTTTTCGCTCTTCGAAATTATTTGTTCATTACTTGCTATTTAATTATTGCTCTATAGTTTTGTGTTTTTTCTTCGTGTTTGTTTTATATCTAGTATACCATATGCGATACTTGGGTACAATGTTAAATATATGTTGTTTCCTTCGCTTTACACTGAGAGAAATTAGGAAGTTGGTTTTTTATTGGTTAGTTTTGGTTGCATTGCTGTTGTTGCTGTTGTTCGGTTCGCTATTTAAAATTCTAGAAAAATAAAAGCTTTCTAATTGCTTCTGTTTTCATATAAGTACTCCTCCGTACCATCAATTTCTCGCCATCCACTGATCGATCCTTCGATCCTTCAGAACCCTGAATGCGCGTCTAAAGCACGAAAAACTTTTATTCATAATCTATTTTCTTTTTTGTTAATATTGCATTTGGTTGTTTTCTAAATTTGCCGTTTGTTTGGTTTGCTATATATCTATATGAACTAGTAAATATGTATATATCTATATATATATATTTTTTTAATGTATATTTGTTTGGTTTTTTGTAGTATTTTTTTTGTTTGTTTTTCTTGTTGTTGGTTGTCAAAAAAGGACTCACTAAATGTTACAGCACATCAATAAACAATTTCCCTCTTGCTTGTATCTTGTATCTTGATTTCGTCTATCATGAATCATGGCACTATAGTTTTAGTTATCGTGTGTTTCCGTTTTGTTTGGTTTACTCTCTACGCTATATACGTTGTATACTAAATATAAGACATATTCGCTTGGATATATGCTCCCTAAAAAAACACTACACACTCTGATGCACACATGCACACACGCACACACGCACGCACGCACGCACACATACGCGCACCCCCAGCATACACTGAAGAAAAAAACGTGAGCAACAATCAATCGAAGAAAAGCATAGGTGTAAAACGAAATCGAAAAACCAATCCCTCTATTTGGTGTATAAATATCCAGCGCATAGTGTAAACATTATGCTAAAAAAATGTTACTCCTGTCATCGTTTTTGTTTCTATACTAAATGTATCATCGTCGTAGCGTAGTGTAAATAATTCCCAGTGATATGTTCGCAAATTTAACACAACAACTCGTCCAGAGAGAGTATGCCCTTGAGCTCCTCATAAGTATATTGATTTCTACGTATTTTCTAAACATTAAGATCAAGCGAAAAGGATTAAATGGCCAGGGACTTAAATGCAATATCTGAACAAGGATTGACGCAATATCCGATATTGAATCAGCTTCAAAACCAAAGTCACTCAAAAATATATCGAAACCGGAAACTGATCTACAGTATATTTATCGCTATCATACGAATCCATAATCGAATAAGAACCAATATTGCAACGATCCCTAATTTTGTAACCTATTCGAACACAACACAATGGTAACAACTTCATCACACATTGATATACAAAAAAAATTATACAAAAAAGAATTCGTAATTGAATGATTTGAGGAACTTTTTGTTAGCAGGCTAATCATAGATTTATTAATCTTTTGTTGCTCCTACTAAATCATCTTCTTTGGGGCTTGGGTTGGATCTAAAATCTTATTTCTTTAGCTTACTTCTTGCTTTTGTGTGGCTGTCTAATTGATTTGCTTGCTTTGAGTTTTGATAATGTTTTAGTTTTAGTTTTTAGTTCATCGTGTGTGGTGTTGTTGCGTGTATTGTAAATTTGCTTTTGATTACATATTTTTCTGTTGGTTTCAGTTTCCATCGCTTAATGTTATTAATGATTTCTATATATATATCGAGATATATATATATATTGTATATACGTTTTGTTTTTGGTAATTGATTGCTTGTCGTTTAGTGTTTTTATTCATGTTCTTCCATCGATTCATCAATCTTTATCAACTTGACATGTTTTCGTCCTTACATCTGCAAATAATTCCCGAAGTTTCGGGATATATTTGTTAATTGGTTTTAGTTGCTATCAAGAAATGTGATTCTACTAATGGAAGCCGAGGCAACTGCGACTGATTCCCGATTTTTGTTTAAACTAGCTTTTCTTTTTCTTGTTCTTTTTGTTTTTGTATTTGTTTTACTTCGAAATTTGCTTTCTTCATCGACTTAATACTTATTTATATATTTTGTTTTGTTTCGTTTTGGTTTTGGTTTTGTTTGTCTATAATAAGGCGAAAAATATCATCAAAAAATTGACGTACACTAGATTGTATTTCTGTTGTTGTTTTGGTTTCTATCAATTATTGTTTGACATATATGTAAGTATATGTACGCTTGTATATATATCGATTTAGTAAATTTGTTTTGTTTTGGTTTTTTTTTTTCGCTAACGCTTTTATCGATTCTTATCGCCACTCGTAACCCTTGGCTAGTTATCGGTCATTTTTGTTTTGTTTTGCTTTATTCGGGGACTGACTGACTCTATATATAGTATATATATATATAGGTTTGAAGTTGGAGTTCCATTCGTGACTAATACATTTAAAAATGTTTCCGCTTTAAATAAAATACATAATATATTTGTAAATGTCTGCTTGTATATGTATATATAGATATATGTTTTTTATACATTTATATTAAAATAATTTGATGTATAAAGCGTTTGTTTGGTTTTATATTCCATTCATTTTTGTTTTAGTTGTTTTTTTTTATTTGTTTTTTGTTTCATGGGAATTCTTAAGTTTTTTTTTTGTTTTTCAAATTGAACTTAATGCAAATATGATACAGGCAAAACATGAAAAGGGGAGTGGTGGTGGGTGATGGTGGGTGTTGGTGTGGTGGAGCAAGAGGCATTTGATGGCGAGTGTGTTTTTCTTTCAGTGTCGTGTTGTGTCGTGTGTGTTGTGTGTTAGTAACTAAACCCTTCTTCTTCTGCTGTTCCTGTTCCTGATCCTGTTTCCTATTCTGTTTTCCTGATTGCCAGAGAGCCCAAAAGAGAATTTTTCGTTAGCCCAGAGTCAAGTCTTAGGGGCTACATGTAAATATATATCCGTAGTATATATACGTAACTGTCTGTATATTTCCGTTTTCAATATGTATATCGTATATGTATAGTGTTGAATGTCCTATATAGGCAATCTGCAATCTCAACCAGAAATTTGTTTACTTTGTCGTTTTCGAGGAACAAATATGCAACAAATCCGCGCCTCGTCAATCGTCAATCGTCAATCATTGATCGTTCATCATTTATAATTAGTTAGTAGTTGGTTTAGTTATAGGTTGCAGTTTTTTGAGCAAAAGCCTCAAAAACGTATTTCTGACATTTTCCATTGCCTTTATTTCGACCACAAAATAAAACAGAAACAGAATAAAATTAAAACACTGGTCAGAAAGTAAAATAAAATCATTTAATAAAAATAATAATAATCATTAACTAGGTTGGACAATATTCAATAGTTCACATGATAATGTTGCTTCTCCGATTCCATTTGATTTCTTTTTTTTTTTGTTTTCCACACATGAATTGTATAACAAATCTTTGGCAGCATCTTTTTTGTTTCCTCTTTACATTACACACACAAAAAAAAGGGGTTCGTCGTCCTCAGCGATTCGATCTTGCCAATTATTGACAATATATATAAAAAAGATATATATTTTTGTGGTTTTTCTTTTGATACATTTATGCTTGTTTCTCTGTAGAGTAGGAATAAACGTAACTATATCCGTATATAGGTATGTATATATGCTTGGATTTATTGTATGCATATCGAGTGATTGAGAAACATGTGGTGATGCTGTGTGTATGTTTCGTCTTTAGCTAAAGTTAATTATATGTGTATTCACTAATTAGTTGTAAATAATTTGCCTGGATTCGTTCCTTGCCCGAGCGAAAAACAAATAGAATTATAATTATAAAGTACTGGGAATTCGAAACGAAATGGATAAAAAACATGAAATATAAATATCATACTTTAAAATACATATATACTCGCATTATATATACGTAGAAAATATATATAGATGTAGAGTTGAGGTGGAAAGCTTTCTCATTTTGTCACAATGGTTGTTGTAAGAAAATATCTGCTATTACGCTCGCATTTTGTATTGCTTTAATTTCTTCGTTTATTATTATTATTTTTTTTCTTTGTTGCGGCCTCTTCTTCTTAAAAACAATTAAGCGCAGTGGGAATTTCTGGGGGGGCGGCTGTGACGGGAGGGGGCGTGGCAAATCGCTTAAGTTTTTGCTCAAAATTTTGTGTCGAAAAGTCCATGGAAAAGTGGTTGTCTTGAATAATATCAAGGAGTGTACGAGTACGTATTAAAGGTTAGAAAAGGTTTTGAAAATCCAGATTCGTCGTGGGCTTTGGGTTAGTGACTAGTGCTTGCCGCCCACCGCCCGCCTCCCATTCGCTAGTCTATAGATAATAGCAAATATATATACAGGTTGCGTTTTGTAAATATATAAATATATGTATATAGATATATATTTTTGCTAGAAACTCTATAGTTTATACGTAGTTAGTACAATATTATCGTCGTTATGTTGTTGCATAATCTCAACTAAATTGTAAATTTGATTTAAACTTAAGCACATGTTTGTTGTTTATTTGGTTTCTTACATAAAAATTTGTATGACATAGGAAATAAATTTGTTTTTCTTGTTTTCGTTTGTGTGTGTTTGGTGTGGAAGTTAAGTGTAAAGTAAAGTATTTAAACGCATCTCAATAAAATCATGTACGGTTCACATAATATCATGATCGTGTGTGGCAACTTAAAATAAAATTGAAATTGACTTCTCCGAGATAAATTTAATGAATTCAAAACACACAAAATCAAAATCAGGATATGTATAATGTTTCTTCTCTCTCGTTCTCTCTATCTCCGGTTTGTTTGTTTCTCATTTTTTTTGTTTATAAAATAAAAGCGTGTGGAATTACAATTTCATTTGAAGGCTTTCCATAAAACTAGAAACAAATGTAAAATGGTATTTTTGTTATTTTAAGCTTTTCTTGTTTTCTTGTTTTTCTTTCTTTAAAACAGTTTTCGAGTTTCGTTTGACTTAGGCGCGAAGAAGAAAAGTAAAATCGACAAAATGAAAGTATTCGTAGAAGGGAAATTAAAACAAAAATATTTTGGTATACTTTGCATTTTGAGTAATTCCATTGATTGCAAGTTTGTTGTCTTTAGCAAAAATGATTACTTTAATACTTTCGTAGTTAATGCGATAAAAATAAAAAGCGTAGATCTATATACGATTCATGTGTATGTATATAGTCTGTGCGCATGGAAGGGGCCAAGGAAATAGCGATAAAATCATGTAATCAAAACAAATAAAAAAATAAAACGTATACAATATTACTTGCTTTGGGTGCTTAGGTTAATAAACGAGAAAAGCGAAGCATAATTAAATTATAAATTACATAATTCAACAGCCAAATAGTTTCACAAAAAATTGCATTTTTTTTACACTCACTATATCCGTTTTCAACAACTTTGGGCTATACATAATATACAGTTAAAATGTTTTATAATTTCAGTGGTATAACGTAACAGAACAGAAGCGTTTCACATTGGTTGTTTTTTGTTTTTCTCGTAGTTTAGGTTATAGTCGTAGTTCTTAAACGATTAACATTAAAATCTAAATTATATTTATATACTCGTGTAGCCTCACACGTAACAATGTACTCGTAAAAACTAAACAAATTTGAAATTAAAAATATGACAGTAGTGCATCATCATCATCATCATCATCATCATCGAAAGGGTTATTCATTTTGTTTCGATGAGAACTTTTGGCTTAAACTAGATATACAGGTTACACAATATGACAAGATATAAATAGTTTTCGTGACATTTAAAACATAGAGCTGTTTAAAACATTGAAAAGGAATCGAGTAAAGCCGCGGATGTGTTTTTTTGTTTTAAAACAAAACGAACGCAAAATATTGTTAACAATACGTGGGATTCGCTTCGTTGCGTTGGGTGTGTGTGTGGTGTGGTGTGTTTTGTTTACAGCCTATAAATAATAAGTTCTTGCATCATTTAAATAAATTGCCGTTTCTTGTTGGTAGTTATGGTTTTCTCACAAATTAAAGAAGACGAAAAAATAACATGTATATGATACGATATATATATAAATATATAAGAGAACAACAAATTAAACCATAATAATATACGTTTAAACGCGCACGGTTGATTATATTCAGCCGTGTTATATTCATTTTTTTGTGTTTTGTTTCGTTTTTTTTTTTTTTTTGTTTGTAAAATAATAATGTCTTGGGAGTAAACCAGCCTTATATATTGTATTACAACGGGAAAGAAATGTTGCATTTATCCGTACATATATCATCCTAAAAATGGTGTGTGAGTGTGTATGTTTCGTTTTAGTGTATAAGCAAAAGGAATATCGTTTGTTTTGGTTTTCGTTCAACAATGTGTAAAATAGAACTTAACAGATACCTCATCGATTTTCGATTTTCGATTTCCTCATCATTTCTTTGTTGTTGCTGTCATAGTTAATGTTGGCCTAATGCAAATTGCATCCGTTTTTTTTGTTTGTTTGTTTGGTTGGCTTACAGATTAATTTGTAATTTGTAATTTGTAATTGGGTTTTGTTTTTTACTTTTGTTTTGTTTTGTCTGTAGTTCATTTTGTTTGTTGTTAACACACATAAACGTATCCCTTTTCTCTTTTGTTTTTTGGATCTCCTGGACATTTATCCCCGCCCTACCCTCCTGTGTGTTTTTGCCTCATTTCCACCTCCATCGTTTTGTTTTTTTTTTAAATATACTAAATGTCTAGCTCCTTACACTCACATCCTGTTTTTTGTTTTCTTTTGTTTTGTATATATATGGCAAAGTCATATAGTCATAGGATTTCACATATATGTTTAAGATATAGATTTTTTGTTTTTTGCTTTTGTTTTTCATATATTCATATATATATATTTATATATAAATAGATATCACCTTATATAAGCAGCGTAAGGAAAAACCTAAACAGTTGGTTTAATAATTTTTTTTTTGTTAGTGGTTTTGGTTTCAGTTGTTTGAAATCAAAATAAACTACTTAGATTTCATCTCTTCTAGAATTATTGCCTGTACGCGCGATCTTTATACTTCTCCTCCCTTTCCTTCTCTTCTCTACCCTACCTCTTGCCATCGTTTTTGTTTGTTTTTTTTTGTTTTGTTGGTTTTTTGTTTCGTTTTGTTAATTGTTTAGCAAAAAACGTATGTGCACAAAAGTTGCACATTTTGCTAAGATATACATAGATGTATAGGTGTAGATATATATACACATATATACGTATACGCATACATATATACATGTATATAGATGTGTTGTATATATGCGTGTTTCGTTTTGGTTTTTGTATTTTTGTTTTGTTTTTTTTTAGAAAAAAGATTCTGGAAGGGTATGCACAAAAAGCTAATCGGTCGATATAACAATATATATGTCTATATAGATAATAAGTAACATGTAAAGTAGTGTGTGTGTGTGTTGTGAGTATGAGTGTGGGTTTTATGACAAAATTTTCAACAAGAAAATAATCGATAAATGAAATAATAATATAATAATTGAAAACAATTTAAAAAGGGGTTTTTGAAAAACACATTTTGAAAATATCCCAACTTTTTCCTTAGTTTGTCGTTTGTTTTTTGTTTTGTTTTGTTTGTTATTCGTTTGGTTTTATACTAAGTAAAATATTTTTTGTTTTCTTTGTTAAATTTGTTGATGTTTGTTTTGTTTAGTAGTAGCGGTAATTGTTTTTAAATTAGAGATCAAAAATAGTATTTGTTGCATTTTGTTTATCATTGTTTTGTTGTTGCTGGTTGTTTCTTTTTCATGTTATTTGGTTGCCGTCCTTGGCTCACAAAATGGCAACTTTTTCGTTATTCAAAAAGGATCTTTTATCTTTTTTGCTATTCGGAGACTCTTGCTGCTCCAATTGTATATGTTTATATATATATATTTAGATAGATATATATATATGGTTTTTTTTCACACAATGGAATATATACATTGTTGTATATATGTATTTGGATATATGTTATATTGCTGGTTATTGCTGCTGTCAAAATCGTTGCTTTATGTTGGTAATTGTTGATTTGTTGGTTCAGTTTTCGCCGCTGGGGCTGCTGTGGTTTCCTTGTTGGTTTCCTGTCGTGCAGTTGTTGTTGTTTTCTTGATGTTCCTGATGTTTTAATTGCTTTGATGACTCCTTGTTGTCATTAAGTTGTTTATGTTTTCGGTTGTTTGTTGTTGTGGTTGCTGTTGCTGTTGTAGTTGCTGTTGTAGTTGCTGTTGCTGTTGTGGTTGTGGTTGCTGCTGGCGTCGACAGCCGTATATCTTGCCCGAAGAGTATTTGTAGTTGAATTTGTTCATATCGACTGATGGACGATTGTTGCGCGCTTTGATTTGCAATCAGTGAACATAGAGAGTGTTCAGGACCAGAACATGATGGTTATTCTTGGCCAGTGTGACGACATATCCCTCAGATGTGATTTTCAGGCCGCAGCAGCGGGAAACCTAAAAGTCAGGGCAATTGACGTTAGCAATATATATCTTCTCTTAAATGCAAGACAGAAACCGCACTCACCTTGACATGAGGGCACTCAAACTCCGACTGAAGGGCCCCCTCGCGCGAATAGCAGGCCACATGGAAGCGATTGCCATGCGAATCCCCGATGAGCACGTCCCCGGCATTGGAGATATCAATGCCGTTCGGGAAGCAGGTGACCTTTTCATTGCCAATGCGGTAGAGGAATGTGCCATCGTCCTGGAATACAGCCACGCAATGGCCTTTGAAGTCGCACACGTAGAAGTCGTTGTCTGTAAATTAGTAATCGATTAAGGATTAAGTTAAGTGGCAGCGGGGGGGATCTCAATGCATTATACCTCTTATGGCAATGTCAGAGGGCTCCCGCATGTAATCGCTGCAATCGAACCAGCGCACCAGCTCGCCCTCCTCGGAAATCACAAAGACGGTGGGTGAGACGCTATCCACGGCCACGATGTGACCCTTGGCTGTGACGGCCAAACCGGCCACAATGTCAATGTATCTGGAAAATAAAACAATGGGTTATCAATGCAAAATTGTCCTGCAATTTGTTGATTCGAATGTCGAGCCTCAACCAACTCACCTAATGGCAATCTTGCGCATAAAGTGTCCGCACTTGGAGAAGATTTGCATACGAGAGCGCTCGTTGCCGCGATCGCAAACGACAAACTTTCCATTGTTGTGCATTACGGCCACCTTGCGGGGATACCAGAGTTGGCCCTCCTCCTTGCCGGCCACACCGAACTGGAACTTGAGGGCGCCCATTTTGTCGAAGACCTCGATGCGGTGGTTGTTAGTGTCCGCCACGATGATCTCCTCGTCGACGCCCAAACAGAAGCCGTGCGGCGAATTGAACTGCCCCTTGGCGGTGCCCAGGGAGCCAAACTTGCAGCGGATCTGCATGGGCGTGGCCTTGTTCCGGCCGGTCACCACGCTGGTGGTGCCTGGCGGTGCAACGGCGTGGAAATTGTTCAAGCCGATGTCCTCCACACCGCCCACAATCGGATTAAGCGTCTGGAGGCTGGGGGAGGTGGCCGCTGGTAGGCAGAAATCTGATAAAAAATCAATTCCCGTTGAGCTTCCGCTCGACAAAAGATCATCTGTGTGATGTGGTGGTTGTGGTTGTGGTTGTGGTTTCGGGGTGGGGAGTACAGGTGTTTTGTTTGTTGGGGTTTAGTTGGTTTTGTGGGTTTTACCAATTGTCCCATGGGAAAAACATAAAAAGGAAAACAACTCAAAAGTGTTAGGGGGTTTTCTAAAGCAAGTGTGTAAGTGTAAGACCCTGTAGGGCCCCAAAACCAAAGCAAAAGGTCTACTACAAAAGCTACCCGACACTCACCATTGTTAAGTCCCAGCTTGGCCAGAGCCTGGAGGTTGTTGAGCGCCCTCTGGTCGCCGGACAGAATGTCCGCCAATGTGATCGGCTGGGTGGGCGTCACCGAGGAGGCGGGAATCACCGCCTGCTGTTGCTGCTGGTGCGAGGAGTGCGGATGGGGATGGGCGTGCGAGGCTCCGCCGACGACGGGGCCACCACCTGTTACGGCCGTTCCGCCGGCCACAACCTGGGCCACAGTGCCGGGTCCACCTTGGGCGCCACCGCCGCCGACGCCGGCGCCGGCAGCTCCGCCCACGGCCAGGGCATCGCCCAGAGTATCGGCCATCGGCTCCGTGAGGCTAGCCAGCCGCGAGATGTTGTACTCCAGCATGCTGATGGTCGTCGGCAAACCGGCGGCTCCCAAGCCATTGATCGTCAAATTGGGCCCGGGCCCGGCGTTCAAGTTCACGTGTCCAGCCTGCTGGACAATGCCCTGGGATGCCACGAGCTGCGACTGCTGTGGGTGCAGCACCTGCGGCTGCTGCAGCTGCTGTTGCTGCTGATGCTTCTGTTGCTGCTGCACCTGCTGCTGTTGCTGTTGCACTTGCTGCTGCTGCTGTTGCACTTGCTGCTGCTGCTGCTGTTGCTGATGCAGCACCGCGACGTTCTGCTGTTGCTGCTGCTGCTGTGCCTGCTGCGGCTGCAGTTGCTGCTGCTGCTGCGCCTGCTGCTGGTGCGGCGGCGAGTCCATCATCGAGAAGTTGGTCATCGCCGGGTTGGTGTCGCCGTCAAAGGAGCTCTGCAGCGACGAGGGCAGCGAAATGGGGCTGAACACTGCCGAGTTTAGACGTCCCTGCACCGACGAGCTGCCGCGGTGGCCCACAACCAGGTTGCTAGCCACTTGCTGCTGTTGCTGTTGCTGCTGCTGCTGATGATGTTGCAGTTGTTGCTGGTGCTGGTGCTGCACCTGCTGCACTTGCTGTTGGTGCTGCACCTGCGCCTGCACCTGCTGCTGTGACTGCTGCAAGTTGAGGGAAAACGTGCTTTTAGTACCCGAACCAGAGATCGGCCAAGCAATTCCTACCTGTTGCTGTTGCTGTTGCTGCAGCTGCTGCTGCTGATGATGCTGCAACTGAAGCTGCTGCTGCTGCTGCTGTTGCTGTTGGTGCGCGTGCTGGTGCTGGTGCTGTTGCTGGTGAAGGTGCTGCAGCAGCTCAATGGATTCCTTTGTGGGAGCGGCGCTCTGCTCGGTGCTGAACTTGCCGAACATGTCGCGGGCGAACTGCTCGAACTTTTCGGGCTTCGAGTAGAACTGCAGCTGATAGTTGATGTCGCACTTGGGCGTCTGCTCCATGAGATTCAAGCACTGGGCATTGATCACCGGCTTGAGCAGCAGGAACTCAATGGCGTTGGCCTTGTCAATAGCCCGCTGACCGAACATTGAAGCCTGCTGCAATTTTCCC
Source organism: Drosophila ironensis (assembly GCA_021223825.1). NCBI lineage: Eukaryota > Metazoa > Arthropoda > Insecta > Diptera > Drosophilidae > Drosophila > Drosophila ironensis. The sequence goes on from JAJJHQ010010118.1 coordinate 734,172, forward strand.
ATATTATTCTCCATGCTCTGCATGAGATCCATGATCTTCAGCTCCCGCTCCGAGTGCAGACGGCCTAGTTCGTTCACCAGCTGCTCCCGAACCGACTCCAGCATGCGCTTGTAGCACTTGTACGTATCTTCGATCTGCTGACGGACAGTGTCATGCTGCGATTGCAGCTCCGTGAGGGCGGTGCCGAGGTTGCCGCTGGCATCGTTGCAGTACTCGGCCTTCTTGAGGGCCTCCGCCAGCGTCTGCTCCAGATCGGCGCGCACAGCCTGCTCGGCCACCAGGGCGGTCTCGTAGTGATGGTCGCCGCCCTTATGCTCGCTGAGCAGGCAATCGTTGCATGCGGGCACCTCGCAGGTGAAGCAGTAGTACTTGAGATTCTCGTTCACGTGCTGGCGGCAGCACACCGGCTTGTGGATGATCAGTTTGTCCTGTACGTTCTTCTGCAGGTCCTCGATACGCACCACCTGATGGTTCTCAAAGCAGCGCATATACTTGTGCGCATTGTCGCAGCCGCTGCACAGAAAGTTGGCGCAGTCGTTGCACCGCGATATGGCCTCCTCCTTGCTCTTGCACGAGGTACACGCAATGTGCTCTGACTCCAGGTTGGACAGGTCCAAGATGTTAGTCACAATGTAGTCGCAGGTCAGGCCCTTGACCCCGTGACGGCCCAGAGGCGTCACCTGCTTGCACACGGGACAATCGATGGCCCGGCGTTCGCCGTCGAAGGAGGACGAAGAGCAACTGGTCGGCGAACCGGCGCCCACCGCAGCCGCCTCCTTCAGCAGCAGGGCCTGCAGGCAGTCCTCGCAGAACACATGCAGGCAGGACAGGATGCGCGGCATCACGAGACGCGAGCTGTCACACAAACCACACAATAAAGATCGTCTTTTGGGGGGAGGGAATGGAGACGCAGACTCACCTGCAGAGCTTGCAAAGCTTGTCGCCGTCCTTGATCATCAGACCGCTGCAGGAGTCCTCCAGCGAGTCGAGCTCGGTGACCCCGTGACTGCTGAGCTCTTGGCTGCTCCCAGAACTTTCCACGTCCACGACCAGACCGAGACCGATGCCCGACGAGGAACTGGAGTTGACGGCCTTGATCGAGTTGGCGCCGCCGCCCGACGAGGAGGCGGCCGAGGACGTGGACGATGACGAGGAGGCAGCCATCGAGGCCGACGATCCGAGACTGGTGGAGCTGGCGCTGGTGGCTTCCAGGCTGCCGGCATTGCTGCTGCCCTTGCCGGTGTCGGTGTCCGCGCCGGAACCGCAAACGGAGCCCATGCCCGAGCTGGAGCTGGTGCTGCTCGAGGAGCTGGAGGAGCTGCTGCTGCTCGTATTGACATCGGTGTCCTCCAGCACCGACGACGAGGAGGTGTCATCGCTGAGCGCACTCTTCAGGCTGCTGTTGGCATTGCCGAGGCCATCGACGGCGGGCGACTGTGGCTCCACGGCAATGGCCACAGGCTCCATAATCGACGTCTGCACTGGATCCTCCATCTGATCCTGAATCTAAGAACTTTTAAAGGACTTTATTAGGGATTTCTTCACTTTATTAGGGATTTCTCCACGCCTTGACTCACCTTTCTTTGGCTTTTCCCGATGCGATCCTCGATTTGGGTTTTTTTTTTTTAGTTTCTCGTTTGGTTTGGCTCTCCTTGTGAGAATATCTTTAAACTTTGAGCTTTAGTATAGATTTACCGTTGCTCCTGAACAGTAGGTCTTCTTCCTGCTCTCGCTGCTGTTATTTTAACTCCCTAGTGTTCTGCCGCTCTCCCAAGAGAGCCATGCCCGCTTGCGGTAAATAGAATCCAAAAGCACGCTTGACAGCTGCTCCTCTCCCAACTAAAAACAGTTAGAAACACAGAACGCGCGCGCGACAGAGAGAGAGATGACGGGAGTTGATCGTGGAGGGGTAGGGGGGGGGCTGAAGCAGAAGCGAAGAGATAGTGTGTGTGTGTGACAAGGATAGCCTGAGACCGATCGTCTGGACGGCGAGTGCCGTTATTAGATTTCAAAGCGTAAGCGCGAGAGGAACAGTGCGGTGCACTTCCATGTGCTTTCTCCTCTTCCTCCTTTTCCTCTTCCTCTTTTACGTTCCCGTGATTTCCTTAAAGTAAGTGCAAATTTGTATACATATTTGCGAGCCTCCTGTTCTGCAGTTGTTTTGGTTTTAGTTTACTTTTTTTTTTTGTGTTGTGGTTTTGTTACGTTTTTGGTTACTTCACTTTGATCCTTTTAGGTTCTGGCCAAAACAGCTTAAAGCACTAGATATTGCGGGATCTTTGCTCTTGATCTATGTGATGCTTTTAAGCTTCTTCTATTTGCTCCTCTTTCTTTCTTTCTTACTGATGCTGCTTTTCGATGATAATGATGATGATGACGTAGATTAGTTGTTGTTGTAGTACGGCCGACGATCACAAAAGAGATTAAAAGGACGACAAAGAAGCCACAACGACGAACGAACGAACAGTGACTACGAAGACGCGACGATAACGGCGTTTTTATTGGACGAAAGCGCCGCTTTCTTGAATCGTTATTTCAGTTGGTTCCAATCCGTTGTTGTTGTTGAGTTTCGCATGAAAGTAAAAAGAGTTTGGCCACACCACCAGTTAAAAATAACGTAATTCAAGCTTTGTTGTAGAAAAACAATTTAAAAACAGGGCAAAATCCCGCACGATTGAATTTTCTTCGAAAACAACAAATGGAAAAAACCAAAAGTAATATTCTCGAGCACAACCCGGTACAAATGTACAAAAAAAAACAACTCCAAAAAAAAGCGGAGCTAACAAATATATACGACTCGAACAAACGGCGCGCGTATACTGAATGATCCAGACTAGCTCCCCAAACAGGCCCCCGAAAATTTCCCTGACAGGCCAGTCAACGGGAAACTGATCTCCAGCCCTTTTTTTTAAATTATTAATATATTTTTTTTGTAACCGGGCGTTTAGAAGATGGGGTGAGTATGTCTTAAAACAGATTTATCTATTAGAGGTATATGACTGCGTTGAACAAGCGAAAGGAAAGTTGGGCGTTGCATACTTTTGGGCTAATTTTTAGGCCCAAATTTTTACATATACATTTTTAGTATTACAAAATAGCAGTTAACCGTTGAACAATTTCAAATCCTACTCTTTGAAACTACCAAAATGTTCCATTAACATTCTTATAATCATAAGTTTCTTAAATAGAGTTAGATTGTATATACTCAGAGCCAAGACAGGTGCCTTGTAAATAAACCTGCTCTCCTATTTCGCTTTCCTATCGGAATCCATCGAATGTAATTATTATTTTCTGATTAAACAAATGTAATTGATATCATAATTGTTGTGTCTTTGGCTTTTTCATTGGAAACGAATTGAATATACACAAAAAGATTCTGGAGATCAGTTTCCCGTTGACTGGTATGCTAGGACTGAAGATATGTGAGACTTTAGGGACCACCTGCGCGGTGAAAATAATTTGTTAACTTTATGGCTTTCTGATGCGAATGCAATTTCATATATGTAGATTTATTCATATGTATACATATAACGTAAATCCCAGTTCACTTTTGTTTATAGTAAGCCAAAGAGCATTTTTATTACTTATTAGGATTGAAATGTGAGATGTTCAGGACCACCTGCTCTTTAAACACAACTTTACTTGTTGCTAGCACAATGCAATTGGTATTATTTTAATGACTATATGGTTTTTCTATGGGATTTATACAATATAGAACCATTTACAATAATATTTGGATTAAGGAAATATGAGACTTTGGGGACCAACGTGAATCGTGAATCTCCTGTTGCTATCATAACACAAATTTGATATCCAACTGTTAACTATATGGCCTTCCAATGGGATTCCTATTAAGTGCTTGTACGCAATCCCGTGCAGTTCCAGAAGCTTTTGCCAGCACCTGAGATACTGGGAATTACGGTGATTGCAAAAAAATAGAAACTATCTTCCTCAGCCCTTTTTTGCCCTTTCACATACTGATCGCCCGATTTCCCATTTGCGCCCATCCTTTTGAGAGCTCGAGGGGAGAGGGGGCAGGGGCAGGGGCAGGAGAGTTGGCGTGCCATTCCAGTTTGGATTACGGGACATGCCCCGTTATATTTCCCATTTACCATAGAACGCAGGCGCCGCACTAGAGCTGACACACTTGGCCTTTCTAGCCGTTTGGCTGTAAAAAGGCCAAGGACACGGAGGTGGCACAGGCAGCAAGTCCTTGACCAGGCCAGCACGGAACACGGAATAAGTAATTGAATTCAATTGAACGGCCTGCTGGCCTGCTGGCCTGCACGCAAGTGTCCGCTTAAATAAGTGAATAGTTTTTGGTCAGCGGATGTGCGGCAGATTTTCAATTTTGATTGTTGCCCCCCAGAAGCACTTACCCCTCTTCCAACACACCCTAGACCACACAACAACTCGCCCTCTCTCATCACTAGCCCCCACACACACACACGCGCGCAGCGGAATCAGCTGCAGTAACAATTGCACACACACACAAGCACAGCACACGTGGTGGGCAAATTTGGAGCGAGTTTGGAACGATAAACGGTCTGGCCCCCACAGCTGATATTTACCGTTTTAGTACTATGATATTCTATTTTTTTTTTTGTGTTGACTATTTTCTTTCTTTTATTCTAAACACCCCCTCGCTTTAGAATGAGAGCGAGTGAGAGAGGCGGCGGCTGCTGCGGTATCTGTACATATGTATGTAATTGTGTGTGCGCAAGCGGCAAAAAAAAGTCCAAAAAAACTACGGCACACACACAAGAGAGGGTAAATTTTAATTCCTTTTTTATTTTCGATTAAAATATGTGTCTATTTTCGACTGATCGTCACATTTTTGCTCTCATCGGCTCTCCTAGAGCTTTTCTTTTTTTTTTCTCCTTTTTTTGGTTTTGCGGGGAGCCCCCAACGAATTGTAACTGTACAGACAACTTGTCGCCCTTTCTCACTCTCTCGCACTCCTGTCGCAGATAGCGGGGTGCTGGGGCAGGAGCAGGGGCGGGAACGGGGGAGGTGTAACAGGGGGGTCGGGTTGGGTGGCCACTGGCGTTGTCCTTGAACGCAAAATTTCCACTTGACTACCGCCCAGGTGGTCGTGGTCAGAAGACACACACGCGACACATTCGACACATTCCCGCTTGCCCCCTCTCGCTCACACTCCCGCCTCAAGCTCTCTCTCGGCCCGCAAAGGGGCAACGGTAAAGAAAAAAAAAATAAAAAGAAAGCCCCAAAAAGGCCCGAAAGGTCCTTGAAATGCCTGAACATTATTTTCATGGGGAAGAACTTTGCTAATCGCAGCAGGCCTGTGGGAACAATCGAAATATTTTGCATGGCCTACTGCGATTCGATCCGGGCCTGGCGAGTACCTTTTGATGTAGTTTTCACACGTTTTTTTATTCCTCTCCTCCGCTCGTTACGATTTTATATTTTTTCTCGTCGCGCACACGAACGCACACACACACACACACACAGAGCAGCAGAGCTAGAGATCAGTGTTGCCAGTCATGAGGCGGCAAATACAGGCGAACATTCTGACTCTAACGCGTCCACAACCAGGGGAATCCTTCTGCTGATGGTCACACCAAAGCACGGTTCGGATTTGAAAATACTTAAATGTTGGTTTTCACAGTAACAAACATATATGTATATGTCCAGCTTATATACTAGCTTATTAATTGTATTGCTAGAGCTCTATGGTTCTTTCCGTGGCGTGCACTCAAAACATGCTTTAAATTGAAAATGTGTCAACGTCGCCGAAATAAAAAAAAATTGGATACAATTTACTAAACTGGATTAGATTATTTATTATTATTTATTAGAAGGCATACGGAGCCCTATGCCCCTTTGTGTCCTTATTGTCTGTAATGTTGCCCGCATGGGCGCGCCGGCTACCTAACTAAAAATCAAGTTACTAGCGTTTGGTTACTGAGCGATAAATAAGATCCCTTGGATGTCTTCTTAGAAGTCGCTGTTCCGGGATTGGTCTGGTAAGGCCAGCTGCCAAACGATTCCGATGCCGTTGCAGTCTTTCCTTGTACCGGCTGGAGTGGTTTGGAGTGATTTATCTGCGCGGCAACCAGATTAAGGCCAGATTAAGGTCCCTGTGCAAAATGACATTGCGAACATACCACTCACAGCACGCGATTACCCTTGTTTGCAAATCTAAGACATCTAAATGCGATTAAACATGGACATTAATTCATTTTTTCTCTTTTTAAGGTAACATATCAATAAATTTGATAGAATATATATTAATGGAACTAGAATATTTTAAGATTTAATGTGACTAAGCCCCGCAAGCTCCTAAACGAAGTAATCTGCTGTGAAAAAATGTTGATAAAATTTTTTAAATTATGGTTATATCTCTATTATTTTATATTTATTAGGTGTGGTAGCACTTGCATGGCTCAAATTTGAAATTATTCCGTTGTTTTTTAAATTATATATTATATTTTGGTAACTGATATTTGATAGAATTTACAGAACAAAACCAAATTGCAATTTTCACATATATTGTATGATATAATATGATGGGTATTAATTTTAAGCAAGTAACTTCTTAATATTTAACACAATTAAGAACGATCGGAAACTACCTTTCTGCAGCAGCTTAGCTCTGAAAGCTCTGAAATCCTCTTACATTTTTTCCTTATTGGAAGCGAGAGAATTTAAAAGGGAATTACACGATTTTTGTTAAGAATTTAAAAGGGAATTACACGATTTTTCTTCTTTTGGGAGGACATTCTGTTTGCCTGCAATAGATAAATCATTCGATAAGACACACGATAAGTAGGCCGAACTCTTTGCGGCTTCTGTATCAAATAAATAAATAAGAATAAATTTAAATTTACCATTCACTACACTTTGGATAGCCATTACTCTATGCTGGTCTTACTATTTTTTATGAATTGTTGTGAAATAGTTAAATTTGATCAAGCAACTGTCTGTGCTTCAGACTCGTTGCAATTCATAGAAATATTAAAAAAAATTTATTAAGAAACTACTTATTAACTACTTATTACTTATTAAATTGGTAGTGCAACTTACCTTGCTAGGAGGTTCTAAAAGACTAAGAAATTTATAGAAATCCCCGGAACTATTTAAATGGCATTAAGAAAATAAGGTTTTGGATTGTTGGTGTTGCCCAATTTACCAGAAAGCTAAAGAAAAATTTTGAAATTTCTTGAAGCATCTTGAACGGGCGTTCTTATTGGAGTATATCCAATAAGAATTAAAGGCAGTTGGCCACACTGCCTACCACCCACCGATAGACCGATAGACGCACCGATAACACACTCGATACATTGACCGCCCCGGCTGCACGTTGCGGCTTTTAGAATAAAAAAAACAAAATAAACAACCAGAACCAGAACGATGAGCGCGGAAGCCGGCCAAGCGATTTTCCGCGAGATCAATGCCGAGCAGGCGGAGGAGGTGGTGGAGATCGAATCGGCCTGCATGTCCTGCTTCCAGACGGGCACCACCCGCCTCCTGCCCACCAAGATTCCCTTCTTCCGCGAGGTGGTCCTGATGTCCTTCAAGTGCGACCACTGCGGCTACACCAACAACGAAATGCAGTCCGCCTCGGAGATCCAGAGGTCCGGCATCCGCATCGAGCTGCAGGTGCAGGCGCCGAGCGACCTCAATCGGAGGGTCGTGCGCTCCGATAACTCGAGCATCAGCATTCCGGAGGTGGAGCTGGAGATTCCGGTGCAGTCGCAGAAGGGCGAGGTGACCACCGTCGAGGGCATCATTGCGCGCACCATCGCGGGCCTCTCGCAGGACCAGGAGAAGCGTCGCCTCGAGCACCCCAAGGAGGCGGCCAGCCTGGATGCGTACATAGAGCGCCTGGAGCGTCTGAAGGCAGTGGACAAGCCCTTTCGCCTGCTGCTGGAGGACATATCGGGCAACAGCTTCATCGAAAACCCGCTGGCCCCGGCCACGGACCCGCAGCTCAAGACCGCGCACTTTACGCGCTCCAAGGAGCAGAACGAGCAGTTGGGTGAGTGCGCCTGCCCCCGGTAACACAAGCTTGTATTCCTAGTGATTGTGTCCATGTTCGCCAGGACTCTACGAGCAGAACCATGCGGCGGAGGAGGAGCAGCACCTGCTCAAGCCGATTGCCGAGGACGAGTGGCCGATTGAGAACCTGCACGGCGAGGTGCTGCAGTTCCCCACCAACTGCCCCAATTGCCAGGCGCCCTGCGAGACGAACATGAAGCTGACCAACATACCGCACTTCAAGGAGGTGGTCATCATGGCCACCGTCTGCTCCGCCTGCGGCCACAAGACCAACGAGGTCAAGTCCGGCGGCGGCATCGAGCCGCAGGGCATACGCTTCCGTGTGCGCATCGAAAGCAAGGAGGATCTCACGCGCGATGTGCTCAAGTCGGAGACCTGCAGCCTCGCGATACCGGAGCTCCAGCTCGACGTGGGTCCGCACGCCCTCTGCGGACGCTTCACCACCGTGGAGGGCCTGCTGGTGGCGATGCGGGAGCAGTTGGACGGCACCTTCTTTCACGACAGCGCGGACGAGACGAGCAAGCAGCAGATGCAGCGCTTCCTCGACACCTTCGAGGCAGTGATGAAGCTGGAGAAGGTGATCACGCTCGTCCTGGAGGACCCCGCGGGCAATACCTACGTCCAGTCGCTGAGCGACGACGACGCCGAGCCCGACGAGAAGCTCTCCGTGGAGCGCTACGATCGCTCCTTCGAGGACAACGAGGAGTTGGGCCTCAACGACATGAAAACCGAGGGGTACGAGAAGGATGCGTGATGAAGGCGAGTGCATTTAATCGAATCAAGAGTGAGACTATACAAGGTCATAGCAAGTGGTAATGAAATTCGCTGTAACTCTAAGTAAAAAGCACATGGAACTCCCCTGAAGCTCTACACATTCTGTTCGATATACAGAATAACAACACTATATCAAAATTGTGTCTGGAAAATAAGGAATCTAAGATGCAAAGTTATGTTATAGAAATCCAACCAATAAATACTTTATACAAGCTGTCCATTATTTAAATCATTTATCTTTTGACTCTGAATCTCTAGCATATACTTATTTTTGTAATTTTTTATGTTTGTAGGTGTGTATGTGTATGAGAAGTGTTTCTATGGAGAAACTTGTCATTTTTTCATTCAACGCATCTCATTTTTGTCGTTTTCGCGAACAAAAGTGGGCTTAACCGGCTGATTTTTGAAACACAGATAGATAATGGCCCTACCAATGTACTATCCAAAATTAGTGCCTATAGAGCTAAAATTGTGGATGTCACAGAATTTCGCGGTTTGCGGGGCTGCGGAGGGAGGTAGCCGATTTTTAAAATAAACTTGTGCTGAACTTTTATAAACTTTTATTCCTAGATTTAGAATGTGCAATTAGTTTTTCTCTATCTATTATAGTTTCCAAAATCTAGGCGTCCATACGGACAGACGGACATGGCTATATCGACTCGGCTGTTGATGCTGATCAAGAATATATATACGGAAAAGACCCGGAAAAGAACCGGTTATAATAATAATGCTACGGTGGATGCACCTATAAATATTTAGGGGAATTCAGTTAAATGTTTACCCTAAGCTGTTATTAAAGAAATCATCCCCTCTTAAATTACATCCTTTTCTTCGATTTTTTCCCAATTTTTGTAATTTCTTAGTTTTGTTATTTAAAAAAGTCTGGCCAAAAAAACGGTTATATTTGTTAACATCGTTTTATTTGCAGTTTAGCAATATTTATTTGTAGTTGCTTTTGGAAAAACATATTAAAATATGTTTTATACGTTTTTATCATATACTCGTATTGTTGTTCTTGTCTTTCATAAATAAATTTAGCTTGAATTACTCAATAATATTTATATATTGCTCCTAATATTATTTTTTCTATTGTTAACACAATGTATTAACACTGAAAGGACACTGAATATCTTATCCTAGTTTCCATTTTCAACATTCTTGGCTATAATTGGGTAAATGAAACCTTTTTTGACCCACTGTTTGTTGATATGGTATTTCGGGAAGCCCCGGCTGCGGTCACACTGACTTGACCCGCTGTGGCACCCGCAGAGCCTCGAATTAGCCTCACGGACACCTCCGATTCCCGGCCTCAAAATGCGCCTCCAGCGACAATGCATCGTGGTGAATAGGCGCTCGGCGCTAGCCCTGATCCTTGTCTTCGTGCTGACGGGCATCCGGAACAGCGAGACCGCCAGCGGGGGCAACCAAATGGACCTCTCCGACACCAAGTCCGACCACAAGGACAACAGCAATGCCAGCAATGGAAACGGTAACGGTAATGCTAACGGGAACGGTAACGGTAACGGGAACGTAAACAACCAGGACAACGAGGTGTACATGCCGCCGCTGGTGTCGAAGAACGGCGGCAATCCCCTGGACAACATCACCGCCTACAGTGCCCCCGTCAGCGGGACAAACAACAACATGCTCTGCCCCGTGGACAAGGAGACGCCCTGCGAGCTGCTGCAGTTCCCGTGCATCCGGTGCGCCTACAACTACGCCTGCCTGTACGGCCGCCCCGTGAACGTCACCTGCGAGATCATCGGGCATGTGCAGTGCCAGGGGGAGCGCAGTTTCCAGCGCCAGATGAGCTGCCGCTACTGCTACCAGACGGAGCTGTGGCAACAGAACTGCGTCCAGCGCGCCCACTGTACCTCGGCCTCGGACAAGTACTACCGCACCAACTGCACCGTCCACCAGGACGTGCTCTGCCTGGGCAACCGCTCCTTCACCCGCAACCTGCGCTGCAACTGGACACAGGGCTATCGCTGGGGCACGGCCCTGCTGATCAGCCTCACGCTGGGCGGCTTCGGGGCGGACCGCTTCTACCTGGGCCACTGGCAGGAGGGCATTGGCAAGCTCTTCAGCTTCGGCGGCCTCGGCGTCTGGACGATCATCGACGTCCTGCTCATTTCGATGCATTACCTGGGCCCCGCCGACGGATCGCTCTACATTTAGCCAGGGCGGGGGGCGGGTGTGGGGTGTGTGTTTCACTAGGGAAATGTGTCGGTGGGAGATGCCGGGAAGACTGCAAGCCAAAAGCCTAGAACGTAAGCAATATGTATATACAAACGCAAGCTATTTAACCATTAAATAATCGTCAACTTCATGTTAAACCGGGTCTTTTTCGGGGAGAGTTTCTCGATCGTGGGAACGAGTTTCTTTTCGGGATAGAAGGTTGCCAAGACCTCTCTTTCTAATTCATGGGAAGTGTTGTGTTCCAGAAAGTGCTCTACAATATCTCCTTTTAAAATAACGTATTTTACCTCCAGTTTTCATCTCCAAGCATTTCAAGCATGGGAGTGTTATGTTTCTGTACCTAAATGTATGCGAAATTTATAGAAAATGCGTAAAGACCTACAAGGAACACTGAAAATAAGGCTCAAATATATAATAGCTCCATGTCTAGAAAGTTGCAAGATCTCTCTTTCTAATTCATGGGAAGCGTTGTTTATGTTTTTCCAGCAGATGCTCTAGATATTTCCTTATAAAATATTATACCTTCAGTTTTCATCTCCAAGCATTTCAAGCATGGGCGTTATGTTTCTATACCCAAATTTATGCGAAATTTATAGAAATAACGTAACGACCTGCAAAGAATACTGGTTCAAACAAATAATAGCTCCATATCCAGCACGTATTTATACGATTACCCGTTTTAAATATATCTTTACTTGCTAACAAAGAACGTACAAATTTATATCCATATTTCCTGGAAATGCTAGGGATTCAAAATCGCCTCATTCATTATAAGACTCTTTCCTTTGAAAAACATTTGTGAAAACGTGGATAGTTTCTCTTTCCCCTATTTTATGGGCGTTATTACATTTATAACTAGACGGAAAGCTAGTTTGTTACTCCTCAAGATATCTCTGTAATTTGTCCTCCCATTTTATTTTCCGAGCATTTTGTATGAAGGGGTTTATTTCTATACCCAGATTTATACGCTTATTCCTATTTAATTTCGATTTATTTATTTAAAAAACAAGGTAGAAGGTCTCCAGGGCCTTTTACCGCTTCCAATGAATTCAACTTGAAACAGAAAACAGAGCAGCAAGTCAATTTACTTATTCTGTTTTTCAGATCTAGGGATATCTCGTGGTACTCCCCACTAAAACACACCAACTTGTTTAAACATTCCATCATCCGATTAGGTGTCGCTGCCTGGCACCGGCATCGGGGCCTGCACCTGCGCATCCCCCTCCTCGGCGTCGTCGAATTTGATGTGCGTGGCCAGAAGCTTGCAGGCCTTCTCGCGGCCCCGCTTCTGCTGCACCCGCACCTTCTTCGAGAGCTTCGCCTCGCGGTCCTGCTCGATCTTGCGCCAATAAAGGGTCTCCGGCTGGCCACGCAGCACCTTCAGTTGCCGCTCGGCGCAGCTCGCCTGCCGCACCAGCTCCTCGGCGGCCGGCGGCGTGGAGAGGCGCAGGTGGGCCACCTGGTCGCCCTCCCTGATGTCCACGTACTTGATCTCCGGGTACTGGCGCAACTCCTTCTTGAACTCCTTGATGTTCGTGCAGGGCTCGAGCAGCGTGCACTCCACAATCAGGCCTGGCTCGTACTTGAACAGCGGCGTGCGCTCCTGCGAGGGCTCCTCCGACTTGGTGGCCTCGCCGCCCCCAGCTCCGTAGAAGTTCATGTTCATCTTGTGCACGGCCTTGCGACGCTTGACGGGAATCGGTCCCGGCTCTCCAGAAGGTTCGCCGGAGCCGCCGCCGCCGCCGCCGCCATCGCTCAGGGCCTCGGCATCGTCGTCCTTGCCCGCCTCCGAGTGCTGCGTTGCGTTGGCCGAGTGCTGGTGGTGGGGATGTGTATGCGCCTGCGCCAGCTGGTTGTGGTGCTGGTGGTGGGGATGCTGCTCGCGCCACAGCTTGCTCTTGGCCTCGCTGACGATGCGGCGCTGCAGGTTCAAGTACTTGTTGCGCAGACTGCTCCAGGAGGTCTTCGGCAGCACCTTGAGGTCGAGGGCGCTGGGATCGATGTTCGGCTGGTCGGTGGCCGTTTTCTTCTTGCGCTTGCGACGCCGCTTCTTGGTGGCCTCCTGGTTCTCCTTGGTCTCGCCCTTGGCCTCCTCCTCCTTGTCCACCTCGGAGGCCTCCGCCGTTGCCTCGGCATCCGTCTCCCCGGCATCGGTTTCCTCCGTCGCGGACGACTCGTGCTCCCCGCCCGACTGCTCCTCCAGCTTGGCCCGCTTGGCCTCCAATCCCTGCAGTTCTCCGTTGCCGGTGGCCTCGCGCTTTAGTCCTTTCCTCCCCGACTCCTCGTGCGATGCTTCCTGCTCCCCCAGCACCGGCGGCGGCGGCGGCTCCTGTTGCTTTTGCTGTTGGTGGTGGTGGTGGTGCTGCTGCTGCTGCAGGGGAGGCGCGTTGAAGCATCGCACGCTGGCCAGCTGCCCGGGATCCGTGTCCATGGCCAGGAGGCCCTGGACCTGGGAAAAGGCACGCAGCGCCTTCTCCATCGACCCGGTGCGCTCGAACTCGATGAAGGCGAACTCCTTGATCTTCGAGGTGCCGGGATAGTGGGGCAGCGAGACATAGGCCACCGTGCCATAGCGACTAAAGACGTCCTTGAGCCACTCGTGGGTGGCGTTCGCCGGCAGGGCCTCCACGTACAGGGTGCGATCCTTGACCTCACGCTGGGCGGGCAGCTTGGTCTTGCGGCGCACCTTCAGGGCGCTCTCGTCCAGCTCCAGCAGCTCCGAGTTGCCCAGCGCCTTGGCAATCTGCTCCACATCCTGGGTGAGGCACTTGATCTTGTTGAACGTGAGGAACAGCTCCAGGGGCACATCTGTGGGTTGGTGGGGCGACAATTAGGGGGCGCCGGTCGACGAGGGCGATTGAGGGGGTGCACTTACACGGGTCCTGGTTGACGTAGCGGCTCAGGAAGCGATCCTTGCTGAGGTTCGCATCCCCGAAGTAGAACTCCATCTGGGCGCGAATCGAGTTGTACAAGTGGCGCTTGCGTTTCCGCCCGCCCCCGGCCAGCCTTCCGCCGCTGCCAAGGGCCTCCGCCTCGTCGTTCAGTTCCATTTCCGTTTCCGTCTCCGTATCGGTGTCCATTTCCCTTTCCGGTAGGGCCTTCTCCGACATGCCTGCCGGCTCGTCCGTTGCCTTGGCGGACGCCGACGAGGGGGCGGGGACGGAGGCGCTTGAGGCCGCCTCCTGGCCGTGCTTGCGTTTGGGCATCTCGGTCGCGAATCGGCCGCAAATTCGCAATCCCAATTGTTTATAGCACTTGCAGATTTGATGCCGCAACGGTCTGGCAAGGCTGGCCGCGATGTAATCGCCGGGTGCCCAGCTGCGTTCCGCGATATCTATCTTACGGTGCACAACGATATGTTCTAAAACGGTCTCACGTCTTTATCCAGCTTGTGTTGCACTTTTCTTGTATAATAAGTCTATTGAATATTTATAAGCATTTTCGTCTTACATCCTCTTATCTTTTAGTCTAAATCAATAAAAAATTCTGTATACAAATATTTTTTTAATATATGATATATATAGAATATATTGAAAAAGATTATTATTTTCTTAAAAATGCAGTGGGATTTTATTAGCCTCTTAGCAACAAAAATATTTATTCAAAGAAAATTTCAAAATTAAAATGTCCATATAACCCAACATGATCATTAAACGTATTATTTAACAATTTAAAGGAGGTTGATTTTATAAATTGTCTAGAAGCAACTATAAGCGAAACTACTAAAATATAGTTAAGTAATAAGGAAAACAAATATTTATTTCGAAATAAGGAATTATTACTCTTACGATGCCTGAATCAATTTGATGTTACTCCTAAGCTAGGCACTAAATATCGAATCAAAGCATGCTATATACAGCGCACCGATAGTCGGGCGCACTGGCAACCCTTTTGCTTGTTTTGGCGGCACGACAGAGCGGCGTTTAGTTGTGCTGGTACAGTGAAATAGTCAGGTCCGTACGTTCCGGACGTCAACTCGGAAAAAAGAACGCCGAGAAAAAGAAAAAAACCCGAAGCCAAGCCAACTAAAAATTGGGCAGATTCTTGCCCATTCTTCACGTACCCAGAGCCAAACAAAATCCAAAGACTGCAGTCTAGTGTCGCGCGCGTGTCCCCACCGTTTTCGCGAAGAAAGAAGCGCGCGAAACGGGAGAAAAATTGTTAGCGTCGGTTTTCCTTCTCCGAGATTCTCATTATTAGCCATTAGCCATGTCCGACATAGTGCTGCAGGCCGATGTGGTGCGCATGATGCTGGGTGAGTCCCCTTTCAGCGTCCCCTGGACCACCGCGACCACCGCGACCACCGCGACCACCGCTCTCAAGGAGCGAGACTCACACACGCTCCTCCTCGCCTTGCAGGGTATCTCCACAGCCACGGGCTCAAGGAGACGGCCGACAGCCTGTGCGCCTCCTCGCCGCACCTGCAGGCGGAGTACCGTGCCCTCCGGCAGGGCGTGCAGACCCACAACTTCTACGACGGCGGCATCGAGACCGTCTTTGGCGAGTTCGCCAATATTTCGTCTCTGAGTGAGTACCACCGACCAACCGGTCGCTAAGAGGGATTCCCTTGAGTACAGTCCCTTGAGTGAACCCTTCGCTTGCAGTGACCAAGCTATCCGAGCGTTTGCCGTCGAAGAGGCGTCAGGAGTTCATGCAGATGAAGCTATCCGAGAAGGTGCTATACCTTTTGCTGCTGCTCGCCTCGCCGAAGGAAGCCCAGCCGAACGCCGCTGCTGGGAAGGACGCCCCGGGAGGCAACAGCGTGCCCGGCGGCAGGAAGCGCACGTAAGCATGTTTTTGCATTCCTCAGCATTTTGTTGGCGTAGTGAAAAGTCATTGCTCAGCATTGACTGACTGTAGGAATCTGAGGGGCCGGTTGTTTATCGTAAACAATCGGTGGGATATGGTGTCCCTTGGAAATATTTGGCAATAGTAATGCGAGTAGGAATCTGAGGGGCCGGTTTTTTATTGTAAACAAACCGATGGGATATGGTGTTCCTTTGGAACCCTTTGGCAATAGTAATGCGAGTAGGAATCTGAGAAGCCGGTTGTTTACCGTAAACAATCGGTGGTATATGGTGTCCCTTGGCAATATTTGGCAATAGTAATGCGAGTAGGAATCTGAGAGGCCGGTTGTTTATCGTGTTTATCGTAAACAATCGATGGGATATGGTGTTCCTTTGAATATTTGGCAATAGTAATGCGAGTAGGAATCTGAGGGGCCGGTTTTTTATCGTAAACAAACCGATGGGATATCGGTGGGATATGGTGTCCCTTGGAAATATTTGGCAATAGTAATGCGAGTAGGAATCTGAGAGGCCGGTTTTTTATCGTAAACAAACCGATGGGATATGGTGTTTCTTTGGAACCCTTTGGCAATAGTAATGTGAGTAGGAATCTGAGAAGCCGGTTGTTTACCGTAAACAATCGGTGGGATATGGTGTCCCTTGGTAATATTTGGTAATAGTAATGCGAGTAGTTTATCGTGTTTATCGTAAACAATCGATGGGATATGGTGTTCCTTTGGAACTCTTTGGAAATAGTAATGCGAGTAGGAATCTGAGGGGCCGGTTTTTTATCGTAAACAAACCGATGGGATATGGTGTTCCTTTGGAACCCTTTGGCAATAGTAATGCGAGTAGGAATCTGAGAGGCCGGTTGTTATCGAAAACTATCGTAGGGACATGTTGTTCCTTTGGAACCCTTTGGCAATAGTAATGCGAGTAGGAAACTGAGAAGCCGGTTGTTTACCGTAAACAATCGGTGGTATATGGTGTCCCTTGGTAATATTTGGCAATAGTAATGCGAGTAGCTTATCGTGTTTATCGTAAACAATCGATGGGATATGGTGTTCCTTTGGAACTCTTTGGAAATAGTAATGCGAGTAGGAATCTAAGAGGCCGGTTGGTATCGAAAACTATCGTAGGGATATGTTGTTCCTTTGGAACCCTTTGGCAATAGTAATGCGAGTAGGAATCTGAGAAGCCGGTTGTTTATCGTAAACAATCGGTGGGATATGGTGTCCCTTGGTAATATTTGGGCGCTTCTAAGAAATAATGGATAAATTCAAAAACATATATATATTCGGAAAAGAAAATGCCGGTTGTTATCGAAAACGATGTCCCTTGGAAATCGTTGGAAATAGTTCTGGAAATATTAAAGTCTAGTTGAATAACAGGAACGCTTCTAGGAAATAGAAGGTACACTCAAAGGGATATACTCGGAAACCGAAATGCCGATTGACAACTATTGATTCCAGCTGGAGTCCCAAAGAAATCGTATTGGGTTAAATAACTTGGACGCCTTAACGAAAACGGAATGTCGGTTGTTTAACAAAATACAATATGCGCTTGAGTCCCTAGCACTCGTTGGAAGTAGTACAGTCTATTTGGACACATCTAAGGACCGGACGTTCATACAAATTATACTTGTATATACTCAAAGAGGGAAATGCCGGTTGTTATCGCAAACTCTCAAATATAGTAGGGCTTTAGTACCTTAGTTATCGTAGGAAATCGCATCTAAGAAGTAGTAGGGAGGGTTCGACTGACGTTTTAGCGAGATGACTAGTCCCATAGAGTCGTCATCGTTTTTATTAACACGCTCTAATGGAAGAGCTGACAGTTGGCTCGTACGGCCATCAGTTAAATAAGTAGTCTTACAACCTTTTAAGTGTTTTCATCTGGTCTTTAATTGTAAACAAGAGTATGGGTGGTGGGTGGTTTCTGAAGTAAAATCTGTTTTAAAGACGATTGCTTTTTGATAAAGTAAGGCTGTATAGGGTAAAACAGAAAATATCCTCAAAACAGCCAAGTGGGTCTAAAAAAGTAGTTGGTTTGTCGAACTCGCAATAGCGCACGAGTAATTTGGATGTACCTGGTTAATATGATTATTAACTTTATTAGAAATATTGTAGTATCGATTAAACCGATCGATTTCGCTTGAAATTGTATACTTCCGCACTGGAAACTCCTGTCAAATTTCATGCCCCTTTTCACCACTTTCCCTCAAATTCCTTCTGAGGTGATACGTTGGTTAGATTAAAATCCATTCCGAAACATACCTGAACCGACTATAATTTATAACACGACTCTGCAGCCACTCCCCATGCTCCTCGAGTGGATCGTTCTCAATATCGAACAGCAAGCGTCCGCGCCTGCTGCCACCTCACATTAAGTGCAGCCAAAAGAACGCCGATGTGGACCTAAGCTCCATCTACAGCCGCCTGGATGGCGAGAAAGACGAATCGGAGATCGATGGCAGCGATATTAACAGCTCCGGCGACGGACTCGAGTTGGGCGACGGCAACGGTCAAATGCAGTTTAACAACTCCACGCCCCGCCAGACTCACTCCAACGATAGAGTCGTTACGAGCCAGACAATGCCGGTGAGTTGGGATCGCACTTCGCAGGCTAATTGGATTCAGTCAATAGAACTGATTAAACCTTCTGCAGGAGCTGACGAACGCGATCAGACGCAATCCGATCTTCCGCAACGCGCTGCTGAACAACATCAATGAGGCTGTGCGGTCCGTGACCATCAACAATCCAGTGTTGTCCAGCGATGCGGTGATCGATGGGCTGGCCAAGAACATTTTGGAGGCCACCGAGAAGGATGCGGTGTTCGAACGCGTCGTCCGCGAGGTGGTGAGTTCCGATGGTCTGAATGAAGCGACCATATCAACAGCTATTTCCGCCGATGTTCTGCCTTCGCTTCACGCTCAAGTTCAGGCGCAAGTTCAGGCGCAAGTTCAGGCGCAAGTTCAGGCTCAAGTTCAGGCTCAAGCTCAGGCTCAAGCTCAGGCTCAAGCTCAGGCTCAAGCTCAAGCTCTAGCTCAGGCTAGGGGTCAGGCCTCGATCTCTCCGAGTCGGTTATTTTCCATGACAGAGCCCGTTGCCGTCCCAGTGGACATGGCCGCGGAACCAGTGCCCCCCCAAACACCTCTTATCATACGCACGGCCGTCACAGCCGTCACCACCGGCACCAACGCCGATCCCAACTTCTCAATCTCCAAGCTTGTCGTCCTGAACGCCAACGAGAGCGTACACAAGGTCCCACCCCCCGCGGGTGAGGCAATATCCGCGAACATCAGCTTCGGCAGTGATGGCCTCAATTTTAATCTCCCGGAGCTCGCGTTCAACGAGGAGCTGGGTGGGCAGGTGTGCGTGGATGCCACCACCGGACAACTGACCTTCCCCATTTACCACAACAATGGTGCCCACTTCACGCACTTCCCCTTTCTGATGAACAACGAGTGGGTGGTCCAGCAGCTGGGGCCGGAGCCATTCGCCAACATGGGGGAGTCGCAGATCGAGATAGCGCTCCCGGAGCCCATCACCTTGTCGGTCAATCAGCTGCCGCCCAACTCGGTGATAATAAAAAGCTGCCAGAAACGGGACCCCCCGCCGCCAACCGCTGAACTGCCTGCCCAACTTATAGAGGAGGACAAGGCGGCCGGTTCCAACCCGAACGAACTGCAGGAGAAGCAGCAGGAACCGCAGCGGGGAATGCTGCAGGAGGAGCCGCTGCTGGGTGAGAACGAGCAGCTTAGGGTGGCGCCTCCATCCTCCTTGGACTCTTCGCGTCAGGTGTTGGAACGGTGTACACCCTCCACATCGGGCATCATCAATGTGAAGGCATTCCGCAGCTTGTCCACCCCTCGCAAGCGTACCTCCCATGTGCGCGCCCTAACATTTTCGCCAAACGTCCAATCTACCCTGGTTGCGCCCAATACTCCGGTCTCCAGCCGACGTCCCGTCAGTTCGCTCATCAAGCCTTCTACGGTGCCCGAAACCAGCGCGACGGAGACCGCCGTCCACACGCCAAATGAGGTGGGCTCCTTTGAGACCACCGGCTGGGTGCCGCCCTTGTTCGCCATGGACACGGAGTGCAGCAATCAGACGGTGATTAAGGCGAATCCTCCGGCCCAACTGGCCCAGGCTTCGGCTCCAGCTGCAGCTCCCTCTGCGGCTCCGTCTTTGCCCGGCCCGTCACCGGCACCGGCTTCATCCTCCGGCCCAGTCCCAGTTCCTGTCCCAGCTCCTGCTCCCGCTCCCGCTCAAGATGAATTGACAGATTCCAACACTCCGAAGCGGAAGCACAAGCGTCAGGCAGCCGTGACCGCATGCAAGCGTTTGATTTCGCAGTCGAAGGAGGAGCAGACGAAGCTGCCGGCCAAGAAAACTGCGGGCAGGAAGAACACAAGCGAGCATTCATCGGGACACGATGACAGTGCGGAGGCCAGCAAGGAGAATCACCTGGGCGAGAAGAAAAACGCCAGAGTAGGCGGATCGAAGGCGGGAACGGGCGCGGCCGCGACCGCTGCTGGAGACAAGAAAGCCGCAGACGAAGCTCATGCAGCTGACGAAGAAGAGGAGGACCTCATGGCCGCCTGGCAGCGCCAGATGCACGCCTCTAACAACGATCTCGAGAACCGCTTGCGGGAGATCAACTCGAAGCGCGAGAGTTTATTAAAGGCTCCCGGCCGGGGCAAGCGGCAGACGAAGAAGAAGGACACGCCCAGGAGCAGCAGCAAGGGCAAGAAGGTATCGGCCCTGGGGCCGCCGTCCGAGAAGAAGACGTCCTGCATCAGCGCCAGCACCAGCACCAGCACCAGAGCATCGATCAAAAACCGCAAGACAACGCCCCGGCGAAGCGATGGACAGGAGAAGATAAGCATCAAAATCACGCCACAGAAACCAAAGACTGTGCGAGGCAGCAAAAAGAACTGTCCCGCCACCGCTACCAAGCCGTCGACTTCGGAGGCATCCTCCTCCAATTTAAACGTTAGCGATGATATACTTGGACAGAACATGGCCATGCTGCTGGACACACCAGCCAAGCCGTCGCCTCGCGGAGCAGAACAGAACGGAGCCACAACCTCCAAAAGAACAGCAGGCGGACCCGCTGCAGAAGATGCGGAGCATGCGGCATACGCTATACCGCCCACGCCCGGCACAGCCGCTCTTCCGCTCAACACGCCCTACGGCAAGATGCCAACCTCCTCCTTCCTCTTTGGCTCCGACACGAAGAGCATCGTGTACACGCCGCAATTGAGTGCAATAACGCCGGGATTCCGGTGCACGCCCTTCGGCCAGATGCCGGGCACTCCGGTGGGGCACTTGAGTGCCGCCAAGACAGAATATTCCTCCGGCAGTTCGTACTATCGGCCCGACGAGGCGGAGCACACGGACGCGAATGCGCAGTGCGCAATACAGCAGTGGGAGGACATAAACGTACTTCACCAGCAGCTGCGGCGGCAGCCCCAGCAACAGGAAGCTAAAGAGGATGGGGAGGCTAAAGAGGATGGGGAGGCTAAAGAAGATGGGGAGGGTACGGAGGCCCCAGGGCAAACGAATGCGCCAACCGAAGATCCCGAGCAGATCCCGCTCGTCCTGCCCGTGGAGCCGACAGTGCTGCGTCGCGTTCGCTCCTTTGGTTGCGAAGCGGTGGACAGTTGCGAGTCCGCGGCAGCCGGTTCGTGTCCCTCGGAGCAGCAGCAGCAGCCGCATTACAAGCTGCTGCTCGGCCTGCCCGAGGCCCTCAACGAGGAGGGGTCGAACAACACCAGCTCGTCGGCGACCAGCGGCTCATCCAGCACCACCTCCTCCAGTTCAAGCAGCAGCTCCACCAGTAGCAGCTCCACCTCGTCCTCCTCGCAAAGCGACCTCGCAACGCAACAGGACAAGGAAGAGGCGGTCAAAATGCCTATGAAAGAGGAGACTGCGCCAGGGCACATAAGCATCGAGAATCTCTCAAGCATCAGCAGCAGCGAAGACGAGGAGTGGCTGAAGTCGGACGCGTTGCTGCGGGTGGACAGCATGCCGGGTCAGTTGCTCACCCAGGACGGGGAGGTGCGCTATCCGCTCAGGAACTGGCTGACACCCTGCAAGGAGCAGGCCATCGACACAAGCGGGGGAGAGAAGCCTCCGGAAACCTGGACGCCTGCACCCGTCGATCCTGCGCCTCCCGTAGAAGAATCTCCCAAGCCCTCCACCTCAAAAGCAGCCATCGAGCGGCAAGAGCAGCGCGAGCAGCTGAAGGAGAAGCGTCAGCGCGTGATGGCCAAAGTCAAGAATGAATCGGCAATCAAACCAGTGAAGAAAGCAACTGCCGGCAATAAGCTATCGGCCATGCGCGAGTCCGCCAGCCTGGCCAATCCTGTTGTTCAGCAGGCTGCCAAACCACGGGAGCACATGGATGCTAAGAAGACTAAGAAGTTGCCGGATCACTGCGCCAAGTCGTCGCCACCAAAGAGGGAGAAGATATTAGTAATGGAGGACACTGTGATACCTGAAGCACCCAAGTCAGAACAGCCCTCGAGCAATGCCCTCGACCCAGATCTCATGAATGCTCTGCACCTGTCGTACAGAAAGCAACAGGCTCCAGTGCAGGACGCATCAGTGCAGGAGGCATCAGTGCAGGAGGCATCAGTGCAGGAGGCATTGGTGCAGGATACACCAGTGCTGGATGCACCAGTGGTGAATACATCAGCGCAGGAGGCTCTGTTCCAGATGGCCAACAAGCCGACTTGCTTCCGCATGGGTCGTGCCGCGATGGAGATTGCGGCCCGGCCGGCACCTGGAAGGCGTGGACGCCCCAAAAGACAGCCAAATGCCGAACCCCGTAAGGTCACCATGCGGCGATCCTCTCGATTGGGTGACAAAGAACGTTAGTACACACATTCAGCAACCCGCAAATCCCTCCTAATACATTTCCCCATCACCAAAAATTCACCGCACCCAAAACTAACAAATAAAACAAACAATTAAAACCCATACTTTCATATATATCCCTCTTACAATAATGTACTCGTAGATTTTGAGCCTAATGAGGATTGCACAACCGGAATCAATAATCAAGACCCAAACCTATCATAAATCCTTTAACATTCCTGCCCAAAACTCACCTCACCAATCAACTAATCAAATAAAATATGTGTTCAAGATGTAGATGACAATAATATGGATTTTAATAAAAAATTTTGCATTTTATATACGAAAAAAAATAAAGCTCCTGCTAATGAGGATTGCGCAACCGGAACAAGCAAACAACCAAAGGCCCAGACCAAGCCGACAGGAAGGACTCCGGCCAAGAAACGAGCAGAGGTCCGCCCGCCTGCCACACTGCTGCCCATGGTGGCCGAAGCGCAAACCACACAAAACTCAACAGACGAACCCAAGCCAATTGACGCCCAAAAGAAGCCCCAAAGCGAGAACAAGCCGATACCCCCGGTGGCCGTAACAACAGCCCCAGCGGCCTCCCCGGCGGCCTCCCCTGCCAAGAGTGCAGTTCGTTATCGACGCTGCGTGGACGGTGACCAAGAGCTGGAGATGTACTCGAGCCAGGTGTCACAGAGAAATACCTTTAGCTTTGCGTACACGGATGACGGTCCCAAGGCGGCGAATTCGGTTGCCAGTCAACCGGACAACTTTATAAACACCTACAAAATGCGCTTGCTTACCGAAGCCAACCGAGTACACATCGTACGCGTTGCCAGTCCGAAGATCCTGCAGCTGGGACAACGCATGGTGCAGATCCGAAATATACCCAAAAAGCGCATTCGCCGGCTGACTAGCACCAGTGCAGCCGTCGTCGCATCGGCCAATGTCAGTGCGATTCTGGGCCAACAGCCGGCGGCCACGTCTACGCCGCTGACGGAGAAGCTGGCGAGGAACGATATCCTGCCGCAGGACGAGAACGACTTGGAGGTGGCGGCCATGTATGTGACCAAGTGACATTGTCCGCTTGCCTAGTAGAAATCCCAGTTTCACTTCATCCCCATCTGCACTATTTTCTGCGAAATTTGGCATCATTAGTATTGATAAGCATTTTTAGTTCCTATCTGCAGCAATTTTTCATTTTCCCCGTACAATTCCCTGCCATGTATATTACAAAGGACATTGTTCGCTTGTCCGTTGGTAACCAGTAGATATCCTAGTATCATTGCACTCCCATCTCGCTACTCCGTTGAAGTTGTTCATTTGCTCCGTACCATTTTCTGTTGGAAAACCAAACATATACTTATCATTTGCTTAATTCTTTCACAGCAACAAGATTGATTGCCCGGATAATAAAGCCCCGGAGGATCAGCAGGAGGCGAATAAGATCGACGAACATCAAAACGTCGATATTGAGGATATTGACGCGATCTTATCCCGACTTCATGGAACGTGATGCCCGGCCTCACGCACTCTCCACCACCACTCCGTGAAGCGACCCTCTGAGCAGCTTTGTTTTTTTTTTTACAATAAATATTAGTAACATTGGTATTAGTTTTTTTTTGTTTAGCTCCTGTGTCGTGGAGCTGCCACGTTGAAATAATGCATATTATTTATTTGTTTTAATAAGTTGACAGGGAGCACCCGCCTCGGCGGCTTCCGACATTAGAGAATTCATCACAGAAGTCACTAATTTATTATTTCTCATTCCTAAGATAACCATTTAGAGTATAGGAACGCCTATATATAGTACACATTTGTAAAAGCCAAGTTGATTAGGTTGATAAGTGCTGAAAGCAAAACCTCCAACATTATTTGAACGGAATATAAGAAGAGTTACCAAACCAAATATGCGCCAGTGTTTCATTTGAGTTTTGAAAGAGGTGGTGCCCGTCCTTTTCAGCCGCTAAAATATTCATATGCCCCGTGATGGGCAGTCACGCGCGAGAATACTAATTGGCATAATTGAACAGCAATCGACAGTCGAGACAATCGACTTTTTTGCTGGAAAATTGAGGGACTTAAATCCTGTGGAGGCCTCGAAGCGAAAGGTTAGCCATGGCCCGGGCTCTCGGCCTTCTGGCAATTCTGATTTTGCAAAGGGTCTGCGCCGAAGACCTCAGAATAAGTAAGTATCCACAGGCAGAACACATTGATCGGATAACCCGTGAATACCCATGATAAAGAAGATAGTTCGGAAGGCCAATAATGACCCATTTGTTATCCAACATCCTTTGCAGCCTTTTGGATTGAGCCCGTCCAGCGAGCAGAGTTCGATGCAGACTTGGCTGTGGTGCTCAAGGAGCTGGATGCCATGCACTTGGACACCAAGGTGGCCGATGCCTTCCTGATCCTGAGCCGCTCCGACGATGGCCAGGACATGGAGCGCTGTAAGTGCGGAGAGCCATCATCCAAGCATCCAAGTCACAAGTAACCTCGACACTAATGCTTTCCAGTTTGCGAAATCCTCTCGACTGTGGGCACCAGCATCGTCATCGACATGACCTACAATCACTGGAACGAGGGCTACAACCTGATCCGCAACCAGGGCATTGGCTACGTGCGTGTGGAAAGGATAATTCGCCCCTTCCTCGACATGTTCAGCGAGTTCATGCGCAAGAAACGGGCCAACAATGTGGCCATGGTCTTCATGAATGCCCGTGACGCAAGCGAGGCCATGCAGCAAATGCTGACCGGCTATGCCTTCCGCACCCTCGTTCTGGACGCCAGCCAAACTGATCCCGGCCAGGACTTTGTGGAGCGCATCCGGGCCCTGCGTCCCACGCCCACCTACGTGGCGCTCTTTGCCCGCGGCGCGGCCATGAACGGACTCTTCGAGCGGGTGAGCGTGTCTCCTAGAAAACCACCGCTTTTGGATGCCTTCTATTTAAATATCGCTCTCATACTCCGTATATTGTTTGTAAACTTTGTGCGCAGGTGCAAAAGGACGGCCTTTTCGAGCGGCCCGCGGAGTGGCACTTTGTGTTCCTGGACGCCAGGGATCGCGTCTTCAAGTACAAGCGGCAGGCGGAGCTGTCCACGCGCTTCACCCTCAACCCCAGGGCCATGTGCCGGTCCATGGGCATGCCGGATCTCTATTGCGGCAGCGGCTTTACGGTAAGCTCTCCCGTTACTCCAAACTCTGCCTAACCCCGATATCTGTCCCCCTGCAGATGCAGCGCGGCATGCTGCTGAATGTGCTGCGCAGCCTGATTAATGCCGCCACAATGAGTCCTGTTTTTCCGGCACCCATTTACCAGGACTGTAACGTCACCGGCTCCTCCGGGGAGGCGGGCGAGGCGGACGAGGCTAGTGCTGCTGCCGACTCGTCTTGGCTGGACCTGGTGCACTGGAGCAACTTCCTGGCCTACGCAGAGCCGCTGGACCGTTACCCCGAGGATTTCCCGGATCCCGTGCCGGGTCTGAGCTTTGCCATCAACATATCCGCAGGGTACTACAGCTCCGAGCACGAGGCCAAAACGGATCTGGCCGCCTGGTCGTCCGTGGGCCAACTGCGGCTGCTCAACGAGACCCTCAGCCCGGCCCGCCGCTTCTTTCGCATCGGAACGGCGGAGAGCGTGCCCTGGAGCTACCTGAAGCGGAACGAGCGGACGGGCGAGCTGATCCGGGACAAGAACGGGGCCCCCATCTGGGAGGGCTACTGCATCGACTTCATCAGCCGGCTGGCCCAGAAGCTCAACTTCGAGTACAAAATCGTGGCCCCCGAGGTGGGCCACATGGGCGAGGTGAACGAGCACGGCGAGTGGGACGGCGTGGTGGGCGATCTGGTGCGCGGCGAAACGGACCTTGCCATAGCGGCGCTGAAAATGTACTCGGAGCGCGAGGAGGTGATCGACTTCCTGCCGCCGTACTACGAGCAGACGGGCATCTCGATTGTCATACGGAAGCCCGTGCGCAAGACCTCGCTGTTCAAGTTCATGACCGTGCTGCGGCTCGAGGTGTGGCTGAGCATTGTGGCCGCCCTGATTGGGACTGCGATCATGATCTGGTTCATGGACAAGTACTCGCCGTACAGCTCGCGCAATAACCGGGCCGCCTATCCGTACGCCTGCCGGGAGTTTACGCTGCGAGAGAGCTTCTGGTTCTCGCTCACCTCGTTCACGCCGCAGGGCGGCGGCGAGGCTCCCAAGGCCATCTCCGGACGCATGCTGGTGGCCGCCTACTGGCTCTTTGTCGTGCTTATGCTGGCCACCTTCACCGCCAACCTGGCCGCCTTTCTCACCGTGGAGCGCATGCAGACGCCGGTGCAGTCGCTGGAGCAGCTTGCCCGCCAGTCGAGGATCAACTACACGGTGGTGCGCGAATCGGACACGCACCAGTACTTCATCAACATGAAGTTCGCCGAGGACACGCTGTACCGCATGTGGAAGGAGCTGGCGCTGAATGCCTCCAAGGACTTCAAGAAGTTCCGCATCTGGGACTATCCGATCAAGGAACAGTACGGCCACATCCTGCTGGCCATCAACAGCTCCCGTCCGGTGGCCGATGCCCGCGAGGGCTTCGCCAATGTGGATGCCCACCAGAACGCGGACTACGCCTTCATCCACGACTCGGCGGAGATCAAGTACGAGATCACGCGCAACTGCAACCTGACGGAGGTGGGCGAGGTGTTCGCCGAGCAGCCGTATGCGGTGGCCGTGCAGCAGGGCAGTCATTTGGGGGACGAGCTGAGCTACGCGATCCTGGAGCTGCAGAAGGATCGCTTCTTCGAGGAGCTGAAGGCCAAGTACTGGAACCAGTCGAACCTGCGCAACTGCCCGCTCTCGGAGGACCAGGAGGGCATCACGCTGGAGAGCTTGGGCGGCGTTTTCATAGCGACCCTCTTCGGCCTCGTCCTGGCCATGATTACCCTGAGCCTGGAGGTGCTCTACTATCGCCGCAAGAAGAACAAGCTGGAGGCACCCATCACGCAGGTGCGACCGCTCGATACGACTGCCCCCTCGGCGGCCACCACCGCGGGCAAGCCGCAGGCCTGGCACATTCCCACGGAGGAGAAGCCTCCTCTTTCCGAGATGCCGGTGAAGGTCTCGCCGCCGCCCTCCTTCGAGGCGGCCACTTTCAGGGGCAAAAAGATGCCCCCGAAGGTGACGCTCGGCGATGGCAAGTTCAAGCCGCGCCACGGCCTCCACTCCCGCCGGAATCTGGGCGCCACTGGAGACTCCTCCCACGTGGGCTACATGGAGTAAGGATCGGAGGGTGCACTGCTCCTTTTGGCTCATAAACACCAATAGCAAAGCAATTATTGAAGCCGAAAGCAGCTATAATTAGAAGCGAATGTTATACATATGTTTCTGGGATTACAAATTATTCCCATAATGCACCCAAGTCAAAACTTATTTATAACTTATTCAACTATCTTCTCCAGCACTTGTAGTACACACTTTATATGAGCAATAAAGCAAGCTATTATTCCTGGTACTTTTATAGTGTAAGGGTACTTGGATTATTAGACAAAATGGTGTAATTTATGTACACAATGTCATGTCAAAATTAAATTTCACTGAAAAATGCACCATGTGGAATCCGCAATTTTAATGCCTCCAAATAAAATGCATAGTGTAATTGTAATAATAGGAGCTAATATTCCTATTAGTACTTGAATATATTAGGGTTACAACGCTTAGTTGTAAAAAGCATATAAAACAAGTCCATATTTTGCCATCATTCTGGGAACTGTTCTTTTTTTTTATCAGAAATAGCTGTATCTGGGTTATGACACATTAACAGTGTTTTTATAAGACATCATTTGGCATAAGATTTCCAGAAACATTTCAATGGGGAATATAGTCTAGAAAGAGATCGATATAATAGATTTAATTGAGTTAAATCTAGGGGCAATAGCCGTAACAGTGTGTTCTGAAATAACGCAATAATTATTATTTATTTATTTATTAAGTTTTCCTCCAAACAAATTTATTGGTAAAGAGTATGCAGAAATTTCTTATATAATG
>JAJJHQ010010118.1:762950-803662 GCA_021223825.1 Drosophila ironensis
AAACCCGACCAGGGGAAGTGAATACCAAAAAAAAAAAAAAAACAAAAAAGATAAAATCAACTGTGACGGCGGACGCAGCTCATCGATTGTCACGACATTTACGCGCTGTCATTTGCACCTCGTTTTAAAGGTGTCTGAAAGGACCACGCGAGGAGAGAAAATTAAAATTGTAAGATCAATATGAAATTATAACAATATGAACTATTCTAATTTTAATAGTTTGTAAGTATTTGCCTTTTTTAAGAGTGTCATTTATATCGCGGTTTTTTCGCCGCCCCCGTTGGTCACACTCCCACACTTGGCAGCTGCTAGTAAGTGCGCCTTGGCCACACCGGACGAGGCAGAGTAAACTTCTAACATTTTTTTTTTGCACTTAAGTCTGAGGAGGAACCCAGAGTTGCCGATCGGGCGGAGTGGAAACCCTGAAAGTAATACGAACTGTGACGGCGGACGCGGCCAATCGATTTCCACGACTGCCGATCGCAGCAGGCCGGCTGTCATTCCGTACCTGCCTGTGAAATAGAAATATAAAACCGGGACGAACAACTCGTTTGGTAGTAGTCGCCTGAAAGTGCCACGCGAGAGTGGAAGTGAAGTGAATTGATAACTCGCCAATTAGCCGGAAAGAAACGGGCCGGGGAACAATGTTCGCCGGCGGTGTTAAATCAATAGCCTTGCTGGCGGTGGTGGCCATCGCATGCTCCCCCCTGGGCCCGGTGGGGGCGCGCAAACATCACCTGGAAGTGCGCGTAAGTAGCTCCGCCTGAGTCACAGCCCTCTGCTTGCCTGGCCGGTATCTCAGTGCATTCCATAACCAATTCCCGTGGTCCGCAGAACGACGAGAGGCCTTACATCGCCCTGAGCACCTTCGGGTTCTACACAAACGGACACCTAGACGTACAACTCAGCAAGCTGACCATCGACGATGAGAAGAGCTCCGATCTGGTAGGTTTCACACAGTCCCAGGCGTGCGCCCCGTCCTCACGCTCCCGTTTCCTTCGCAGTTTGGATTGTCGCTGGACAAGACGACCATTGACCAACTGAATCCGTACGTGGACTCGCACCAGAACAAGTGCATTCTGGAGGAGTCGCCTTTGAAGCAGACCAGCGGTCCTATTCTTTTCTTTGTCCTTGATCTCAAGGAGTTAAAGTAAGTGTACGGGCATGGGGATTCAAGTCGAATGGAGGCTGAAAATAAGAGCTTATCATGCTGATTGCAAATGAAGCCATTGCCATTTGATCTATAGGCTAGGGTTATTAGGTTACCTTAAGGAACAAATGGTATATTCGTTTGTGCAATGCATGTAACAGGGAGAGGGAAGCGTTTCCGACCCTATAAAGTAATTGATCAGGATCAACAGCCGAGTCGATAAAGCCATGTCCGTCTGTTTGTCTGTTTGTCCGTCTGTATGCATGAACACGTCGTTCTCGGAAATGGTAGAGGTGTAATCCTTTTTGCTCTACATAATTGACCATAACTAGGACAAAATAGAAGCGAGGGACAAAAGTTCATTTGCATTAGGTCCGTTCAACTAAGACGCAGATTATGTTATATCCTATATCTTCGAAATCTTAAAACCTAGAGATATAATTTGGAGTCCTCTGACTCCTCTGATTGTTAAGCATGTGTATGCAATGTTACGTTCAGTTTGGATCATAAATATAGAAGATATGGCCAATTACATTTTAATCTACCCCTTGACAAGGCATGTCGCAGCAAGAGACGTACATGGTATCTCTTTGTCGTACATGGTATCTCGACTACAGCGTCTCTACTTGTTATTTAAAAAATCTTAAGTTCAAGTCAGGGAAGAGAATGGTGTTATGCGAGAGTTGCAAGACAATTTGAGGGAAATTGAGCGTTTAGTTGGCAGTTTTCATTGTAGCTACATTTATTTTATCCGCTATTTATTTTCGCAATAACATACGCAAAAGTGAGTGTAGAAGGTTGGGGATTCAAGTCAATTGGGAGCTTCAATTATAGGCTTACAGGCAGATTGCAATTCGAGCTATTGCCATTTTAAACCTTTAAATGGCCAAGAATAAACTTCTGTTGAAGAAATAAGAGGGTATTGGCTATAGTGCGAGCGTTTCAATTCAATTCGTAGGAAATTTAGTTGGCAGCTTGCAGTTGGAGCTTTATTCATTATAGCGAGCTATTTGATCCATTTATTATGGTTAAAGTGAGTGTAGAGCGAGGGGCTTAACAGGAATATTCCAATGGGAATATTCCAATTGATAGAGGATACTTTTGAGGCATAAAATACCGAGGTATTAGGGGCCCCAGCAAACCCCAATATGTTATTTAGAATCCGGAGCTAGAGGTTTGCAAAAACCCGCATTCTGTTATCTCTGATTTCTAGCGAAACTTGACCCTTTCGTTTAAAAGGCACATTGACAAAGTGTTATGTGACCTATTTTGAGTGCCAATATAATGCATAATCCTTCGTCTTCAGGGTTCGCGTGAAGTGCTCGCCAGAGTGGTCGAACATGCATATATACAACGATATTGCAGGGCGCACAAAGCGGAATCTCCGCTTGGCAAAGGTCAGTGACTCGGCTCTGTTCCGGCAGAGGCGCAAGGCTCTCGCACCACCCGCTGCGGCGGGTTATTCTGGCGAGGATGCCAACGATTCGGTCGAGGATCCCTTGGACATTGAGCCCAGAGAGCCGGTCGAGCAGAAGGTCTCCTCGCCCCTGACCCCGATTGCGGTGGCCGGCAAAATCGAGCCGGCCACGAACGAGATCATAATTGTGACCAAGGAGATTGACGGCCCGGAGGACGAGGAGGCGGAGAGCCAAGCGGCTCTGAAGGCGCAGGAAAACGCCGCCTTGCTGCAGGATGGCTTTCTGACCGGCATTGACGCCAAACCATATGAGAAGCCGAAGAAATCCCTTGCCGAAAAGAAGGTAGAATCAGTGGCCAAGGAGGAGCCAGCTCCGGGCAATGAGTCCGCGAACGTGTTACCGGCCAATCCGCCAGCTCCGGCTGTCCCAGAAAGTCCCCAGAATGTCCCAGCGGCAGCTGAAGCTGCTGCGGCTCCCGCAGCTCCAGCTGCTCCTGCTGCCGGAGTTGCTGTTGAACCGGAGGGTGGCTATCCCAAGACTCAAGACGAATCCGACTCGGATGGTGTGCAAGATCAATCGGCGCCCGTTGCCGGTGCTGGAGCCGTCAGTAATCCCTTTCCCCATGATGCAGATCCCACGGACGAGCTGTACGGCGTTGGCTCCTTCAAGCACTCTACGGAGGATCTCTGCAATCACTCGACGATGCCGCTGGGCAAGGAGACCATCGCTGGGGTGAACTACTACAGCTTCAACTTCTCCATGCTGGTGGCCACGCAGCACGACGAGGGCCTGTACAATGTGTACTTCCACGCTTGCCCCAACTACCATCCCCACACCAAGATTGTGTCATTCAATGTGAGAAGAAGTCAATGGCAATTTGAATTTGAATGGGATTTTAATGTCTGCTGTTCTAGGTTGATATTGAGGAAAACAACAACGGCAACTACCTGTCCGCTGGGGAGATGCCGCTGCCGGCCCTGTACTTTTTGATGTCTTTGCTTTTCTTCTTCTCCGGTCTTTTCTGGGTCTTTATCCTCAAGAAGAGCAAGTCCGTTTAATTAAAGATTTCCTAAGTTAGACCGAGACTCATGTGTTTATGTATCTTTTCTGAAGGCATACTGTCTACAAAATCCACTATCTGATGGCCGTTTTGGTGTTCCTGAAGTCGCTGTCGCTGATGTTCCACTCGATCAACTATCACTTCATTGAGAAGCGAGGCGAGCATGTGGAGACCTGGGCTATTCTATACTACATTGCCCACTTGCTCAAGGGCGCCGTGCTCTTCATCACAATCGTGCTGATTGGCACCGGCTGGACGTTCATCAAGCACATTCTCTCGGACAAGGACAAGAAGATCTTCATGATAGTCATTCCACTGCAGGTGAGTCACGGGAGTCAAGCAATTGGATAGCCAATGTAAGCAATTTCTTACTTTCATTTGTTTAGGTTCTGGCCAATGTGGCTCAGATTATTACCGACGAGTCTGACCAGAGCGACGCCGAGTTCCGCACCTGGCACAACATCTTCTTCTTCGTGGACTTGCTGTGCTGCGGTGCCATCCTGTTCCCGATTGTGTGGTCCATCCGCCATCTGCACGAGGCCTCCGCCACCGATGGCAAGGCCGCGATTAATCTCCGCAAAATGAAGCTCTTCCGGCAGTTCTACATCATGATCCTTTGCTATATCTACTTCACCCGCATCATTGTCGATCTGCTGCAGATGACGGTGGTGTTCCAGTACGCGTGGCTGGACGAGATGTTCCGCGAGATGACCACGTATATATTCTTTGTGCTCACTGGCTACAAGTTCCGTCCGGTATCATCGCATCCGTACTTCACCGTTCCCGACGAGGATGAGGACGATGACGAGGTGGAGGTGCTCACGGAGTCGGGGCTCACGGAGACCGTGCATCGTGTGAAGCCACTTAATCGCAATAGTCACTCCGCCGGGGGCATCACCATCATCGAGGGCAACGACGACGAGCGCGAGAATTTGATTGCGAAGCGTGAATCCAGTCACGAGTACGATTAGAAATGCCATGCAATGTGTAACCCAAACACTAGACACCACACACCACACACCACAAACCACACATTACAAATTACACATATTCCTTGCGTTAGTCCGTAGCCTGTAACTTGTAATCTGTAATCCGTAGTTCTCGGGTCTTAGCGTACGGCTTATTTAGTGAGCCGGCCAGCAGCTAGTACTTTTACTTTAACTTTTGATATTTTCGTTTGCAAACACTGATGCTGTGGAAACACGGCGGGACATAATCTCAGTAGGCCTTGTAAATAAACTACTTAACAACCTTGCTGCTGCCTGTGACCCGACGAACCGTTGGCCCCCACTTTGGTCTAAGATACGCCTAGAAATATACACAAAACACCTATGTAATTAGGAATAATTTAATGAATATAACAAAGCTTTAATATGTAAACCGTGTGATGCTAGGCTTCTACATGTACGGGGGGCTGAACTTGGGTATAAACTGGATGGAGTAGATCATGTAGGTGCCCACGGAGCAGGCGATCTGCAAGAGGAAACCGCAGGGGATTAGAAAGCCGAGGAAGGTCCTGTATTTCCAACTCACCCGGGTTAGAAAACTGCAATCCAAGATTGTCAGGCCCAAGCAATCGATGCGCACCGGCTGGTGCAGGAGTTGCAGCGAAAAGTTCTGGATCTAAATCAAACGACGGTTCAAATACAGTTCGATCATAGAGCTAAGCCAAACCTGGTGGGAGAGGTCCGGGCAGCTGCAGCATCCGGAATCCGGGACAATGTTGTGCAGTTGGTGGGCGATCCGCGGCACGAGCAGCATGCAACTTTGGGAGGCGTAAATGAAGGCGGGGATCTCCAGCAACGCGGGTATTATCAGGTAGTAGTCTATGAATATTTTAGGGGGGTTTAAATTCACAATTAGAGGAGTGCCCGCCCTCGGCATATTGCGGAAGTTTAAATTACATAGTAATATAGAGAAGGTATTTAACTTTTCAGATCTTGAGATCTTACGAGGTCGGGTAAAATCTGTATGGACCGTTTCAATATTATAAATATAAGATAAATTGAAGTTTTTTGGTATTCATTTTGAATATATCTAGCGGAGACCTACAATCACTGCATATTTTTTTGGGCCACCTAATTTTTTTTAATAGTAATTAAATTTTTATTATTGTCGCCGGAATCGTTCAGGACCATTTGAACATAACCGGGCGTTTAGAAGTATGGTACATATTTTGTTTGTGTAATTTCACGCATTCCGTTTTCACCGTCAACTTCGGTGACGTGCAAATTTGGATTCCTTTTTGTTCGTGACCTTCGGTTGCGAGTTCCGTGCACACGTGCAATTCCATTTTGTTCGAGACATTCACAGCTTATTGTTTTTGGGAGCACTGGGAACCGAAAGGGCTGCCCACCGCTGGCTTATAAGTTACTCCTACTAAGGTTTCCCTCCCTGATCTTTGGACGTACCTATGTTAGGTACATTGTTGTAGACGGTGTAGTACATGAAGTAGCAGTCCACGGCAATCCGGATGTTGACCGAGAGCAGCACCGCCAGAATGGAGAAGTTGAAGGCGCCCTGGAAGCTCCGGAACATGCGCCAGATGTCGTTGTAGACGCGCTGCTTCTGGTGCAGCCGTCGCCGCAGGAATGAGTGGAATCCCGGAAAGCTGCGGCCCGTGCCGCTGCAGGCGAACCGCGAGTACTCCGCCAGCAGGGTCAGCTCTCTTTCCAGATTGGCCAGCTGCTGGCGGAGAAGTTCCAAGTGGAGCACGAACTGCAGGTTGCGCATGTAGGTGAGACAGACCAGCGGCTCATAGGTACACCAGAAGAGGCGCATGTGGCGGCTCAGCGGCTGCACCTGCCACATGACCAGGTGAAAGAGCAGCTCACAGGCTATCAGGCCGTAGAGGGAGATCAGATAGCGCTTGTACTGGAGCATCTCGCCCCAGAGCCCGCCTGGCTCCAGGACGAGCCCCCGGTGACTGAGTTTGTCGTGCAGATACCAGAAGTTGACCAGGTTGCGTTGACTGGTCAGGGTTTCCAGGTAAATGGCCACCACAGCCAGCTCGGCGAACGCGTACTTGAGGGCGTCGTTGGTGCAGCCAAACATGTCGCCCCGGTAGAGGTAGTCATCATCGCTGGTCAGGCAATACAGGACGAGGCCGCTCAGGGACAATAGCAGGAAAAGGCTCCACAGCTGGAGGCGCCGTCGGAAGCTGCGGGGACCCGCATCCCCCGGAAGGGGCAGGCCGTGGAAGCCAAGCAACTGGTAAGCCCGCAGGTGCCACTGCAGCACCTGACCCCATCGACAACCCATCGTGCACTGTTCGTGGACGGCGCATCCGCAAGTTCTTTGACGGTTTTATCCGCGCGCAGGATCTCCAATTAAAGGTCGCAGGTGAGCACCGAATCCATTAGGTTAAGTGCCCGCCGAAAGTGTGACAAAACAAAATGCGCTTCTGGGTATACCATCCATAAATTTCGGGCTTCTCTTATTGATAGCTCTGATGTTTGCCTTGGAAATTTGTCAAGTTTAAACTGAATTTAAACACAGCATAATAAACATAAATATATTGATATTCACCAATCCAAACCCATTTGACTTTATTGCAAATAACATACCTTAATAGAATTCCATTTGCATTATCGTAAAAACTTTGAGTCATCTCACCAAGTGGCTAAATTTTCATACCGGTTCATTAAATATATAATAGTAATTATCAGCTGAATCGATTTGGCATTAAATGAGCTATAATTTTTCTAGCAGAGCATATACTCATATATTTAATTGATTTCCATTCACTATTTTGTTACTAATCAAGGTTGCAAATACAAGCAATTCTCTTGATGAAAAGTGAAAAGAAATTTGTTTATAGCTGTTAATTTTTATTAGTGTAAATTTACTCTATCATACATCTGTTTGTTAAGTTGTAACCTAAAACGATTTCTATCAACTTACGGAGCTATGAAAAAAAAACGGATATTACAAAAAAAAATACAATAAATACAAGCTTTTGCAAAATCTTAGATTAGAAAGCCTTCAAGTTTTGGGCGTGCCTCTACAGATAGGGCCCACTGTACTGATAGCCACTGGATCCGTAGCCCTGTACATGGCCCACATTGTAGCTATCGACGCCGCTGTACGTTTCCGCCGCTCCTCCACTAAACCCCGAGGACTCCGGCCAGTCTACTACGGACGAGGGGGAGGACGGCCGCCGGCGTCTGACTGGCGGCCCGTAGCTATCCGCCGGCTCCTCGTCCCCATAGGACACCTGTGGCGATGGCCGGAAGTCCGAGCTGGATCCACCGCCACCAGTCGGTCGCTGGTAATCATAGCCAGCGGCGGAGGAGCCGGAGGAGGACTCTTCCGGGGCCTCCAGCGTGAAGGCCGGCGCTCTGTTGGCCTTGGACCCGCGTCCCGGATGGTAGGAGGAGTGCGAGGAGTGACCGTGACTGGGGGGGATGTAGGCATGACTGGGCGGCGAGTAGCTATACCCATGCTCTGGCCCCTGCTCCAATTCCGGTTCCGTGTCCAGCTCCAAGTGCTCCTCCACAGGTGCGGGCTCAGCGTAATTGCCAACGCCGTGCTTGTTGGGATAGTGGTAGCCCTCATCCTCGTCCTCCTCGTCGTGATATGAGTGGGAGTGGGTGTGCAAGTGGGCCTGGGCATGCGAGTGGGAGTGTGATTTGTGATGGTGCTTGGGCCGGGACTCTATCACCCGGTATGTCTCCACATTGGGCTCCGGATGATGGTGCTCCTCGTAGTCGTAGCTATGCGGCCGGTGCTGCTCCTCGATAATGGTGTAGGTGTTCACCTTCTTCTTGGGAGGCGGCGGCGGCGGCGGTGGCTTCTTGGCATAGGCATCCGTGAGGTGCTCAGCCAGCTCCTTGGCATGGTTCAGGTAGTCGGCGTGCTCGCTCATGTGCAGTGGCTTGTCCAGGTCCGACAGGATCACGCTTTCCAGCAGCGGACTGGGCTTCGGCGGAGGCCGCGGAGCTGCCCGGCTCCGGAGCAGCTGGTGGGGATGGGGATGGTGGTGGTAGTGGTGGATCACTTTGTGGGCCGGTGGCAGGTCGCCCGGCTCCGGGTGCGACTCCTCCTTGGGCACATGCACCTTGATGTGCACGTACTCGTTGCCGAATCCGGCAGCAAGAGGGGCAGACAGCGCAGAGGCAATAACCAGGAGCAACAACCGAGCCATGTCGCTGCTTAAACTCGAGTGGTCACCTTAGGGCCGCCGCCTCGCCAAAATTGGTTTAAACCGAAGTCTTTCTTTTGTCCAAAATTTATATACAACAGCCAATGCGCTGGCCGAGACAAGCTCTTGACCTACGAGAGCCCTGCGGGTGAAATGGTTAGCATCGATAGCTGGAAAAAGCACAGACGTTTGGATGCCCTCAATATCAGCAATTTCCCGATGTTTATCAACTCGATAGCTTGATGATAGGTTTGAATTGAACGTTGTCCAATTTAAGTTGTACGACTAGGAAAATACGAAAGTATCAAATGCTTATCAACTCCGTAGTTTGGATATATTCTTTTCAGGGACTATGAAGATACGAATGTAGTTCACTGGGGAGTTATACTTGTAAGTTGCGTCAAACGTTTCTTTGTTTTATTTCACTTGTTGAACTATATTGATGTATCCTTATAATGCGACTAGGAAGATATGAATGTAATTCTATAGGGAATATTATTGTGCGTCAAACGTTTCCTTGTTCCAACTAACTTGTCGAACTAAGTATATTGACGCAAAGGAACCAGCAATCGACAAGTTGTCGATAGCAGCATTGAATATGTACATACATACTCGTATATAGTATATGTAGTATACTTGATAAAATAAGACGATGTTATAGGGTTTTGGGAAATTTCCATAGCAAAGAATATAGCCATAGTTAGGGAAATTTCCCAAGAAAAATAATGGACAAATTTGCCAATATTTTCCTATCTAAATATATACAGATTTGATCGGAATATGCTTTCAATATTCTGGAAATACCTGATGAGATTTACCCTTTTAACTAACAAATACGCTTCTACTTGCAGTGGAGATAATGAATGCATTTTCCTCTTTTAGATATATCATTTAAATGTGTGTTGGGAAGCACCTTTTTAATTGCCACATATGTTGTATACGTCAATATTATCATACAGAGTGAAATTAAGGTACAGCTGTAACAACCGGAAATACTCGATTGATTTTCATGATTTTTAAAATTTATAGAAATATTTAAAGTAATTTTGGTATACAGTTAGAATGTCATTTAGTAAATCCCATCGATTATTCCGATGCCTTATCGATTGTACCCCGGTTTGACTGCTATCCACAGACGCCATCTTTTGGCGTCTAACGGCATCTCATAGGAAACATGCCCGCTTTGGGGGCTAGTGTAGCAGAGGCAACTGTAAAATGTCATTTTCTTGTAATCACCGTTTGACACCGTGCCGCATCTCTCTTTCGCGCTCTCCCGGCTAGCGGTTGTTTTGTTTTATTTGTTTTAACTTTTGTTTTCATTATTATTGAAATGCGATGCGCGGCAACAACAACAAACGAAAGTTGACACAGAGTAAGAAGCAACAAATACGATACAAAAATTCAATAATGAAAGCGAGCTACGCGAGCTACCATCTTGTTTTTGCTTTCTGCTCTTTGGATTTTGTATCTATCGGATCGCCTGCTGCTCGACCGCTGGAAATTGCAGTTTTGGGGGAAATTATAGCGTAGCCCTTTCATTCACAAGCGATATTCTCACTTATATAATATCGGCACACCATCACCGGCCAATATTGTTTTAGTTTTTGTTTTCGTTCACCTCGAAATTAATAAACATTTAATTGTGATGCTAATGGCCCAGCAGATACTGAGAAAGTTGCGCTGCCACGATCATCATCATCATCGCGAAAGCTCTTCCATAAAAAAAAAACACTAAAACTACAATAAATACAACACTAATCAAGAGTGATTAAGATGCAAGGGCCAGCGAATATATTTTGATAAATTCTAATTCATTCGGATCCCGGTCAGAAAATCAATCAAACGTATCTGTAACAGCATCGCGCGGCTCACACGCTTTTCATGGAAATTTCGTGGAAACTTACCCGGCAAATGCAAAAACTACAACCAATTTCAATAGTAGCAACAAAAACCCCTTAAGTGAATTGAATAAAAGAATAGATATAAAAAAGAAAAAGCCGCAACACAATCGAAAGAGGTGGAGAAGAAAAACGTGTTTATTTTGACGGCAAACAAAGGCGAAAATATTCATGGTCAGTTACCGGGAATTGCCACGGGCAGGGTTCAGGGGGGCAGGGGGGAATTTCTAACACTCGGATATTACGTATGCGCCAAAGAAGAGGCTAAGAATAAAACAAAACCTTTGCATTAAGCCGTAAAGCCTATTAGACGGGCCGACTAATTGACTTATGTTAACGACTAATACTGAAAGCTTTACAAAACACAATTAATAGGCTAAACAAGCTAATAACCACATTATCTTTGCCAAGCGAATTCGATTGATCCGCGGTCACAGCAAAAGATACAATTTAGCACTTTTTAGCAGACCTTTTAACCCTTTAACAACTGGCAAGCCCTTTGGGTAATTCCCGAAAGCTTATGCTCGCTAGAAACACATCGTTAAAGATCCATAAAAATTTCGCTGTTCGTGTTTGGCATTTTCTGGTGTAAGCATTAATTAAAACGATTAGGATCATAAATAACAATTTATTCAACATTGTCTCTTTATTTTGCACATCAAAATGGCCACAAACATTTTTGCAGATCTTCAGATAAACATAAATCGTGTGCACGGGGAAAAATTATTCTTCAAAACAACTATGCTTGAGATACGGGAAATATATATTTTTATTTATTTAATACAGTTGAAGAGCTTAAACAGACTTGCCTAACATAATAAAGCCGAACAGGGTCTATGATTAGGAGAAAATAAATTACAATTTAATTAATGCCAATGGGTGTACAATTTGGGATACGATTTTTAAAGATTTTATAATACAGCTTTTGTTCCTGGCTTTGGACTTGCATTAATCGGGTCGCATTCTGGGGGCGTTAATCGGTTAGGTAAAGTCTGTACTCGTCTGTAAATAGGGAAAATAAATTCAAATAATTCCTTCAAAATATATATACAATTTAGGAACCAATAGTAAGATTTTTGTGATACATCTTTTGTTTTTGGCTTTGCAATTGCATAACCTGTGAGACTACGCATTCTTGTGAATGCTGATGGGTTAAATAAGGTCCGTATGTAGTGGAATAAATTCAGGTAATTCCAAACAATTTGGGAACCAAATTTGGTAAATATTTTAAAATTTTTTCCGATACATCTTTTGTTCTTGGCTGCGTAATTGCATCATCCGTGATGTGACGCATTCTAGGGGGCGCTAATGGGTTAAGTAACGTCTGTAATCGATAACGCGAACCGGTGGCGTCGCCGCAGCACTGACGTCAGCGTCAAAGCCAACGGCGACTGCGACGCTACTGCGACGCTTGCCTGCGACGGCGCCAAAACAAAACAAATCAGTTTGAATTCTGCCTTCAAGCGCTCTAGAACAAATCAGCTTGTTAACCCAAAACTATACCCATTACATATACCATATAGACTAAATCGTATACAGCACCACAGCAACGCCAGACACTCGGTCGTGTTATCATTTTTATTGGTTTTTTTTGCCAAGTGCAACTGCGATAAGTGCGATAAGAAATACCACCTCGCGGCATTTTCAAAAACTCCGCTTCTCTCGAACATCTGAGCATCTCTGGAACCACAGAATAATGTCCTCCGGAAAGATCCTGCCCCGTCGCCAGGCTGTGCCCGTCCTCTATACCCGGGGCACTCACTATGAGGTTGGCTTCGACATGGTAAGTACTCCAATACTGCTAACCTATTTGTGGCTTTGACCCTGACCTTCCACCCTCGGGGGCCGGGCTCCTTCAGCACGTCACGAAAGCTGAAAACTAGTTGAAAACTATTTAAAGAAGCAGGTGGAAATTAAATGAGACTTACAAAGCGAGTAACATTTAGGGGTTGTCTTCTTCAGCTTATTGGAATGGAGTTATATAAAGCTCTAAGACATTTTCTGGAGCAGAGGAGATTTTGAAACTAATCTAATCATTTTGAAACTTTAAACTAATTATGATAATATAATTTTCAATAAATTTATAAATTAAATATCAGCAATAATCCCTTTTAGATTTTCTAAAATAATCCTTAAAGTCAAATGGTATTTCCCTAAAATTAGTTTGGTGAATACTCT
The DNA here is from genome assembly GCA_021223825.1 of Drosophila ironensis. Lineage (NCBI taxonomy): Eukaryota > Metazoa > Arthropoda > Insecta > Diptera > Drosophilidae > Drosophila > Drosophila ironensis. The sequence goes on from JAJJHQ010010118.1 coordinate 775,798, forward strand.
TGACCTAATATTTTTAAGAGCTGAATTGTTTTAGTTTCCCAAAAAAACTAAATTACAGTTTTTAGATGGTCCGTTGTTAAACGTACAAACGTATTTATCAGATATTAGATTGCCAAGCTATAAAATATAGTAACGTTGTTCTAGTCAAATAATTGATAAGGGGTGCGAGTTCCCACAATTAATGCTAAGCTACATTACACCCGATTAATAAAAAAGCGCGTACTTAAAGATAATATATAGAACACAAACCAATTCGCAACCCCATAAACCGCAAAGACCCAATTTAAATGTTAGCCCCAAGCAAGCACCAATAGTGCGTAAAATTTGCGTGAAGGGATAGGTCAGTTCTTTAAATCTAAACCGTGTCATGGAAGTGTTGTGTGAATTATCCGACTTTTGGCCACTCGACTGATAACCTAAATAGCATTGGAGTGTCAATCTGGGTTAATGGAGGCTATATAAGCCAGCAACTTGCAAATATATAGAAATTTATCTTTATGGATTGACATATGTACATATATCCCGGACTCTGGTGGGTCTTAACTAATGCAGTTCGTGATACTCGTGGCTTTGTTGAATTTTCTTTATTTGTTCTACCCCGACAATCGGGCCAAGTCTTTGCGCTACACTTGCGAAAATTGTCATGCAAAATGTACAAAGCGCAGGGCTTTGAATTTAGCAAATAATTTCGAAAATATAGATGTATGGAGCAATGTCCGCGTCTAGATCCGTGCTTGGATTGTCCGGCCCAAAAATCGAATTTGTCGTTTCCATCATCATTATTTTTCCGCAGCAATTATTCATATTTTTTGTGACTTAGTTGGTGGCTTTGTTTGCACACAGCCAGCCCCATCGAATCGAATCGATTGATCGGTCGTGATCGATTATGTTTCTTATTCCTTTACATTTCATTGTGTGATTTGTCTCTCTAAACAAAAAGTAAATAAGTAAATGCAAAACTTGATGGGGGGGCAGCCGCCTCGGATCGTGCTTTAAAATGGGAAAGCATTTAATCGTTCCCAATCATAATGAATATAATAAACGCGAGACAAAACATTTAATTGCAGGGCCGCACATTTGGCTCGATGATCAAGAACTTTCTGATTCTGTCGAAGCCACTGAACGAGACCTACTTGCCGCTCTACCAATCCCCAAAAGGCCGTGAGTACCCTCAAGCTTTGTGACTTTTGAAATTCGGATGATTCAGATGATCTATTTTCGGATGCGATTGCGATCTACTCGACTATCATGTGGATTTTTGCAGGGCAAATCTACAACGAGACCCTCGAATCGGTGAAGGACAGCTTCCCGCAGTATGTGCGCGAATTGGAGGGCGTGGCCGACGGCGCGGAGGTGGAGTTCCATAAGGTGAGCCCTCGTCGGATATGTATTTTAATTAGCACCCAACTGTAAATAAGTTAATCGGCTAATAAGCGCACAATTGGCCAGAGAGCCAGGCAATTAAATGGTCATTAAAAGCAATGCTTTCGGCATAAACATTGTAATTTAACGCCAATATAATCGCTCACCAAAATCGCAAGGTCCACCTGGCGTGGGAGCTACCGCTGCTAACGGTGCACCTATATCGCTGCATAAAACTAAACACAATATATAAATAGAAAAATAATGCCACAACAACCTCAGGTTGCGGGTTGCAGGTTGCCACTTGTGACGTGTTGCGTGTTGCGTGTTGCCGCCAGTCGGTTGTCCAAGTCCCAATGACAACATTAAATGCAATTTGCGAGTGCACTGCCCCAAGCACAGTGCTAATTGCCTAACAGGGCAGCCCCTGCAGTGCCTCAAATCGAACTACTAGTATTTCAAGATCAGGGAAAATGAATAATAGAAATATAGAAATCTGGGACTGTTCCATTGCACTATATAATGTACTCGTGTGGAGTGCAATTAGTTGGTTAATTTTATTGTAATGAATACAATTGGGCACCGTACTTTGATAATTATACCCACACATTCCGGTAAATGCAGTTGCACAATCAAGTGAATCGAACAGAAGCCCGCTTGCACTGGCAATCTATTGGCAGGTGGTGGCACTTAGCGGGCGTCCACTGTGCCGGCACAATCACAAATCGAAATGTTGACCGTGCAGAGCGCAGACATTGAACTAGTTCCGTTTTGCCTAACAAAATAGCAGAAAAAAAAGCCAAATGATATACAAAATAAATACAAAAAACCATTAGAATACCCAACAGAATAATGTGATCGACAGCCGGTGGCTTGTCGTGGCAGAAAGTCAGTCTATTGCCTATTAGAAATATGTTTAACCAAGAGCAGACTTCGACGTCCTTAAAGTTTGGGGACAAAAAGCTTTTTTCCTGATTTACATTTTCACTTTGATAGGGTTTTTGAGGCACCCACTCATACCACTTCTCCTCGCACGTTTCTCGTTTTTTTTACGAGTATAAGCCAATTTGTTATCTGGCCTTTACGGCAATAACACAAAAGAGCTGTCAAGAGAAGCCGGCGAAAGGCGGTTGACAAACCCTTGAGTGGCTTCCTCGGCGCATTTTGGGACTCGATTGTGTGCTTTCAATTCAAATTCCGAAATGGGCATGGGTCTGGGTTTGGCTGTCATGACTGCCAATTCCCGGGCAGTGAAGCCATCAATTAGACGGCTCATTAGCATGGCTAAGTAGCTGCCACCGTGCGGCCCGATAATGTGTTATAATTTCTGCGTTCTGCGATCCGAGATCGGAGATCTGCGATCTGCGAGACGGCTTCGGAGACTCGACTTCTGCCGTGTCTGCCAATTAATTGCACGCAAAATCGCCGCACGCCGACCTTGGCCGCATCTACATTAATTCGCATGCGAACACGGCAAAAAATTGGGGAAGAATATAAAGAAATTGAGGCAAATTGTGTAGCTTTAATAAGCCTATAAAGAAGCATTATAAAAGTTGTAGATTAACAGCAGAGAATAGAGCGTATAAGCATAGCGGTTCCAGTTTGTTTTACCCTAGAGAAGTACTTACTGCTTTAGCTCATTTAAGGCAACTGCTGGCTGTGTGGCACAGTAAGGCATGTCTAGTGAACTAAACTTTTTGCTCAGTGCACTAATGAAGCCAAATCCGACCATGGTGCGTCGTCGATCTTGGTTGGACTTGGCCTAATGTGCTCAGGTGGCTATGATGGCCTGAGTAACTCAATCCGTTTTTATACCATGTACCTTAAGGTACAAATGGTATATTAAGTTTGTGCAAATGTATGTAACAGGGATATAGCCATGTCCGTCTGTTAGTCTGTATGTATGAACACGCCGTTCTCCAAGATGGTAAGAGCTAGAGACGTAATTCTTTTTATTTTAGGTCCGTTTTATGTGTACGCTGATCGAGTTTATTTCATTCCGCAATCGTTATTGTATCGTTATTGTATATCTCCGAAATGGCTACATCAAGAGATATTAATCTCTTAGCTTAGTGCTAAAAATTATACAATCTAGCCATTTGTCAAGTTTGATAAAGATCGGATAATAAATAATGAAGATACGCCCAACAAATATGTTCCCTGAGTTTTTAAAGTGTCAATGCCGGATGACGTCATATTAACCAAATTAAATGCTTATGAAAATAGGTATCTCGTTGTCGCAAAATCTTGACTACAGCATTGCTACTTGTTATTTTGTACTATTCGCTCACAATTATGAATGCATTGGGTTCACTTTATTGTTTCACTTTCATTGCACTATTAGCTTGGGTCCGAAGCGGTCAAACAGGTTGGTCATAATTGCCGCGCATCGGTCAACAAATTATATTTTAAATGATCCGCAATTATGAGTGCATGTCGAGTGTCTTTAGAGCCATCGCATTAAATACATTTTAAGCATCATTTGCATGGCAATGGCTGTCATGAATCTGCCATTTAACTAGCGTAAACTCGCTGCAGTTATGGAATGCTCACATATATATTCTTAATATTTTTAGCTTTTCCTGCTCCATCTGGATGAGATTCTGCCGCAGGCTTTGAAGCACCAGCCGCGTAACAAAAACCAACCGACCGGTTGCTCCACAATTATAGTGAACCAAAAACATTGCGTGAGTTTATTATTCCATTTCTTGAGCTTAGATAATTAGATAACTTTTAGCGCCTGCTCGGTCACACGGAGGATGCCCTGACGGAGACTTTGAACCACTATTACTTCGTGGTGGCCCACATCATCAGTGACAAGCCGCAGGGCAAGTACAACGTCAAGGAGGAGCACTTCATGTCTCTCTGCTATGCCGGACACTTGCCGGGATACACGATGAGCCATAACCACCATGGACTCGTCTTCAGCATCAACACCATCAGTTCCGAGCGCTTGCGCAGCGGCAAAACTCGTAGGTTTCTCTATGACACTGTAACCACAATGGGTTAATCTTTATCGTTTATTTTGTTCCTGTGAAGCCCGTCACTTTCTCACCAGAGCCCTGCTGGCCACCAGCAATGTGGACGATGCCTTCCGGGTGCTCAAGGATGCCGGAGTGGGAGCCGCGGATGCTTGTTCCGTCAACCTAACTTTCTTGACGTAAGCATTCAGTTTTGAAAATACCTTTTTTTCAATATTCTACTCACTCCTGATGGCAGTGATCCCCGTCAGATGTGCTACAATGTGGAGGTGGCACCGTCGCCGGAGGGCAAGGAAGAGTCCTACTTGAGCACCAAGGAGATTCCTATTGGGGAGCATAACTATCACGTCAATCAGTAAGCCATCGCAATAATTAATTGATATTCGGGTAGAGTGTGTAAAATGGATCTTGCAGATTTGAACGCATTGTCCAGGACCAGGCCAACGAACTGATGATCGACTCGAGCATCTCCCGGATGCATGCCTTTGGGCGCTACAAGCCGCCGATGAGCGAACAGGATGTCCGGCACATGCTGGGCGATGTCTCCGGAGGCGTCTACTGCGTCTGGCGGGAGGATGGCACCTGCAACGAGGTGGTGAAGACCATTGCCGTGGGCATCTTCGATCTCAGCGCCAAGACGATGTCCTTGTACTCGGACAATCCCAGCAAGACGGAGCCCCATTGTCGGCTTCCCTTGTTGTTCAAATAGGACACTCCCAAATCCTAACACAACTCATTCTCGGAAAATATAAGACAACTTCAAACCATACATGCATATTTCAAAAACCTTGAAAATTAACAAATTAATCATATTCCGTAAATAACTACAACATGGAATATTATACCAGCATTATTCTATATCAAGCTAACATTTGTCATTTGTACATTTCTTTTTCTTTCTCTTGGTACAAAAAAATACACTTAAATTTAAATAGTTGGTAACTAATCAAATTTAATTAAATTTTTTTTTTAATCAAAACTCATTCAATTTAAATAGTTAGAACTAATGAAAATTTAACAAAATTTGGAAGAAAATGTTTTAATTTAATATTTGGTATCATAAAACGAATTTTTTTTTGGATTGCATTTCAAATGACAAAAAATTTCTACTTGTATACCTTATTGGCCACATATTCTATATCAGCGGTGGGCACAGATTTTAAACTTGAGAGACGTCCAAAAAAGAAAGTAATTTTTTGTAATTTTACACATTCCCTTTTCATCGTCAAATTCGGATGACGTAGATATGTCGATTCCCCTTTGCTCGAGACATTCACATATTTTTGTTTTTGGGAGCACTGGGAGCTAAAAGAGCTATGGGGTGCCCACCGCTATATATTTAAATATCTAATCGCAGATAATCTCAAATATATATATTACCAAATCAGTTTCCTTTCCATATAAAAAACAAAAAAAACTTAAATTGGTACCGAAAAGCTAAATCATAACCTAAAAGACTCGAAACATTTCGGCCGTTCAACTTAAATCTCACAAACTACCTAATAATCCACATAAACATACGAGTATTTTACCAAAATAAATACAATATATTTTATATTAAAAGCTAAATGGGTTTTTTAATTCATTTACCCCATATAAGGGTTTAAATTTAAATTTTTAAAGATACACATTAGTGAACAAAGACATGAAGTTATTTTTTGCAGTTAATTTTTTGTTGTTTTCCGGCTGACATCTGCTTTTACTTTTTATGTGCACCCACAACAGGAAATCTGAACATCCGCACAACGTTAAGGTAAAGTTGATGACAGAATAAATGGGATGGTCCCCTGGATCCTTTTTTTGATTTTTGCTTTACTGGGCTTAACGTCTTTTTCATCTGTTGAATATTCAGGCTTCTCTATTTTGTCATTTTTTTTTTAAATATATACTCTTTTGTATTTTTTTTGGCTGGGCATTTTGACTTAGTGGACCATATTTTGCAGGATTTTACTTCAATCGGAAAACAAATCGTTGCTAGATTTGCAAAACTTCGTGGTTTGGTCTACCGGCTTCTGGCTTTCTGGATTTCTGAGCCTTTGGGTTTTTTCTTCTTCTTTTTTTTGGTGGCTGCCGGTGTAAAAAATATAAAGAGAATAAATCCAATTGGCTGGCTCTTCTAAGTTAATTGGAGACTCAGAGTTTGCGGAGCTTGCTGGCCACGACGACGGGATTGTCTCGGCGGATTTCACTGGCGCCCATTTCGCGGTAATCAAAGTTGCACTCGTGCCGGTCGCTATAACGATGGAAGGCACAATAAGTGCCGCCACAGCGGCACGGAAAGCCGCCGGTCAGTCCCAGCTTTTTGCCGCACTTGTCGCAGCGCTTCTTCTCGGCATTCCCATTTCCGTTTCCGGTGCCGGCCGCGGCCTCAGCTTCGTTGCCTTTGGCATTCGCCTCGGCGGCGTCCTGCCCTTGAGCCTGATTCTGCTGCTGCTGCGGCTGCGGCTCTTGTTGGGCCTGCTGCTGCTGCGGCTGTTGACCTCCTGTACCACGCTCCTTGGGCAAGGGGATACGCGTTGATTCGTCCTCGCTCTTCATCATTCTTGTCTCCACGTGACCTGGTTCGGCCATCTTAATCTCTAGCTTTTTTAGCTCGATCGTCATGCGGTCAACCTTCTGCTGATCCACAACAGCGTCCTCGGCGGGCTCGCCGGCTATTTCATTCTCCAAGGCCGACTGGCCAAGGATACGACAGGAGAGCTTGCGCGAAGCGCTTGCGGTTGCGGTTGGGGAAGCGGCGGCGGCTGCGCGGTTGCTTTCACTTCCGCCGCTGCTCGGAATGGACTCCATCGAAGACTCCTCCTCAGGCTGTGAAAAATCGCTTCCATTTCGGTTTTTCATTTTTTCTGGTCGTCCGAATCTACCATCAATGCTCTCCGATGGATTTGTGCTAGAACCACATGTTTTCGAATTTTGCAGCTATCACCTACTTCGATTACAAATATCGGTTGGAGCAGCCTCATTCATTATCGTGAATTATGTTTACCTAAAAATAAATCGTAAACGGCTAAGCCGATTTTGATTAAATTTGTAAATTTTTTTTACGTGTTTAAAGGGACTCCGGGCGTGTTTAGAATAAACGAGGAAAATTTAAAATTATGAAAATTGATTGAAAATTTGGAAAATTGATTAAAGTTAGCAGCTCTGATCATTTATAGATGGCAGCTCTAGCTCTTAGTATGTGACAGCTAATGGAGTATGTGGCAACTCTCTAGAAATTAAAATTGCAGCCCTTTTTATACCATGTACCTTAAGGTACAAATGGTATATTAAGATTGTGCAATGTGTGTAACAGGGAAAAGGAAGCGTTTCCGACCCCATATATATATATTCTTGATCAGCATCAACAGCAGACTCGACCTAGCCATGTCCGTCTGTCTGTCTGTCCGTCTGTCCGTCCGTCTCTCCGTATAAACGCCTTGAATTTGGAAACTATAATAGATAGAAAAAAACTAATTGCACATTCTACTTTCAAGTTTCTCCATAGAAACCATTCTCATACACATACACACCTACAAACATAAATTTCGAAAATTTGTTGCTCCCAAAACTTCAATGGTAGGTATTATGTGACAAAAACCAGGTGAAACTGAGAACCGGGTATTTATAGTCGGGACACTCGACTACAATCGTTCTTAGTTGTTCCTGTTACATATGTACTTTCGTATGAATTCAATAGAATTCGTAGTAGCCCTAGACAATTCTATACATTGTATAAAACAGTCAAAGCAAATATTGTTAAATTCTAGATGAACTTGGAGCAACTATAAGGTTTACACATCGGTCTTGCCACCCGCAGGAGACATTACCGCGAATTGCTGTTCACGGAAGTGATCATAAATGAATAGCGAAAGGTCGCAACGGATATGCAGCGGCTGAATTCGAGTTCAACTGCGTCCTCGCTGACTGAGAACTGATCTGTCAGGTATATTAGGATCGGATCAAAATCTGTCCAATATGGCTCTTCTTTATTAATGATAATTACCATGTATCCCCGGTCCTCTTTCATAGGGTGGGCTACCCTCGCCTGCGAAGCATCGCCCTACGCAAGGATCTCGGATTTTGTTGTCCTCTGCAGTTGCCATCGTGGAACAGGAGTACTTCTTGCTCGTTTTGCTCGGGCAATAACTTCCTGCGAGGTGGAACTGCAGTTGCCACAGGCATCTTGCAAAGGCTGGGCAACATTAGACCTTCTGCTTGGCATGAGAGTGCCCATGTTGTCATCTGCATCAACTTCCATATCAGTGACTGTCGGCTTGGAAGGACGGGATACCATCGGCATTTGACTCAGCTAAGGATCGTCATTTAGATCAAAGTAAACATCCATGTCTATGTCTGTTGGCCTCAGCTGCTGGTTCACCATGCCATAGGTAAGTACTGAATTAGGCCATTTTCAATACTACTTGATTTCCGGCAAAGATCACGATTTCCGGCTCCTTGTCAATCTCCTTGATAATTTTCTCGCACTTGGAAGCGATTTTGGCCATCACAACCTCGTTTGCCAAGGCCTCGCCCATGAACTCGAGGTGCACATACACGGCTGATCCCCTAAAGCAGCGTATTCCTTGCCGATGCTCCGAAAATGAGTCGCATTCTTGTGGTTAGGCTCTTAGACCATGTTTCGGTTTTAACCCTTAAAGGTTAAAGGTTAATCCTTATCAAAGGTTTGCGACGCATTTTCGGAGCAACTGAAGGTAATAAGCTGATTGAAAGGATCAGCCGTGCATCTGCGGCTCGAGTTCTTAGGCGAGAACTTGGCAAATGAGTTTGTGATGGCCAAAATCGCTTCCAAGTGCTAAAACAAATTGTCAAGAAGACTGACAAGGAACCGAAAATCGTGATCTTTGCCGGAAATCAAGTAATATTCAAAATGGCCTGATTAAGTACCTATGGCATGGTGAACCAGCAGCTCAGGCCAACAGACATGGATATGGAAGTTGACGTTGATCCAAACGACGATCCTTAGCTGAGTCAAATGACGATGGTATCCCGTCCTTCTAAGCCGACAGTCACTGATATGGAAGTTAATGACAACATGGGCAATCTCATGCCAAGCAGAAGGTCTAATGTTGCCCAGCCTTTGCAAGATGCCTGTGGCAACTGCAGTTCCAGCTCGCATGAAGTTATTGCCCGAGCAAAACGAGCAAGTACTCCTGTTCCACGATGGCAACTGCAGAGGACAAGAAAATCCGATATCCTTACGTAGGGCGATGCTTCGCAGGCGAGGGTAGCCCACCCTATGAAAGAGGCCCGGGGATACATCGTAAGTATCATCAATGAAGAAGAGCCATATTGCACAGACTTTGATCCGATCCTAGTTTACCTGACAGATCAGTTCTCAGTCACCGAGGATGCAGATGGACTCGAATTTAGCCGCTGCATATACATTGCGCCCTTTGACTATTCCTTGATGATCAGTTTTGTGAACAGCGATTCGCAGGAATGGTTCCTGCGGGTGGTAAGACCGATGTGCCCACCTTATAGATATTCCAAGATCATCTAGAAAACAACACTATTTACTTTGACTAATATTTTACACGGAGAGTATAATTATCTGGCCGTCGTTCTTGAAGATGGTAAGAGCTAGAGGTGTAATAATTTTTGTTTTTGCTCCTTTCCGCCTTCGCAATTGGCTTATAACTGTATATGCCTCTACATACTAAACTCCTTGCACTTATTTGCAACCAAAAGACACAGATTCCCATATAAAACACCATTGTTTTTCGTTTTCAATAATTCGTGACAGTGTCTTTTTATTTCAAGGCTGACCCAATTCAACGACGGGCGGCGCAGGCGTCGATGTTCACGTTGACCTTCTGGAGGGCAGAGATCGCCTGGGCGGAGACGTCGTGTGTGCAGACGTTGCCGTCGGTGAAGACAGCCGGGATGCGCTCGTTGGTCGATTTCTTGATGGTCTTGATGAGGAGCGGGCGTTGACCAGATAGAGGGAGCCCTGCACGTAGAATTTGGCCATGCAGGACTGCTTCAGCTCGAGTTCTTATACGACTGGCACTTGTAGGTGCGTCCCAGGTTGTAGCCCCCGTAGACCAGGTGCTGGGTGACGGCGCCCACGTCGGTGGCAATGCGTGCATTGAGGAACTTGTGGCTAGGGCCACGATCCTGCCAACTAGATCCTTGCCAACCAGATCCTTGCCAACCAGATTCCAACCTGAAGGCATTCCTTCCTATCAAATGCGGGCAGTATTTGTTCAACAACCCTATGCAGTTGGTACTCAAGAAGAATTCCCCGAGACTCTACAATCCTAAAAAAAAGTAAAGAAAAAAGGAATTTAGTAAAATACATAATTTTCTTTGGTTTCAATAACTATTTGCAGGCGCCGCGGTACTGAATCGATTAAATTTTGGATAATCTCTAGAGAGATCTCTTACCAAAGGAAAGTAATCTCAGAAATTGTCTCCTCTCTGGGTTTTTTCAACGATGCTGTTATTTCATAAGAGAGCAGACATTTTCAATTATATTCAAATCTGGACTTTGAGGTGGCCAGTCCAATGTGGTAACACCAACATCCTTCAATAATCTTGTTATCATCTTGGCTTTGTGGCATACGGCGTTATTCTGTTGCAGGATAAAATATTGTCCAATAAGCCTGTCTCCAGAAGAAAAGCCATTATCTATGCATGTAATGGTGTTGAAATATATAAACGAAAGAATGGTTGACTATAAAATTAGTACTAAGTACCTAACTCTCCGTCGAGAAATCATGACTACATCGTTCCTATTTGTTTTGGGAGGCTGACGGCAGCAAATTCAATTAATTTGAAAGTGCCAAAAAGCGTAAGCGCTGTCGCCGCCCGGGCAACCGCAGTTTAGACCGGGCCAAGAACTTGGAGTGGTATATTTAAATATGTGAAAATGTATGTAACAGGCAGAAAGAGACATCTCCGACCCCGCAAAGTGTATATATTCTTGATCAGCATCAACAGCCGAGTCGATCTAGCCACGTCCGTCTGTCCGTCCGTCCGTCTCTTCGTCTATCCGTATGAACGCCTAGATTTTGGAAACTATAATAGATAGAGAAAAACTAATTGCACATTCTGATTCTAGAGATATCAGTTCAGAATAAGTTTATTCTATAGTCACTAAATTTATATAGTACATTGGTAGGGCCATTCTCTATCTTTGTTGCGACCATTCTCTATCCGGTTACGCCCACTTTTGTTCGTGAAAAAGCTTTTCCATTGAAACGCGCACTTTTCTTACACATAAACACCAAATTACGAAAATGTGAACGATAAAATTTTAATCATTTTGTGTTTTCTGTTGTGAATGTAGTACACAATCCCAAATAAAGCACACAATCCCAAAGGAAATTTTACAAATTCTCTGGTTGGTATTCCGTTTATAGTATACGGAATAGCAGCAGATGACTTGGCCTGTTTCCGAATCTCATTTACAATCCGGTTGTCTTCGGTCAGCATGCTCTTGATGGCCTCGGCATTGTCCTCCGAAAGACGGGATGCAGGCTCATCCGCCGGATGACTGAACTCTTCCCGAACCAGATCTAAAATCGTGCCCGTCATCTGGATGAGAGAATTGCTTCTATTGGCCGTCACCTGCAACTCCTTTTGTTGATTCTGCTGCTCGGTCTCCGACGCAGCCGCAGCATCAGCGTTTTGATCATTATGGTGAATTGCCATTGTCACTTCGTCTGATTGCGCCGGTTGGTCCACTTGCTCGGCCTCGTCCTGTCTCGTCCTGCATTGGGATTCTCCACGTTCCCCTCCTTAACTGGACGCAACTAGTTGGTGGCCAGGCGATCTTAATATTGACAAATACCGACGATACCAACGCGAATAAAAACTTTTAAAAAATATATATTCAGTCTGCTTTTTGTTAGGAATTTAGAATTTGTTCAAATATTTTTGTTGACTACCTAATGCAAAGCTGAGATAACTTATGCACAGGCACCTTCAAAAACCAAATTACTAAAATTTGGGCGCCCAAAATTTCAATGCTATCATGTGTCAAAAACTAGGTGAAACTCAGACACTCGTCTATAATCGTTCTTACTTGTTAAGGTCTATCATACAGCAATCATTGCTATATCCTTTCAATACAAAGTAACAATGATATTGTGTTATCCTAAATGTATCTTATAATCAGGATTCAAGTAAAACCAGAAAGCACGTTCCACATCCCTTCTTATCCAAAACTTATACTTCAAGTTTCTTTTTCCGACTGCTAAATAATATTTAAAGAAAACCAAATTATTTAGCAGCACATTTAATCACATTTCTGCAATGTTGTGTTAAGTTTATAGATGATTTTTAGTGCAACAAAACAACACTAACCTTCATTAAGTCTAGTGACTAAACAAGCTAGAGCTTAGATAATTAAATCCCTCTCCGCCTTCGCATTTGCAAAAAAAATCGATATCTCCAAACTGGTAAAAGCTAGAGACATAATTTTGAGTCCGTTTAGTCCATTGATCGTCAAACACGTGCACGTCTAGAACGGACAAAAGGTATAGAAGATATGACCAATTCATGTTTTACCCACCAACGGCATGCCGTGGCAATAGAGGTACATGGTATCTCGTTGCCAAGAAATCTTGACTACAGCGTTCCTACTTGTTTTAAATAAAACACTGCAGACCTTTATTTGAAAGAAGGTTTATTATTTATCCGATGGTAGCAGGATGGTCATTCACTCTGAATTAGATCTGCAACAATCGCAAGTGTTTAAAGCAGCACATGCAGTATGATGCGCTTATACGAAGAGAGCGAATCCCCTGTCGTCATCCTCGGACTCGGACTCAGACTCAGACTCAGACTCCTCCTTCTTTTCCTCTTTTTTTGCTTCGGTGACAAGAACACCGGCAGCAGTATCAACCAGGGCAGCGACAGCAGGAGCTGCAGCAGAAGCACCTCCAACGGACATGGATGAGAGATTCTCGCGCCCCTTCTTGATTAAATCCTCCGCATCCTTGACGGCAAGCACCTTAATAACTTTGCTAAGCCTCTCTGTGTCGACTTCCACGCCCACAGAGCTAAGAATCTTCACAAGGTCAGCATTGTCAGGGCTTTTCTTTCCGCCGAGAACCGCCAACAGGTATGCAGCCACGTAACGCAAGTTTAAGTCTTCTAGATCTGACGCCATGAATTTTAGCCCTTGAAAAAGGATTTCAACGTTTAAGAAGAATTCTCAATTATGCACATAACACTTACGAATCGACAATGACAGGCAGAATATTTATATCGTGCTTACTTGTATTCCAGGGTTTGAAAGTATTTAAATATCTCCATGTGTTGTATAATTAGGTATCGTTTTCCAACTTGTTTCAGTATTTGGAGAGACCAATAGGGGTTGGCATATTGTTTTTAATCGCGTTGGCTCCCAAATAAATTCTCTGATTTTACAGGTAACGTTAATGCATCGACAAGGACAAGCTGGTTTTTATGTAAAAGTCTTTAAATATAATTAGTTAATATGCTAAATTGCCAGTGTTGAGTGTGATCAAAACTATCGCCAAGTAGGCTCTGACTTTAAATGTCAATCTGAATCGATGACGTGGCCCCCACAAAACCTCAGTTCCGTTTAATAAGCTCAATCCCCAACACGTACTGGAAATTTCCCTACAAAATTTCGCATAACCATACAATACAAAGTAAGTTTAAATATTTGTAATCAAGAAGAGTTCGGTAAGCGAAGCTAGCAGTACAACGCGTTTCGTTTCGTCTTTGAATTAATCGCGGTCGCGTGTGTTTAAAAGAATATACATATTTAATCAAGTAGAAACGCCGTAGTCGATTTCGAGATTCCATGTACCTCTTTTCTTTATCAAAAATTTTTTGTTCAAATAATTCTTCACCTTTCTTGTTTGTTAGCATCCAGCGTGCTGATTGCTGGATGCTGGATGTACATGTACTTCTGTATGTATTGTGTATACATAGACACACTTCTGTATGTATTGTGCACAATCCTTTGTATGCATACACTTTTGGACGAATTAAAGTCATAAAAGAGACGGATGACGTCACCCAGCATGTGCAGCGGCAAGCCGTTGCCGTGGGAAAGGGTGGGCAAAAGTTTAATTGGTCATATCTAGTACATATATTTCTTTTCCGATCTGGACGAAATTTTTCATGCACGTATTTGACGATCAGTGGACTTAGCAATTAGCAGAATTTTCAATAAGTTTGATGTGCCTGCAATAATAACACATCATGAGCAAGGAGAATGACACCTCTAGCTCTTACCATCTCCGAAAACAAGTTGTTCATAAATACAGGCAGACATACAGACAGACAGACGGGCATGACCATCTCGACTCGGCTGTTGATGCTGATCAAGAATATATATACTTTATGTGGTCGGAGACGTCTCCTTCTGCCTGTTACATACATTTGCACACAGTTAATATACCCTTTTTACCTTAAGGTACATGGTACAAAAACCCGTGGTTGATAAAGAAAAGAGGTACATGGTATCTCGTTGTGGAGAAATCTCGACTACAGCGTTTCTACTTGTTTTTTGTATGTACTTATATTCTAATCTCCAAGATCGAGGCGTTACTGCAGACAGACGGACTGACGGAGGGACGGACTTTGTGGGGTTTGAGATCATTCCTTCTTCCAGTTACATATGTACTTTCGTATGAATTCAATCAATTTCGTAGTAATCTTAAACAATTATATTCACTGTATAAAATATTAGTAAAAATAAATATTGTTGAATTCTAGATGAACTTGGAACACCTATAAGGTGGACACATCGGTATTGCCAACCGCAGGAACCATTTTATCAATCAATAGTCAAAGGGCGCAACGGATATGAAGTTGTTGAATTCAAGTACATCCGCATCTTCGGCGACTGATACCTGCTCTGTCAGGTAAATTAGAATAGGGTCAAAATCTGTACAGTATGGCTCTTCTTCATTGATGATAATTACTATGTATCTCCGATTGTCTTTCATAGGGAAGGCTACCCTCGTCGGCGCAGCATCCGGCTACGCAGGGATTACGAATTTTTTTGTCATCGGCCGTTGACATCGTGGGACAGGAGGACTTCTTGCTCGGGCAATAACTTCATGCGAGCTGGAACTGCAGTCGCCACAGGCATCTTGCAAAGGCTGCGCTACATTAGACCTTTCGTTTGGCATGAGATTGTCCATGTTGAATCTAAATCGATTTCCATATCCGTGACTGTCCGCTTGGAAGGGCGGGATACAATCGCCATTTGACTTAGCAAAGGATTGTCGCTTGGATCTAAGTCAACTTCCATATCCATGTCTGTTGGCCTGAGCTGCTGGTTCACCATGTCATAGGTACTAAATTAGGCTATTTTGCATATTACTTGATTTCCGGCAAGGATCACGATGTTCGGCTTTTTTTCAGTTTTTTTTGACAATTTTCTCGTACTTGGAAGCGATTGTGGCCATCATAACCTCTTTTTCCAAGTTGTCGCTCAAGAATTTGAGATGCAGGTACACAGCTGATGCTTTAAAGCAGCTTATTCCTTGCCGATGATCCGAAAATGCGTTGTATTCCTTCGTTACGGCTTGTAGATGATGTTTCGGTATTAACCTTTCGGTATTAACCCTTAAAGGTTAAAGGTTAACTCTTAAGGGTTTAAACCGGAACATCTTCTGGAAGCCTTAGCAAAGAAATGCGGCGCATTTTCGGAGCAATTGGAGGGAATAAGTTGCTTGAAAGGATCGGCCGTGTATCTGCACCTCGAATTCTTGGGCGAGACCTTGGAAAACGAGTTTGTGATGGCCAAAATCGCTTCCAAATGCGAGGAAATTGTCAAGAAGGCTGACAAGGAGCCGGAAATCGTGATTGATTGCGGAAAATAAGCAGTGTGCAAAATAAAGTATAGTAAGGAATAATTTAATACAACCACACGATGTGTACCATTCGAGTTTACTTTTCAATACATAATAATACTAAAAGAGGTATAGATTTTATTTAAAAGTTATTGAAACCGGTTACGGAAGTTGATGACAATGCGGCTTCTATAGTGGACCGTCCTAATATGTCAAATTATACAGCGGATTAAGGGATCATTGCCGTCGGGATTTTGTATGGCCGATATTACCGAAAGATTATCAGCGCAGGTGACGAAAGAACCGGGAGTACTCGACCCGCTTTTGGGTTGTTTTCACTATTAATCACAGCAAAAGACGTATGGGTTGCCGTTTTGGAACCGAAAATGCGTTAATGGAGCGACGAACGGATGCAAGGTATGGAGCCTCCAGTTGTTTGATGTGGGCTTTTGCACACCATCCGAATATCGAGAGCCCATAGTCGATTTTAGAGAGAATTAGAGTGTATACCCTTATTCAAAACCTTATTCAAAACAAATGTTGTCTGTTGCTATTTAGCACTGATTATAGCACGGAACTTTTAATTGAGTTTTGCGATTACAATACTCTGGGAATGATAAATGATAAATGTGTTCAATGTCAACATTCATTTGCTGGTCATTTGCTCACGTAGCTCCGTCTCTAACGGACAGGCTCACCTTTGACTTCAGATGGGAATATTGAATCACTGGGGCTTTCGGCGTTGGCTATTTGAAAATTTCGCAAGAGCTCAACCGGAGCCGAAACCTAAACACCAAAACCAAGCGGTAATCAATTCAAGCTAAACTGTTGCCGGACGAGGGCCATCATCTCATCATCATCATCATCTCCATGCTGGCATCAGCAATGAAAGTCGTGATGTAATGACATAACCGAAGCCGAAGCCCACAACAAGTTACAAATTTGTGCCCCGTTTTGCATATGGCCCGGTCGGTCGGTCACTTATTTATGAACAAATATGTTGGCCTAACGATCGAGTGGCTGGGAAAGTGTTTTTGCTTCTTTTAGGGGTTAAGAGAGCTATTAATGTTTATGAAGCGTTTTATTGCAACTAAGTATTGACAAATTGTGCGCATTTATTTAATAATTAAAGCGGACTTCGTCAACGGCAACAATATAAGAAATACCTGTGCAACATTTTTCGTTGCCACATCTTTGATGTTAATAATGGGAACGCATTGATAGCGGTTTTTCTGATGAAAATGAAAATCTGCGTATTGGATTCAATTGTTTATTAACAAATAATTTAAGTTAATAATGGTGAGGTGTGGTTTGTTGGTTTTTCGATTCATAATGACTGTGAAGGATTTGATTTTAGCCTAAGGAAAAATACATAATAATAGAGATAGAAGATAGCAAAAAAAAACAAAAAAAAATAATTCATTTGGTCTAACTAACTAGGATGCTGGTAATATCTACCAAGCGGCTCCGGAGCTCCAGCCGCCGGACGCAGAGCCTCCGGAACTCCAGCCACCGGAAGCAGAGCCACCGCCGGAGCTCCAGCCGCCGTTGCTGGCGCCCGAAGGAGCGGAGCTCCAGCCGCCGTTGCCGGCACCCGAAGAGGCGGAGGAGCCGCCGCCGAAGCCCCAGGATCCCTTGCCGGAGGAACCACCAGCACCAGCGCTCTGCTGCTCCTGCACACGCATCACCTTCAGGGTGCCACGCTGCACCACATGGCCGCTCTTGAAGAAGGCTCCCTGCGCCTGATCCGCCTTCATGATGATGGCCTTGCCCTTGGCCCCGAATGTGTTGATCAGTTGGCCGTTGATCGCCGCCACATCGGCGCCGGACGCGCCACCTCCGCCCAGGGAGTCCTCCTGCAGCACCAGCTGGATGATCTGCGGCAGAATGGCGTTGAACTGCTGCGCGTCAAACGAGGAGGAGGACGATGCTCCTCCATAGCCAGCATAGCCATGACCGGCGGCATAAGATTGCCCGTAGGAGTAGCCACCACCGTTCGCGTGACCAGCAGCATGGTAGGCAGTGGGCACGGGGGCGGGTGCAGGTGCGGGTGCTGGAGCGGAAATGGGAATGGAAACCGGAACCGAAATGGGAACGGGAGCGGGAGCGGGTGCCGCAGCCTGTTCGATGACCTTGTAGACCTGGGCCTGCTGGTTGCCATAGGATCCGCCATAAGATCCACCGTAGGAGGCACCACCACCGGCGGCGTAATTATAACCGGAAGACGATCCACCGCCGCCGTTGGAGTATCCCTGCCCCTCCTGCAGAATCACCTTGATGATTTGGGAGGAGCCGCCGTGTCCGTGTCCGTGTCCACCACCGCCTCCATAGCTACCTCCGTGGGCGTAGCCCTGGGCATATCCATGACCACCGCCACCTCCTCCGCCGCCGCCCCTGGAGCCGGAGCTGGGCGTGGCAATCACATCGTAGGTAGTCTTGGTGGTGCCACCCAGGCCGCCCCCTCCGCCGCCCAAAAAGGACAGGAAGGTGGCATTGCAGGCACAAACGGTGGCCAAAAGGCAGACAAAGACCTGGAGATGCGAACAAATGGGTAATCCGTTTAGCACGCGATTCAGTAATCCAATTAGTTTCCGCTTCTGTTCCCGATCTTTCCCGGGCTTACAATTTTACGATCCACTTCGTGTTCGATTTATGTAGCTATAGTTTGCCTATTGAAGATGCACTTCCTCCTGGATACACTCACCTTCATGTTCCTACTTTTGTGGGTTACTTAATTGGATGATCGAGTTATTTGGGGGATGCTTGTCGCTCCGATTCCGGCCAGCGAATGATGCCTCTCGCCCGGTGACCCCCGGCTTTTATACAAAAAAGTCTTCGGATCGCTGGAGATCGGAGATCCGCCGGAGATCCGCAACACCGTTAGATGTGTTGCGGCCCACGTGACGTCACCGTTGCCAACGGCACACGAAGACCCAAAAAAAAATCACCTGTTGCTCTTGCAACTCACCTGAAGGCGTTTTACTTCGCTCACAGGGTGATCTTTACCTTTAATGCAATCCATATCTAGGTCTCTTCACTTTCAAATAAGATGGATTTGCGTTTGATTTTTCTTTATAATTTATAATTAGCCAAACATTTTATAATTTAGCCAAAACTTCACATATTTAAATAAACGAAATTATTAACAAATATTTGTATCTCGAACAAATGTTAACCTTTTCAAATTGACAGTATTAAATGTTCCTTTTGATGTGCGTTATATTTATAATATAGGTAAGTCCCATGTTCAGCTTTCTTTAATATTTTTGTGTGCTACTAAATTCCCTGTTACTAAATGATCCTTAACCTACATATAAAACTTATTAATATTTTCTATGTTAATGCAGCAAGTATAAGCAATAAAATAATATCCCAATAGTAATCAAATCGCATTTATAATGTATCTCAACAAATTTTCAATCATGTACAATGTTTATCTTGGTCTATAATTAAGAATACAATTATTTTAAATTATTCTATGCATTTTAGCTTATATATGTATCTGTTGGATTTTAGGCCGGTTTTTGCGTATTTGTACTACTTAATTACCATTACCTAAAAGTACAACAAACGTGGCACCCTGTTTGCCGCAATCTTTGGCCTCCTCATCTTTTTCCCAACAGCTCGAAAAATCATAAGCAATAGCAACAATAACAATAACATTAACAAAACACCGGCAAACACAAGATACAAGCAGAAAACCGAAAACAATAACAAAACATTCGGATAACACGGGTTAACATCGAAAGCTTAGGCAGATGCACTCTTCTGCTCCGCTCAGCGATGCTCAGCGATGCTCTGCTCTGCTCTGCCCGGCTATGCTCTGCTCTGCTTCCACCAACAGCGACGCGGGCAGAGAAAGGTGCGTCGTAGGTCAAGCCCAAAAAACCGAGTGACCGGCTTTTTGCATATGATTATCGATTTGAACGCCTCGCTAATTACACGGCGAAAAAATCCCATGAATGGTAATTGAGCGAACAAGATACGAGTATGCATAGGCGAAAATCTATTAAAGTTAATAATGAAAATGTTTAATGGATTATCGGGATTCTTTGTATTATTTTTAATAAAAGCCAACTTGTTTGGGTTAGGTGTTTGAAGCCCTAATCTATAATGGAAACACTTGCCAAGATGCAAATTCCTCCCAAGCCATTTGTTGGTCTTCTTTCTGTGTATTGCGCCAAAGTATTGCAACAGAATGCCGGGGCTGGGGTTGGGTTGGGAAGCCTCATCGTGGATTGGCATCTCGGAATCTCGGTCTCAGAGACAGAGCCAGAGCCATAGCCGCAGCCGGATTATTATATCATGCAACACAGCATACAACATCGTTTTCAAATTTGTTAATTTTGTGTGCATTTTTGTATAAATTATTTAATGCGCACGGTTGCGCATGCGCGCAGCCCCGAACTCAGAAAGCCGAAAACCAGAAACCCTCTTCGCTCCCAAACTCTTTCAATTTGCTGATGACCCGTTACCAGCACGTTTTTGGTTTTTGGTTTTCCGTTTCAGTTTGTCGGTATTCGGTATTTTAGTCTCAGTTCGAGACTCAGTTTCGCTTAAGTGGCCCAATAACAAAATTACAGGTCAACATCTTAAAAAAGAAGCACAATTACGAGTAGAACTAGTAAAGTACCCGAAAACTATGCTCCCATTCGGCTTAGGGGATCGATTTTTAGGTGATCGACGACAACTTGATTAAATTGAGGACACTCAACCTAAGCCCGACTTCTGTGTCCCAGTTAGCCGACGTTTACTGTAGGTACATATTTAAGCGATTGGCATTTTATCACCTCGCTGTTGTATCTTTCGGATGTTGTTTGGGCTGCCGGGTGTCAAAGCATCTTGTGTTGCGGCAGGCTGGAAGTCGGAATGGGAACCAACATTGCCATCAACATAATGCCCCCGCCCTGATATGGTGTGTGCAAATAGTGGCTGAGCTGGGGCAGTGGTGATCATCAATGGACCGGAATCAGGCCCTTATGCAATCCCAAAAATTTGGTTTACGATATGTCAAATCTATTTAAATGTGTCCATCGAAATGTGTTTTGGCCAAAAACAGAAACAGGCAAGCCAAATGCCTTGACTTGGCTTTCGAATGGAATTTCTCAAAATTTAGCCAGCTACCATTGATTTTGCATTTGGTTTTGACGCTATTACTATTTGATCAGCAAATTATAATCAGAAAATTTGAAATAAGAACAACAAGCATTACAGCAAATACAAGAAATACAGAAAAGACTTTATATTTCATATTCATGATAATCTTCTATTAGCAAATGTTGTATAAAGAGAAAACTCTTTACCTTTTGGGAATGTATGAAACATGAATTCCCAAACTCGTAGGTCTAAATAAACATGAATTATTCGTGGCAATCAGAAACCATCTAATTGTAAGCGATCGTTGTTGGACCACTCGTAGTTGGAGTTAACCCCCCGGAAACGGATCACCCAGCCAATGCCGTCGTAGTTGACGGTCTTGTGGAACCTGACCACCAGTTGGCTTGTGCGGCTCCTGTAGCTCCGGGGAGTGTCATCGCCGCAGTAGCGCCTCATCTCCTGCTCTTGGTCGCCCGGCGCCACCTGCTCGAGGATCGTCAGATAGTCCGTGAGGCAGGTGCTCCGACTGCCCAAGTTGAAGACTGAAATGGATGGAATGAAATTTTTGCATCTCTTCTGCATTCCCTTCGAGGATTCTGCATCTTGTACTCACCCTGGAAAGTAAGGACCACCTTGTTGTTGCTCGGCACCCGGACCACCCAGCGGCAGTCTGAGTTGTTGCGGATGTTGGCCGGGTAGAAGGGATTGGTGAAGATGCCCTCCGTGTTGTAGAACTGGCCGCCGCATCCGGAACCCAGCTCCGCAGGACTGGCTAGGTAGGTCACATCCAGAGAGGTTAGATACGAGCCCGTCTTCAGGTGCAGTCGCAGATAATTGGTGCTGGTGAACAGACTCTTGTCGGGGTCCATAAACGAGCACACCTTCTGGAGGCTCGTGTTTTGCCTATCGAAAACCTCGATGTCCATCACCGAGCAGCTGAACGTGGAGAACTCCACTTCCGAGTAGTACAGACTGAGGCTATAGTTCTGCGGCACCGAGACGATCACATCGCAGTCCGAGGTCTGCGACAGCCGGATCCTACCCTGGAGTGCGAGGTAATGGCGCCGGCAGTTGGAGGACAGAATGGCCTGCAGATGGACGCTGGAGTGAGTGTTCCGGCGACTGGCCCGGAACTGCACGAACAGCTCGTTGCTGTTGCCGTTGAAGGTGTCCGGTGTTGAGTTGCCGCAGTAAATCGACTCTACAGCAAAGCCGAAGGCTGGGGTCCCGGAAATGTGCCCGTTGAAGACCACATCGGTGCCGTATCCTTTCTGCACCATTTCATCGTCCTGTGTGGGGTAAAAAATTTCATTCAATTATTACGTTTCTTTAGGAGACACATCGGTAAGCTGTATAGATAAATTATAGAGTTGCTCGGGGCTCATGGAAGCCCAGAATCTATTTTTAAGAGTTACAATTTTAGATTTTATTAATCAAACATTTGGAGATCCCATTGTGGGGTACGCTCTGAATTTGTCGAATTTACTATATTAACAACTTCCGAATGTGCTACTGCCCAATACTCACCTCACGGTTGTAAATCTTCAGGTAGTCCTCGGTGCAGCTTCCATTGGCATCGGGACCCTCCATATTGATGCCCATGAAGTGCAGGTTTACGGGCTTGTCGCCGGTGATCATCCAGAAGCAGGATTGCATGTCGGCGTTGTTTGACTCCTCGATGGGCGTCGAGTGTAACATAGCCATTTGCTGACCCCCGCTTTCCAGCTTGATCAGCGGGTCCCCGCAAAGACGAGGCACCGCGTTCACCTGCAGCTGGAAGCCGGAATCGGTGACCGACGCGTCGGTGACGAAGCGCAGGAAGATCACGTTCCGGGTGGCTGTCAGCTTGGGCGGCAGATCCTGTCCACAGAAGCGACCGATCAGTTCGGCGAAGGGCCCGGCCCCGTCTCTCAGCTCCACGTAGTCCTTGTGGCAGTCCGGCGACTGTTCCACATGAAAACTGCTGAACTGTAGCGTGATCTGCTGGTCGCGATTTGCCTTGAAGACCACGTGGCAGTCCAGGTCGTTCACATAGCTCTCCGGCGTGTTGAACTTGCTGTAGGTGGTGCTCGTGCCAGCCGTCATCAGCACCCGCTCGTCGCAGTTCCGTACGATGCGCACCAGAGCCCGGAAGCCGTTTGACTTGTCCAAGCCATCCGAGTAGGCATGGATGATGGCACGATCCTGCGGTATGCTGATCACTGGCACATCCTGCTTGATGTGGCCACAAAATCGACCCCTGCGTTGCGTATCGTCCGGCGTGGAGCCTTCAAAAACCTCGACGCCGTCGTAGCTGCACAAGGAGTGCGCCTCGAAGTCGATCTGTTCGAACTTGATGATGAACTTATGGCCCTCCGGGGCGGTGAGGTTCCAGTAGCAGTTGCTGTTCGGTGGGAAGCTGTTGTCCTGGTGCTGACGCGGCGACTGCACCACCCCGCTCTGATAGACCAGGCCGCCGCATAGGCGGCTGCTGTAGAGCAGCTGGAATCCGCGGCCGGAGTAGCTGCGATCCGTCCGGAAAATCAGGTTGATCGACTCCAAGGCCCGGTACTCGTGCTTTTGCTTCACCCCGCACAGGACGGCCACGCTGCTGACGTCCTCGTTGTCCCGCGTGGTGACCGTCAGGTTGTCGTACAGGCAGGTCGAGATTGGCGAGGTCTCGAGGTCGAAGTGCAAGAAGCTGATGTAGACGCCGCCCGTGGCGGGGTCGCGGGGCACTATCGTCCAGTTGCAGTTGAGATTCCTGTCGTAGCCGGTCGGATAGCCGGGGCTGAACAGATGTTGGTCCTGGTCATCCTCAGCGTACAGGATGCCGCCGCAGTTGCGCTCGAACTTGGCCTCGAAGCCATCGCCGACAACGTCGCCGTCGGAGCGGAAGATGAGCCGCATGTAGGGCATGGTGCTGTTGATGTGGTCGGGCGGCTCACGTCCGCATATTCGCCGGATGTCCGTCCAGTTGGAATTCACATCCTGGCGCTGCTGCACCAGCAGATAGTCCTTGACGCAGCCGGGACTGTCCTCGATGTAGAAGCGGTTCTGGAAGGACAGCCCGATGCGGTAGCCCGGCTCCGCCTCCACCTCCCAGTCGCATTCCATGTTGTTCTTGTACTGTTCGCTGAAGTCGATCGCGCGGAAGGGGTACACCAGCTTGCCGCCGCACCCGGACCCGTACTTAACGGACACGTTGAACACGGCATTGGCGGCGAAGGCGTCGGCATGGTACTCCAGGAATAGGCCTCGTTCCACCACCAAATTGGCCACCGAAGCTCGATTACAGAACACGCCCGCCGACGGAGAGTTCTGATCGGGACCGCTATATACCTGAGAGGGCGACAAATCTTATGCTTTAAGTATTTGAAGTGACAATAAAATGTTTAAACAAAGCCATAAGCAGTTTGTAAGATAATTGAAACACAATTCATATGCCTTGAATTTCAGAAACACTTTCAAACAGAAAAGCAATCTAAATTCCCTCTAAGGTCCCATTTGGTAAACTATTTCTTTAAGGTGTCGAGTTTAAATGCAAATCAAAAAACCATATAATTGTAGAGAAATATTATTAAATGTGTTTAGTTTAAAAAGTGCATTTGGCTTTCGAACTTTGGAATTGCAAATTAAGAAGCCGTAGGTAACATTTTCGAAGGGTAAAAGTAAATTTTGTAAACTACCCTATCTGTTATAAATAAATAAATAACACGTATTCTGTGATTATCCTTTGGGATAATCCTCAATTACTCACCTTGAGGTAGTGATGCACACAGGAGGCCTCCTTGGAGCCCGTCGCCGGGGTAGTCGTGGGTAGGTTCACCTCTATGTTGATCTCCAGTTGTATGTCCTGCGGCTCCGTGTCCCCATCTTCGCCGCCCAAGTAGGCACCCGGATCGATGGCCCAGGCACAGTCGATGGCCCCAGTAGTACCCTCCAATTCGCTGGGCTGTCGCACCATCAGACTGTCGCCCGGCTCCAGGACGAACATGCCTCCGCACGACTGCACACTGTAGCTGATCAGGAGCCTGGTGAGGGCGTTGCGAACGTTGCCGGATACGGTCAACTCGATGGGGAAGGGGAGCCGGATGGAGGGCCGCGGCTGGTCCGGGGTAAGGCTCTCCATGGAGCATAGAATGCCGGGCAGCAACTTTTCCGTCTGCTCCTTCCGGGAGAGCTTCAGCGGCGAAATCAGCGAGCACAAATTCTGGTTGCGCATCATTACGGAAGAGGTGTTGTATTCCTTGACCTGTCACAAACAACGAGCAGTTCGCAGTTAAATTTAAATACAATTCCAAAGTTAAAGGTAACCCGGGCCACTAACCTGCAGCAGATAAGTGGTGCGAGCCGGCGGATAGACGTCGTAACTGCAGTGCACTGGTTGACTGACGTTTCTCCGCTCGAAGCTAAGCTCCTTGGTCACATTTGACTGGAAGACCAGCCGCTGGCAGCTGCTCGGCCCGTCGGCGCTAAAGCGCAGCCTGTAGCCCCGATGCCGGCCGACGGGCAGCAGGAAGGAGTCCACTCCCATCGTGTTATCCGAGGAAAGAACCGAGGAGGGCGGGTCGCTGGCGTACCGGCCCAGGACGGATTCCATGCGGAAATCGTTGGCCACCGTGAGCCGGCCGCGGAAGGAGGAGCGTGGGGCCATTGGCCCAGAGCCGTTGTCAAAGTCCAGGATCTCCAGGCGAACGCGACGACCCTTCGGCACCGCGATTCTCCAGACGCAGTGCGTGGCCCTTGTGACGCCGTCCGGATAGCCGGGGGTCTGGAGCACACCTTGCATGGCGGTGATGGTCTCGCCGCATCGCGATCCCACCATCTTGTAGCGCCACCGGAAGCCCTGGTTTTCTGCGGGCAGCCCGTCGGGCATCCGGTAGCGGATCACCACCTTGTTTGTCTCCACCAGAAGGTGGCGATCGGCGTTCCCGCACACGGAAAGCGTGTCCGAGACGCGCTCTTCCCCGTCGTCCCCGAAGGCCTCTATTTCCTCCAGCAACATGTGGGCGTGAGTGGAGCAGTTTTGGCTTTCGGTCAGGTTCAGAATCTCCGTTCTCATGTCAATGGTGCCACCTTTCTCCACCTCGATGGTGTACACGCACTCGCGCACCTTATGCCCGTCATCCTCATGAAGGTTGAGCATTTCCCTGGTCGGCGAGGAGATCACACCCTCGGGACTGAAGTAGGAGCCCCCACAGGTGGCCAGCCTAAGGGTCGCTCTGAAGCCCATGTGCGGCTCAGATATATCCGTGAAGTAGCGAATACGCAACTGTGCGCCGGTCGAATAGATCGTGTCCGGGTTGCGGTTGCCACAGTAGCGACCCAGTTCCGGCTTCATTTCGGTACTTCCATCGTTAATCTGCACAAACTCGTGCTGACACTTTTCGCCAGAGCTCTGCAGATCAAACTTATCCTGGAAGTGCACCATGATACGGTGATGGGCCGGTGCAGTCACCAACCAAATGCACTCCGTGTGCGGATGGGGCAGATTCGGGTACAATGGCGAGGCGATGACCTCCTTATCCGTGCCCGTTGTCAAGTGGATCCTGCGGGAGCATGCGTTGCCCACCTCCTCAAATCGGAAGAGCACCCGGGACCGCACTACAGACTGCTGGCGATACTTAATGTACGCCTTGTTCGACGATGTTTCCAGGACATCGGTGATGTTATCCTCACAGTACTTGCCACGGCCCAGGAAGGGCGAGTCTCCAGCATCGCCGTTCCGGAGCAGCAGAAAATTGTTGCAGGCACTGTTGTCGTTGTGCAGCTGCGACTCCACGAAGCTCAGGCGGAGCCGGCGACCCTGCCGCACCCTCAGCTTCCAGACACACTCCTGCCGGCCCTGCACGGCCAGCACATCCGTGATGTTCACCTCGCCGTGGCCATCGACAAAGATCTCCGAGCCGCAAACGGAGCGCACCAGACTCGAGAATCCCGTCCGGTTGACACTCAAATCCGTGACCATCTCCACCCGGAGATACGGTGTCCCATTGAATGTCCGCCCGCCCGTGTCACTTGGCAGTGCGCACATCTTCCCGAGCTGCGACCAATTCTGCAGGTCGCTACTCGCTGATATCTTCACGGAGTCGGCCGTACACCCAAGTGGATCACCAAAGACTTCCAGATCCATGCGGGCGAGCTGGAGCATAACATGCATGGCCGGATTCTCTGGAACCAAATTCCAAGCGCACTGCAACTCATTGGCGTAGCCATCGGGAAACCCAGGGGAGTTGAAGCCCCGCGGGGATTTGGACACCGGGATGAGTTGGTCACCACAGCGCCGGGTCTGCTCTTCCATGGAGCGATTCGAGCGCAACGCTTCCTTGGACAGGCTGCGCCAGGTGAGCCGGAATGGACCACGGCTGGCCTTGAAGAACAGCACATTCGAGCTGCTCCAAATGGGTTGCTCCGGATCCGACATTACGATCTCCGGGGCGAGGTCCATATAGCCATCATAGAAGTGCAGGTGCCCCAGATCAAGGTCGCGCAGATGCGAGATGCTGATCTCCACTGCCGACTCCTTGTCCACCGTAATGCGGTAGCTGTACGGGTTGGTGGTGTCAACGAATCTGCTGGGGTAATGTGGCGACTCCACAACTCCCTCGGTGCCATTTAGCTCGTTGTGGTGCTCTAGAGGAGAAAAAAGAGTCA
>JAJJHQ010010118.1:805089-846558 GCA_021223825.1 Drosophila ironensis
AAAAAAAAAAATCCACCAAGTTAATGTTTTACAACATTTTGAATTAGAAAATTTTTAAAGGTAGGTGCTAGACCTTGAAAACGAAGAAACATCTCAATTCAGTTAAATAAAAAAAAAATCCAACAAGTCAATGTTCCACATCAGAAAACCATTGTAAACATTTTTAATTAGAAAATTTGTAAAAGTAGGTGCTAGACCTTGAAAACGAAGAAACATCTCAATTCAGTTAAATAAAAAAAAAATCCAACAAGTCAATGTTCCACATCAGAAAACCATTGTAAACATTTCCAATTAGAAAATTTGTAAAAGTAGGTGCTAGACCTTGAAAACGAAGAAACATCTCAATTCAGTTAAAAAAAAACCACCAACAACTCAATGTTCCACATCAGAGAACCATTGTAAACATTTTCAATTAAAAAATTTGTAAAAGTAGGTGCTAGACCTTGAAAACGAAGAAACATCTCAATTCAGTTAAAAAAAAACCACCAACAACTTAATGTTCCACATCAGAGAACCATTGTAAACATTTTCAATTAAAAAATTTGTAAGAGTAGGTGCTAGACCTTGAAAACGAAGAAACATCTCAATTCAGTAAAAAAAAAAATATATATATATATTGGGAAAAAATCACAAACAGGAAAATGGAGTTCAGCTTACAAAAACCGTTGTATAACTTAAATTTAAAAAAATATTCTGTTAAAAAACGTAAAAAAATTGGAA
The DNA here is from genome assembly GCA_021223825.1 of Drosophila ironensis. Lineage (NCBI taxonomy): Eukaryota > Metazoa > Arthropoda > Insecta > Diptera > Drosophilidae > Drosophila > Drosophila ironensis. The sequence continues at coordinate 805,810 of JAJJHQ010010118.1, forward strand.
CCGCCAACACACAACATTGAATGCTTCCCGTTTAGAATTGACAAGAACTCGTTGAGAATTTTAGTTACTCCATGCACGACGTATCTATCAGAAAAATTTTCTAGTATGCAAATGGGCGACACAATTTTTTTGAAAAGTTCCCAAGGTGCGCAAGTTTGAACTTCCACTTTCTGCCCTGAAACAATTTCTTGTGATTTTTAACGGAGATCCTTGACCATTACAATATTTTAATTAATATTATAGCTTTGCGCATTTTGAAATGCACTCACCGTAAATGTAAGACGCCATGAAACCCTCGCCCACATTGTCATCGTCGCTCTTGAACTTCATCCAAATGGTACCCTTGGAGCGAATCGTCGCGGGCACTTTGTGACCGCAGTAGACCCCAATGAGGTCGCCCCTCTGGGAGTCCTCGCGCACCTCCAGATAGTCCCGGTTGCAGCCCTCGGACTCCTCCATATCCATCGACTCGAGCGTGAGGCTAAGTGAGTTGCCTGGGCTAGCCTCGAGGACCCAGTAGCACTCAATGTTCGCCGGATAAGAGGCCGGGTAATAGGGTGATGTGAAGCGGCCAGCCAGGCCAGTGTACAGGCTACCACAAGACGTGTCGAAGGTTAGGTAGTGACCCTCAAACTCCTCCACCAGCAGCAAGGGAACACTGATTACCAGGCTTGGCCCGTTGGAAATAATCGCCGGCGGCAGGGAGCGGCAGAACTGGAGCCGTGGACTGCCCACCGCCTCAGTACCCTCGAAGATCTTTACGCCAAGAGCCAGGCAATCACTCTCCGTGGCATACTGCTGCTCCGCCGGTTCGCGCAGCTTTAGATGCGTGGGCGTGAAAATGATGTGTTTGCTCGCCTCCTGGGCCTGCAGCACCCACAGGCAGGTTTCGTTTCGCGGTGACTGCCTGGCCATCTGGATGTACTCGAAGTCCGTGTCTTCGATGGTCACCTGCTGGCCGCAGGACTCGTGGAAATTCAGGCGGAACCCTTTTTCGGCAAGCGAGTCATCGGAGACAAAGCGCAGGAGCGCCACGTTTCTGGCACTCGTCCACGTGTTCGCTGCGTCGCCATCGTCTTTGCAGGCCTTGAACAACCGCTGGCCTTCTGAATCGTCCTCCGCCAGGTCAAATCCTTCCACATAGTCCCACTCGCAATTGCGGCTTCCCTCCAGATTGATGTCATCCATCTCGAACACGATGCGGTGGTGCGGCGACACCTCCACCTGCCATTCGCAGCGACTGCGCGGCGGATACGTTTGGGGATAGTTGGGCGACTGGATCACTCCGTTCCGGCTTGAGATTTTGCCGCCACAAGCTGCGGGGATTACCAGGGTTCAACGTGGGATATCTGAATGCGTGGGATCGGGGCAACTTACTTGTCTTAACCGACCGGTATGTGGCCACGAACCCCTTGCCATTGTGCGATTCGTCCGACTTGAAGCGCACGTGCATGCGATGCCCGGAACTGGTGAGGACTATCTTGGGGGTGGAGCCGCAGTGTCGCTCGTGGATCTGTGCTTCATTAGCGTGGTCGGAGACCTGAAAAAAAACACAAGGATTCCATCAGGGTATCGGTAAATACGGGATTGGGGGATCACCGACCGTCAGGGCGTCCTTGGTGCAGTTGACACTCTCCTCGAGATCCACATCCGTGAGGGTCAGCTCTACGGAGTAGCCCTGCTCGACGTTAATGAGCCAGTAGCACTCAATGTTGTTGGCATACATGCCGGGGTGATTCGGGCTCTGGAAGGACCCGCTTTCGTCTCGCAGCTCCGACAGACAGCCATCGATTTTGTAGTCTAGCAGGAAGCTCACCCGGCTGGCGTTGTGGACCACGGTCACCGTCTCGCCTTCTGTCCTCACCACGCCCGCTGCCACCACCCTCTGCACACCCTTGGCATCGACCACGTAAAGTCCTCCGGGCGGGCCCTTGGGCACGCCCTGTGCGGTAAGCACTCGCTCCTCGTGTTCATCCAGGTGGGCCACCTCCAGGCTGACGTTGTTGCCCAGCGGCGCCCGGATCGTCCAACTGCAGTTGATGGGTATGGTCTCCGTGTACGGCTCCATGTAGTTGAGGCTCTCGATGGTGCCGTAGTTCATGGTCAATGTGTGTACGCACGAGGCCTCGTAGGAGATGCGAAAGCCGCGCCTCTCGTTGGTGGCGTCCGATTCAAAGACAATTGTGGCCACGTTGGTGTTCACCATAATCTCGGCTGTAGTCGGCTCGCACAGACTCGTCAGCGGCTCCTGGCCAGTCTGCCGCAGGCCCGAGTACACCTTCACGCTATCGTAGTAGCAATTGTAAATGGGCTCCAAGTCCATGTCCTCGATCTTCACGGCGATTGCCGATCCGGGGTGCACAGTTATTTGCCACTCGCAATGCGAGTTGCGCGGGTAATGGCTGGGATAGCGAGGCGAGGTGATGACCCCGTCGTAACCTTTGAGGCGTCCCCCACAGCCGAAGCTAAAGAGGCGCCAACGGAGCCGGAAGCCACGACCGCTGCCCGCCGCATCAGTGTGAAAGACCAGGCGCATTTCGTTGCTGAAACTGGGCATCCGGGTAGGTATCGTCCGCCCACAGAATCGCCCCATCAGCACAGAGTCGAGGTTGCCGCCATTACGCACCTCCAGGTAATCGCCCGAGCAATTGGCCGACTCCTCCAGATCGAACACCTCCAGCTGAATCTCCAGCAGCTGCCCGGCGTTGCCGGTCAGACGCCAGTCGCAGTCCAGGCTCGCCGAATAGTTCATGGGGTAGCTGGGCGAGGTGAGCTCTCCGGTGGAGGCGTGTATGTGACCGCCGCACTTGTCGCGGTCCTCGAATGTGTAGGCCAGCTCGAAGCCGCCCTCGGAGTCACTGTAGTCGGATACGAACTTGACGACGATGTGCCGGGAGTGGCTCACGAGATCCGCGGGCAGGTGGTGATCGCAGTACCGGGCCAGCGCCTCTGACTTGGAGGCGCCCGTCTGAACGTCCAGATTGTCGTAGATCTCCACAAAATCAAAGGAGCAATCCACGCTGGCCTCCATGCTGAAGCTCAGCCAGTGCAACCGGATGGCCTTGTTGGCCGGCGCCACGATTACCCAATAGCAGGTGGAATCCGGCTTGTACTCCCCCCTGCCGTCGACGGGCATACGGATGTTGTCGCCCGGCTTCGTGTGCACTCCGCCGCACACATCGCTTCCGGCCGGAATGGAGCGGTACTGGAACTTGAAGCCCCGGCCCCGGGAGTCCGCGTCGGTGGTCAAGTGGAACTGCAGGAAGTTCGTCTGGCTAATGAACTCCGCCTCCGGTTGCTTGCCTCCGCAAAAGGGTCCCAAAATCGCGCGGTTCATGCCATCGTTAATCTGGCGGAGAACCAAAATAATAGAAATACATAATGTTAGAGTATTATACTACAATATACTTGAAAATATACGAGTATGTAATTGAAGAGTGGAAACTCACATTTGGTATTAAAAAGTTATATGTTATATTATACATAAATGATATATTTAAAGGGTTATACAATTTATTTAATTTAAGTTCCATTGAATATAGATATAGCTGCGATTTTGTTGATAACATATTTAATATATTTTAAGAGCTGTCAGTATTACCTTTAATGAAAGGTTTCAAAAAAACATATTTGAAAAATTAACGTTAATAGGGCATGTAATAGGTTTTGGCATAGTAAAATTATCAGTATTAAATAGGTTCTATGGAATATATTTGGGATATATTACAGCCTTTGTAAATATTGTTTTCTAAAAGGTTTCGAAAGACAATTTTTGCAAATATATATGAATTTAAGGTCTCCAGATCTTAACTTTTCTCATAAAACTCAATTTTATAGAATCTATGAAATATGTTTGAAATATGTTAATATAATATTTTTTAAAAGGTTTCGAACGAATATTTTTGAATATATGAGATCATTAACCTATTTATAAGAGATGTAATTCAAGAGGTCTGTGTCTTAACATTCCTTTGAGAATCTAGAAATCTTATAGGTGTTGCACTCACCGTCAAACTGGTGCTCAGGCAGCTGTTCGCATCCTCCGCAGTGCCATCTATCTGGTAGTCGATCCTCTGGACGCGAATCACGGTATTCACTGCCGTTTTTACCGTGTACGTGCACAGGCGATCGACTTGGGTGATATTCGTCGGATACCCGGGCGATATGATGGTACCCTCCTCACCGTCCAGGACCATGGAGCAGGAGGGTTCGTAGCGGATGAGGAACCTGCTATCAGTGCCGTAGAACTTCACCTTTAAGCGATTGGCCTGCGAGGTGTAGGCGGGCGGATGTGTCTTCGGCAGCGGTCCGCAGATCTTGTCCTGCAACGACGACCCCCCCGATTCGTCGGCATCCCAGAGCTCCAGGCAATCGTTGGCGCCGAGCTGCACCTCTAGACTCACGGATATCCGATCGCCCACTGCCAGGTGGATCTCGTACTCGCAGGACATGGCTGGAGAACCGGCCTCCGATGGCGGGGTGGCCCCCGAAATGGTGCCCCGTGAGGTGGTGTAGACGCCCCCGCAGCCGGGGATGCGCTCCTCCAGCGCATAATGCAACTGGAACCCAGTGTCGCTTCCCTCCGCATCCGAGTGGAACAGGATCTCCGCCTCGTGGGTGGGCAGGAGCAGGGGAGCCGGCTGGCCACTGGAACAGAACTTGGCTAACTGCAGGCCGGAAATCAAATCCTTAATTGCCACATAATCAAAGTTGCAATTGTCGTGTTGCTCCAGCTGCAAACTGAAGAACGTGAGCTTGATGCGCTTGGCATTGGGGGCCACCAGATGCCACCGACAGTCCCGGTTCTTCGGGTAATTTCCCGGGGATCCTGGCGTGGCCAGCGTTCCGTGCGTCTCGATATCCACACGGCCACCGCAGCGCGGCACAATGGACGTCCAGGTGAGATCAAAGCCGGCTCGGGAGGTAGAGTTGTCGGAGCGGAACCACAGATACAACTGGTTGCCCGAGGTGATGATGTTGCCGCCGTGGGGCAGATGGTTGCCGCAATACCGGCCGATGATCTGGGCGGCCGCCGACCTGCCATCGTTCAACTGCAGCCAATCAAACCGGCACTCCGAGGTGTCCTCCACATCGAACGACTGGAAGGTGACGTTCAGGACCAGCGACTCGTTGGTGCGGATGACCCAGGCGCACTGGGCGTTATGTTCGTAGCCCGTGCCCTCCGGCGGATACTTCAGCCGCCCAGCCTCAGCACTCATCAGGGCGTTGCAGCTGCTGAACCGGCTGGCACATAGGCGGTCGCGGTAGCCGGGCAGGCACTGGCACACGAACCCGTCCGCGGTGCCGTCGGTGGTCCTACAACGACCGCCGTTCTGGCAGGGATTCGGGTTGCAGGGACTGGGAAGGGCCTCGCAGATCGGAGGCCGGAAGCCGCGGGCGCACAGGCAGGTGAAGTTCGAGGGGCCGGCGTCCAGGCAGATGCCATTGTTCTGCAGCAAAGAAATGCGGATGCTTTTAGGTTTCCATCGAAACTGATCACCACAGCATATGGCTGGTGTGGGCTATACTTAAGTATTACCTAATACAGATTAGAGTCGAGTGCCTCGACTATAAATACCCGGTTCTGAGATTAAAGCTTATTTTTAACAAAATTATAATAGCATTGAAATCGAGGGTGCAACAATCTTTCGTATTTGGTGTTTGTAGGTAGGTTAGTGTCTGTGGAGTTAAAATTGTGGGCGCCATAGAATTTCTCTGTGCGGGGGCGGCAGTCAATTTTAAAACAAACTTGTGCTAAACTGGTGTCACCGAATGCTGAATATGCAATTAGTTTTTCTATATCTTTTATAGTGTCAAAAATCTAGGCGTTCATCAGAGAAACTCAGAACTGGGTATTTATAGTCGAGACACTCGATTATAATCGCTCTTACTTGCTTTAGTCCTTTAGCGCTTAATGGAAATGCTATGGTCATAAATGGAGAAACAGTTACCATGATTTAATCTTACCAGGCAAGGATTGTGAGCGCAGTTATTGGCGGTACCGTTGACACATCCCCCGGGGCCATAGCCAGTGCCCACCATACCCGCCGGACAGGTGCACACGGCTGTGCCGGAGATCTCGAAGCAGTTGGCCGCCGGATGGCACTGCGCCCGCTTCTGAGCACACGACCCTATCGAGGTGGATCCCTCGGATCCCTCGCCGTTGACGGCATTTCCAGAATTGGCCGCCGGCGGCAGGCGCTCGCACTTGCGCCCGTCACCCTGCCAGCCCACCGGACACTCGCCGCAGTGGAACGAGCCATGGGTGTTGATGCAGTCCACCCGGGGGTTCAGGCTGCAGCCCCCGTTGTTCGTCTCGCACTCGTTCACGTCCCGGCAGCTGACGCCGTTGCCTGTGAGGCCGGCGGCGCAGGGGGCGCAGGTGAAGCTGCCGGGCAGATTGATACACTTGGTGGAGCAGGGCGTGTGGGCCGCCGCATCGCTGCACTCGTCCACATCCTCGCCGCACAACGGCGTCAGTCCGTTTGTCTTCCAGCCGGCCTCGCAGAGGCACCTGTAGCCGATATCATCGGCACTGGGCACGCAGGTGCCATGGCCGCAGAGCTCCCAAGAGCTGGCCTGCGAGCAGTCGCCGCGCCGTTGGGTGCAGTGCATCCCGTGCCAGCCGGGCTGGCACAGACAGCTGAAGGATCCGAACTGATTCTGGCACTGGCCGCCGTTCTGGCAGCCGAGATCGGTGCCCTCGTAAAGGGCGCACTCGTTGACATCCGCCTCGCACTTGGTGCCCTGTAATCAAAGCATTTCCGCAGAAATCAATTAGGAAAATAATCTATAAGATATATGTATATAGTTTACAATTGTAATAGAATATTAATGTAGGTAAACATATACATACGTTTGTATATAGTTAACAACAAATAGAAAAACTATAGTGGAGATTCCCCGACAACGAGATACCATGTACCTATTTTCATTATCAATTAGTTTTCCGTTTAAATATTTTATCTCCAAATTACATACATAAAAGCAACACATATGTACAAATGTTTGAAGTCAAATGTTATATTAAGATGTCATTTTTATGATAACTTTATGAGAAGGGGCGTTAAAAATGTTTGTTAGCCTTATCTTCATTATTTATTGATCGATATTTCTAAGNATAGTTAACAACAAATAGAAAAACTATAGTGGAGATTCCCCGACAACGAGATACCATGTACCTATTTTTATTATCAATTAGTTTTCCGTTTAAATATTTTATCTCCAAATTACATACATAAAAGCAACACATATGTACAAATGTTTGAAGTCAAATGTGAAATTTATATGAAGTTATCATTTTTATGACGGTGAGAAGGGGCGTTAAAAATGTTAGTTAGCCTTATCTTCATTATTTATTGATCGATATTTCTAAAACTGGCCACATGAGTAGATAATATAATTATAAGCTCTATGCTCTATACATTTCGGAGTTAAAGTTGCACAAGAGAAAACAGTTTTTTTAAAAGATATAAAAGCGGAAATGGGGGTGACCAAAAATTTAAAAATGACATATTCTGCGCATATACTCCACACAATATAAGGAAAAGAATTATGTCTCTAACTCCTACCATCTCGGAGATATTGTCATTATGCGGAAGGAAATGCAGTTTTATTCTAATTACGAACATTTGTAAGAAATTCGATCTGTATACACATTAAATGGATCCAAAGCAAAAAGAATTACGTCTCTAGCTCTATCCATCTAAAAGAACGACGTGTTCATATATAGACGGACAGGCGAATATGGCTAGGCTTGGCTACTGATATTGATCCGTCTCCTTGTTACATTGTTACATCCAAACAATAAGCACGTGAACACATACATAAACTTCGTGTATACATACACGTGATAATTATGAATACATTCTGTATGTCTACACTTGCCGATTTTGCATACATACATACACATACATACATAGAAGTCAAAGAAAAGACGGATGACGTCATCCAGCATGTGCAGCGGCAGGCCGTTGCCTAAGGAAAGGGTTGGCAAAACTTAAATGGGTCATATCTTCTATATTTATTGTCCGATCTCGACGTAGTTTTGCATGCACGTGTTTGATCAGCAGACTTATCAGACTCAAAATGTTGTCTCTAGCATTTACCATTTCGGAGATATAAATTGAATCTTGTCAAGATTATCCACTTTTCTTAAAGTTTTACCGATTTCTTAGCATGGATTAATTTTAAATTTTTGCGTCTTTGAAAGAGTTATGTGTGTGTTGTTTATAGGAATAGACGGACGGAAGGACTGCAGAATATGCCGATTCGTCTGATAATGCTAATCATGATCATATATAGTTTATGGTTTACGAATTCGTACGAATTCGACAAACCCTTGTTTCCATTGACAATCGGGTATTACGAACGATGCTCAAGGGCCTTATTATTAGGCCTTATACATGGCACTCTACGATGTGCCTGGAATTCCCAGATTAAGAGATCAGAATAGCAACTATTGTACTTCAAACATTCACCGAATTTACCAAAAACGCCTGATTAATAACATTAATGTTTTATCTTAAACCCATGTAAGCTTTATGCGGACGCCCACAAATACTCCCCTCGTTGGAAGAGATTACGAACCTCAAACGCCGGCCGGCATTGACATCTGAATCCATTGTAAGTATTGTAGCAGGTGCCTCCGTTCTCGCAAGGACTGCTGGAGCAAAGGTTGGCCTCCAGCTGGCTCTTTATCCGATCCACACTAGTCTCCACGGTCCGGAGTCGCCTCTGGAAGAGTCGCAACCGAGCCACAGAGACGCGGGTTCTATTCGAAATGTTAAAGATGTTTATTGTTATGAAGTACGAGTATGTTCCATTTTTTTTAGATACAATTAAAACAAATGTTTCAAACCTAAATCAAAAGATTATTATTATAATTATTAGCATTCCAAAACGTTACCTAAAGTAGTTGTTTAAATTTGGATCTACCTAAAGGATGCCTGAACATAACTAGTTTTAATGTTGTCTCCCCATAAAGTAGACCCCTTTTAGGTATCCTTGTAAAGTTACAAATCTCACCGATTTTGCTGCTCTCGGATCATCGAATACATTCCATTTCGTCCAAAGGCTCGGCTCTCGAAGTTTGCCAACTGATCGGCCAACTGACGCACATCCACGAAATCCTCGCCGGAATTCCATTCGTCGTCCTTACCGCCAGTGGAGGTGCGCTTCTTGGCGCCCGAGATGGCCTGGAGCAGGTCCAGAACATCAAAGTCCTCGTTGATGGTGAGCCGGGAGTTCCCGTTCAGCTGGATGTTAATGTTCCGATTAGCGCCGGACTCAAAGATCAGATTGCCATCCTTGCTGATTATTTTCGGCCTAAAGCGACGATAATTGTTGCGTGGCATTGCTTTATCCTTTCATATTCAATAAAATAACGAGCCTTACGAATTGACAAAGCCATCAGCCTCGGATGATAGATCCAGAATTAAAAGACATACAGTCACGTAAACCAGAAGGAGTCTGCTCCTTCCAGCAGCTCCGTTCATTTTTCACTTCTCCACAAAACACTCACTTAAAAAAAAGTGTTTTAAAACAAACAAAAAAATGTATGGTAATATATTCCAACCGCTCCGTTTGAAAACCAAAAAGCGACTGTTTTGTAGTCCAATATCTTCGCACTCGAGATCAGCTCTGTTTGGAGATGATGGGCGTTACCAAAAACAACGCCCATCAAATCCGGGGAGGCAGGGATGTCGCCTACACTTTATGGGCGATAACAGTTTCCATGGAAGGGATAGGAAAATACTACAATTTATGCTTTATATGTACGAGTATACATATATACAAAAGATACTAATGATAACTGTGAAAACCCTTCATTCATGTTTTGAGTTAATTAATAATCGGGTATCGAGTAAAAATTACTGATGGGTAGCTACGAGTATGTAGAATAATGAAGTAATAAATAAAAAATGAAGTAATATCTTAAGTATTTGAACTTTTATTTCGACGATTTTTAGAAAAAAGTCCAAGCTGTGGCCACATTGGGCACTTTTTATACCATGTACCTTAAGGTACAAATGGTATATTAACTTTGTGCAAATGTATGTAACAGCCAGAAGGAGACATCTCCGACCCCATAAAGTATATATATTCTTGATCAGCATCAACAGCCGAGTCGATATAGCCATGTCCGTCTGTCCGTCNACAAATGGTTTGTTTACTTAAGGTACAAATGGTATGTATGTAACAGGGAAAAGGAAGCGTTTCCGACCCAATAAAGTATATATATTCTTGATCAGCATCAACTGCCGAGTCGATCTAGCTATGTCTGCCTGTTTGTCCGTCTGTCTGTCCGTCTGTTTGCATTAACACGTTGTTCTCGGAGATGGTAAGAGCTAGGGGTGTAATTCTTTTTGCTCTTAGTGCGTTATTAATGCAGGCAGATTGAGTTCAATTAAAATTTTTACCACGCCCCATGCCTATACTTACTCGACCATAACCTGGACAAAATAAGAGCTAGAGACAAAATTCTTTTTGCATTAAGTTCATTTATCTAAGACACAGTTAATGCTATTTCCACATGTTTGGCCCGCCCCTTTCAGCCTTTGTAAATGGTTTATCTTCGAATTTCAAAACACTTGGCTTCAATTTTGACAATTTTACTTTATTTTGAGAGGGATTATACAAATTTGATTTAATATCATTTACGAATACAACTAAAGGTGATCGGAGGCAGGTATACCTAAGCATCATCTACTGACACTGGCTGAGGGCGTGGGTGTAGAAGGTCTTCTCCTCGATGCCCCGCTTGATCACATGCGGTATCTTCTTGGGCACCATGCTGTCCAGTTAAAGGGAAATTGATTAATTAAGCAATTTGGATGTGAATCCCCTAGAGGAACGAACCTGATGCAGTCAATGATGGGACAGACGGAGACGCAGAGCGTGCAGCCGGTACAGTCATCGTTGACATGGGGAATGTGGGTGTCCTTGTCGAACTCGATGGCCTGGTAGCCGGAGTCCGCGCATGTCATGTAGCACTTGCCGCAGTTGATGCACATGTCCTGTAAGAAAGTATATCCCATGATATCGATGCACCAATTTCGCATTTTCTCTAGCACTCACATCGTTGATAAGCGCCACCTTCTGCTGCTTGTTGTCCAGCTTGTTGTAGGGCCCGATCCTCTCCACAGCCGCCCCAATGACATCTTTGATCCGGGGCGCCGGCTTGACCACCGCCTGGCCACTCTTTGTCTCCTGCAGGGCACCGGCACCCTGCTCGGCATCCCAAAGGGCACCCTTCTCGGTTCGCAGCTGAGCCAGCTTAATGTCCCGCTCCTGCTGATAGCGCCCGAAGAATCCCAGCGTGCTCTGGCCCTCGCCGGTCAGATGGATCACCGGCTTGCCCTTCTGGTGCACAGGCGTGGGAGGCGATTGTCCGTCCCAGAACTGGCCGTTCACCGGTGGCGGATTGGCCTTCAGGTAGAGCAGAGCCCGCAGGCTGGTGCAGTAGTCCTCGATGACGGTGAAGTCCTGGTTCTGCACCGACGAGCAGATCTGCAGGACCGTGGCCCCGGCCTGGATGAACTGTAGGGCCACCTCGCCAGAGTCGATGCCGCCGATGCCGAGGATGGGGAAGCCCGGCACCCGCCTGGCAATGTCCGAGATGGCGCGCAGGGCCATCGGGCGGGTGGCGTTGCCGGAGACTCCCCCGTAGGTGGTGCGTTGCTCCTTGCCGATCGCCGGCCAGGCGGTGGCGTCCGCCTTAAGGCCCATCAGGCCCTGAACTGTGTTGATGGCCGAACCACCGTCCGCTCCGCCCTTCTTCGCGGCCTCCGCGATCGAGGCAATGTCCGTGATGTTCGGCGTCAGTTTGATGAAGAACGGCAGCTTGACGGCCTTTCGCACCCAGCGCGATATTTGCTCCACGAGCTTGGGGTCCTGGCCGCAGGCCAAGCCCATGCCCCGCTCGCCCATGCCATGAGGACAGGAGAGGTTCAGCTCGAGTGCGTCCGCGCCAGATTTCTCCGCCCGGATGGCCAGCTCCGTCCAGTCGTCCTCGTTGAAGCTGCACATGATGCTGGCGATGATGATCTTCTCGGGGAAGTCGCGCTTCAGCTCCCCGATGCCGCGCAGCCAGTACTCCGCGCGCTTCTCCGAGATGAGCTCGATGTTGAGGAAGCAGCCCTGTTGCGGCCCGTACTTGTAGCCGGAGGTGGTGCCGCGCACGATCCTGGGTGAGACATTTGTCACGAGATCCTTGTCCAGGCCGAACGTCTTGGTCACCACATAGCCCCAGCCCTGCTCGAAGGCTCGCCGGATCATGGCGGTGCTGGTGGTGGGCGGAGCGGAGGCCAGGCCGAAGGGATTCTCGAACCGGATGCCGCACATCTCCACCGATATGTCCACGGCATCGATGTCCGTGTAGAAGAGCGGCAGTTGCGGCGGCGTGTCCAAGGGCAGTCCCTGCAACCGACAGTGAATGCCCCAGGCGGCCACCTTGCCATCGTTCACCGACTCCACCGTCGTGTTGGCCACGCCGGCCAGGTCCCCGCCCAGGAAGACCTTCTCCACGCTGCTCTGCATCGTCACCCGATCGCAGACGGGCAGCTCGCCGCGGAACTGCAGCGGCTTGAGGGCCTCCTTCACGTCCGAGTCCTCCAGTCCCGACCCGAAGGCGGAGATCACAAAGTTCGCCTTCAGGCGCTGTGTCTGCTCCTCATCCTCCACCCACTGGTCCTGGTCGTTCTGCTCCGTCCGGCAGAACTCCATGGCCGTGATAAGGCCATCCTTGACGATCACCTTGCGGGGACTCAGATAGGGCAGCAGCTCGCACCGCTCGTCCCGGGCCAGCTCCACCTCCTCGGGCACCGCGCGGATGCCGGAGGAGCCCTTGCGGAACACCACGAACACGCGCCGGGCCCCGCATCTCAGGGCGGAGGTGGCGCAATCGAAGGCCGTGTCTCCGGCACCGAGCACGATCACATTGCCATGCAGACGGGGCAGGGCGGCGGAGGCCTTGCAGGCGCACAGGCCCGGCTTGGAGCCGTCGGCCACCAAGGGCAAGAAGTTCTTGGAGGTGTAGAAGCCGCTGCTGGGGCTCAGGCCCTCGAAGATCGGATTCAGTTTCGGCTCCGGCAGGCCAATGCCTACAAAGATCGCATCATGACCGCTCGACAGGAGGCCCTGAAATGTACTATAGATTATCAGCAAATACGATCCAAAAATTGGTTCTGGTGTTGAGAGAAGTTATTGATTGAAATAAAATAAATTCTAATAATTTGTTCCAGGTATTACTTCTCTAACTGTTTAAAACTTTTCTCAGGTATGTTAATAATTCAGAGTTCTACTATGAATTTATTCGGAATTTGATGGATTACCTTTAATGGTCATCGGTTAAACCAAAATTCACTAATATGTTATAAGAAGTAATAAGAAGTATTTTGTTTTTATACCATATACCATAAGGTAAACAGAATTATGTTTTCCAACTTGTTCAAAACTATTCGCAGGTATATTAGTTATTTGAAAATAAATAAATAGTAACTGAATTTGAGGGATTACTTTTAGAGGTTTCTGTGAAAACCAAAGTCCTCCAAAAGTTAAATAAAGTGAGTATTTCGTAACATACGTATATCCTACTAAGTCAAAATGTGAAACATACATTTTCTGAAAATATCTAACCAATAATCTGCATTTATCTTATGGAATACCAATATCACTCCAGCATATTTTTAAATAATCTTAATTTGTTTATCAACAAACCAAGCATTATTGGTAACGAAATGACTTGATTCGTAATTACATGTATGGCTTCAGGACACCCACCTGGATGGTCAGATCCTTGGTGCCTAAGGCGCGTCCCGTTTCGATGCGCACCCCCAGGTCCTTCACCAGATCCACTTCAAAGTTGACCGCATCAATGGGCAGTCGGTACTGCGGAATCTCTGCAGCACTCAGGCCGCCCAGATAGCTCCTCCGCTCGTAGATGGTCACATCGCGGTAGCCCAAACGGCCCAGGAACGTGGCGCAGGACAACGAGGCAGGACCGCCGCCCAAGAGGGCGATCTTACCCGCCAAGGGATTGGCCTCCGCGTGGGGCGTGCGGCGCTGGTGGACGCCCATCTGCTTGAACACCTCGGTGGCAAACTGCTGCAGTCCGCCGATATTGATGGGCCCCGCCTCCGAGGCCTGCAGGTTGCAGCCGCCCACACAGAGGTCACTCGTGGGACAGACCATGCCGCAGGTCAGCCCCAAGGGATTGTCCGAGAAGATGGCCTTGGCGGCGCCGTAGAAGTTCTTGTTCGCAATCGAGGTGATGAAGCTCTTGATGTCCAGCTGCGTGGGGCAGGACTTCTGGCACGGGGCATCCGCGCACTTCAGGCACCGGGCCGCCTCCTCGAGGGCTCCGCGCTCCGACAGCGTCGTGTGCTTGATGTCCGAGAAGTCGTTGAAGAGCGTGGTGCAAGGCGGCGCGGCATGATCGGCGTTCCGCTTCCAATGCTTCTTGTTCTCCTTCGTCTGCTTCGTGGGCACCACCGAGCAGTGCGTCTTCACGCGAGGATTAAGGGCCAGCAGGTCCTGCGAAACGTCGACAACCCAAACATTAAAAGAGACAAGCCAAGCTACCCAATTTCTAGGCAGATCCCAGAGCAGCGCTGTTCACCCGAGGCCCCCTGGGCCCAACATTTCCGATCTTCAGCCCCGAAGTGGGCCGAAGCTGGTCCAGATGTTATTTATTTAAAAGAAAGTCAAGCCATTTTAATACAAATATGGCAACCTATGTGATTTCCTACTTTTTAAGAGCTTTCAATAATTGAAAAACCAAAAATATATAAAGAGTTAGGGGAACATTTATTATAAGTAGGTGCTTGTAAAATCCCACTTGTGCATCTATGCCAAGTGTTTCTTTATCAGCCCATAGATTACCCAACAAATAGTACTAATCCGCCAGCAGCTTTTTATTTTAGGTACAATATTTGTGTGAAATGCAATTAGTTTGTGTTTTGGTACAAATTTTCCCTTGTAGCGTCGAGACCTACCTCAATGTCGGGCGTGTCTTTGCTGAGCAATTGCGGCGGACTCATCTTGATGGTTTCGGGATGCTCAACTGCAAGTAGGACAATTAAATTGTTAGCAACAATCGATCACTTATCACTGGGAGCACTAATTTATGGCTGCTAATCGGAGAAGTCTGCGGTTCTTATCAAAACCAATCGGATTTCGATTCTTCAAAAACAGCAACCCCCAGCACTAGCACTAGCGTGCTGTATCTATGTGCACTAATAGCTCCAAAGTGAGGATTCTTATCATTTATAGGCGACTTATCATTTATCAGTCAAGGCTGCGACGGGCAGGGGAGATTATGCGTAGTGTGGCACCACCCCGTTTTTTCGGTGTTTTTTTTTTGTTTTGTTTCTTTTCAGAATAGGCTTTGGGTGGTCAAAAAGGGGCCACCCCATTAAGATTAGGGGAGGGCTGCTGAAGGTCAAACCCATGGGGGGCCTGCTGCATGTTTGGCTCGTTTTTTAGCAGCGATAAAAACGTAATTAACATTCTGTATTTAGCAGGAACTGAACAAATGTGTATGCAATTAGAGGCATAACAAATGGCTATTTCAATTACTTGCATTTGCGTTCGTCTAAGAGAAGAACTTAACTTTCTGGTGCGAATAACTTTTGAAACGCAAGGCCTAAGAGAAGAGCGTATGCTAGATTTCCATGTGCCTAGATAGTTGATGCTGAACATAGCGCTCTAGCTATTACAATGTTAGCTAACAGCGCTATAAATAAACAAATAAATATTTACGCATACCGTTACTGCGTTGTTTGAATATATCAGCGTGTGTACGGTGTACGGACTGGGCTATGCTTTATTTAAATGAAATATAGTTGACGTGAGGCTTTTCAGGAGGGGGATTTGTAACCTGTTTACAAAATTGTAATAGATTACACAGCAGTTCGTAGACGTACTCGTGTGTCTATTCATTACGGACGTAGACAATTTAATCGAATTAATTCAAACTATTCGCTGGCTCGTGCGCTCTCCCTTGCTCTTGGGCCAAGTTGGCTGATTAGAATTTTTTATTATTTTTGACATAATAATTGAGGATTCCGCAATCGGCCCCCCAGCTATAGCTGCTCTCTATACTCGTAGGGGCGGCGCATTATCAGTTTCGTTTTGGGTTCGGCAAGTTTTAGAATATGTTTTTCAGAAAGCGTATGCAAATGCGAAAAACAAGTTCAGAGCTTGAGCTGCTTATGCTTAATTAGGTCTTCGTGGTTGTTTTTGCATGACTACTTTATGTTATTTGTTTCTTTTTGGCGACAAACAATCCAGATTACCTACCGATTTGGCCTTTGAAGTGATCTCCAAAAAAAAACACACACACACAAATGGGGGCCCTTGTTTCTATGGGCACTTGATGATTCGGTTTGGGCACGGAAAAAAAAGAATGCCACTGAAAACACACGCGCGGAAAAACGAGGAAAATCAACGAAATTGGTCTTCACACTGGAAACGCCAAATTGGAAATGATTCTTGGAGAGCGATTTCAAACCGAAGTTGACGTCGCCGCCAGCATCGCAGTCGCGTTGTCGTCGCTGCCGGCGCCCGATTCCGGATTATCGCCAACAAATATATACCCCCTCGGAAACAGGGGCGTTGTGTGCCGGCCATTGAGGGGGAGTCCCCTGTCAGGCGACGAAATTACCGTTACAAGCGTACCACCACACGGAGATTATCGCACCAAAAAAATGTTGGAAACTCTTGGAAACTTCAACCCTATAAACATATAACACTAAACTACAACAAAAGCTTATCACATGATCCTCCTCTCTACTAACATTTAATCGTTTTTTACTTACATCGATCATTAAATTCGTCGGTAGAAAATGGTTCATTTATTTCCAACAAATTTTCTGTTCATCAAAACATAATTATATTTATATCTATTCAGATAAATGACAAAATGTCATTTATAAATGTTTAGATTAAACAATAAAATTACCGTTTCAAGCAAATCACACGATCTATTACACTAAACAATTATTGTAACCTCAAAATAAAATAAAGCTAGTTGTAACATATTTAAAATCCATATAGAACAATAACAATCGGAAAATATTTCAAAAGTTTTCCTCTTTAGATAATTTAAAATATCCCTGATAGTTACTATTTACAAAATCATAATTATGAATTTTCTCCAAACTTAATGTGAAAATCTTTGAAATATACATAAAATATTATGGAATATTATGTTAATTTTTTTTTGTACTTTGTTACTTCGTGTCAACAATATAATTCTTAACATTAGGAATAATGGTAAAATCCAAATAACAGAAGAATCAAATTTCCCCTGGGATAGTTTAATTAATCATGTTTGATTGCTTGATTTCATTTTAATATTATCCAAATATACGCCAACATAACTAAAATATATTCAAACAACTATAATAAAATACTACGAAGGTACCCAAATCATATTAATGTATTGCAGTATTTGTTAGTTTGCAAGTTCTAAAACACTTCCAATCTCTATTTCTTGTAAATGCAAATCGAACAAAAAATTATATAATGTGGCGTGAACTTTTTTAGCCACGTCCATGGACGCTCCGATAATCAGCGAATTGTGTTTGCCCCTTTTTGCTGGAACACTTGGGAGGGCCACAAATAGTGTCTGTGCACAATGTTGACCAAGAGATTATTTTTTAAGGCGTGCCGTGCTCGATGGCCCGATCGTTGCGGTATTGTTGTTACTGTCCGACTCTCCGCACTCGTCTATCTTTGAGTTTTTCTCGGCGAGTCGTTGAGTTTTCCACTCGCCCCATGGCCCGACCCGCATAATAGGAAATTCCAAGCTACGGAGTATTTTGCACGCGCTGCCACTTACAGTCTGATTGGGGCTGTGAATCGAGTTACAGCATATTTGAGTCATGAATGGGGCGCATTTTGGGCCTGGCAAGAAAAATCCAGGGCAAAATTCCATTCGTCACAACAATTTCAAACTGTTCTCGCACCCGACTGCTACACAGCAATTGCTGGACCAGTTACATTTTCTTTAAGAGCAAAAAAAGTTACTAAACATCATCACTTTACCAGGCTCCACTGTAACAAGCCTCATTATTTATACAACAATGTTTGCATTTAATTCAGCAACATGCTAATCGAATCAGATCCAATTGGATCTGATGTAGAATCGCATTTTGACATCATGAAAATAGCCAAAAAGTATGCCATATTTTCGCCAATATTGAAAGCATTTTGGGAACTACATATTTCAGCTGTTACTTTCGTGGTTATTCAAATGAATGAACACCTTAAGATTTGCTTTGATATATTTCAAAATTTCATATTTGATGACTGTTTGAATATTATTTATGAAAGCCATTTAACTTAAATTAGGCATTGAGGCAGAGTCTTAAAGGCCTAGCAATTAGGCACGCCGGATAGCGATAAAGTCGTTTGCCAAACAAAGCACGTCAAGTGCTATATATACCCATAAAACTACATATATCCAGCATATAATCAGGCGCCCATAAATTCCTCATTTAGTTACTCGTGTAACCAAACAAACGGGCATTCCGCGCGTCGCCAAATATTATTTCCACAGACACGATTGCGAGGGATCAGCCGGTCGCCTGGTATTCGGTCTGCCAGTCTACTATATTCCATTAGTCTCCGGGCCAGGGCGGGCCCGGTCGGGATCTGATTTACGAGGCTGTAATCATTTTCGGTCATTAACTGGCGGACATTGTGGGTGCCAAGTGCCATTGGCAGTGGCACATGACATTGGCAATAAACTTGAAATAATCCCAATCGGGCAAGTCAAAACAGAATCCGCGCACGAAAAGCGGGAAAAGTGATTGCGGAGACTTGGCAGACCCCGGGAAAAATGGGCCAATAACGAGAATTGCAACATCCTCCCATCGGGCAGACGGGGGGGCCGGCGGATTGTCCATTAAAAAGACATAAATTATGCACAGACCCCCCGCCCACCAGAGCGGGTGCAAGTAAATCTGAGCATTTAATTAATAAACAATGCAGCGGGGCAGGCAGACAATAAATTAAATTCGAAATGCATGCCAAAATAAGCAAGCCGATTGTAATTTATTTATCCCATCACTCGGCCAGCGTGTCGCAACTTGACTTGACTAGACTCTAGACTCTGGCAGTGTTTTCCGCTTTTCCACATTTCCACATTTCACTTTTGTGGATTCGGCCGAGGCTGCCAATTGTTTGGGACAGGCCATCAGAGCCCATTGTCACATCGCTCATTCATTTTGGGGGAAGGCTCTTGGCTGGCTATTAAGGTTCCATCACTTTGAAGATGGTTGACACGGCTGCCAGGTGGCGACTACGCACGTACCCTGGAAATTAGAGGTCGAAAGAGGCTATCCGACTTTAAACTTAAGCCGTGATATAAAATTAAAGCTTAAAGAATATTATTTCTTGCATAACTTTTTATATTAAAGCTGTGATCTTAATAGCTCTTTAAATACCAAAACGCAGCTCTTATATTGTTCCTTTCAAAATGGTCTCTCCAATGTCTTCGGTTCACTTCGTCAAACTTCGTGGCCCAAAGGGGCCATTGGTGGGCGTCGCTGTTCGCAGGAGTGCTGTTTCATCTCGAGAACTATTTCTTATACTATACTATTATATGATTATTATTGTTGAGCATTCCAGCATGCTCGGCTGTAACCCCTTTCGCGAGGGTATCCCTAAACAAATGTCGCGTTTGCGAACGGAAAATGCGTGCAATTAATCAAAAGTAGAAGCGACTGCAGCCACCCATCCACCCCCTCCCCGAGGCCACTGAGAGAAAAGTATGGCATGGGCTAAAAGCAATTTGTGATTAGAACAGCCACATGCGACAAGCTTTGCGAGTTCTTGGAGCAGCCTTTCATCTGGCAACATGGCAATTTAAATTCAGATATATGGTAAGTTTGCCTAGTATACCTATAGACAGCCATCGAGATACGCAGATAGATAGATACGCGCAGATAAATAGATAGATAGATAGATAGATGGATCGACGGATAGATACACGTCGCTGGGCTCATTATATTCCTCTCTATATGCAGCATAATTTATTGGCATTTTTATTATACATTTATTTATGATTTCTAGCTTTTCAAATTTGTTTGACTCTCCGCTGGTGCGTCGGTTGTGCAGAGCTTTTATTGTTATTGCCATTATTGCAAATATATCGGATATATAGTGCACACGTATATTGATCATATAGCTATCTATATATTTGTATGTACCCCGATATACTCGTCTGTACATACAATATAATTCTGTTCGCACAGCAATCTATTAAGATCACACGATGACATCGGAAAAGGCGAAGGCTCTCGAACAAATTGATGAGACAGGTGGAGCCGAACTGAACAAGAATCTGTATCTAAGCATGTATATATTGTATGGCAGGCTGCTGCTTCCGCAGTGAGTGAGAGATTTATTTAATTATTTTAATGTACACGGTTCTGCGATTTAATGAGCAGTTTACTGCGCCAGAACCGAATCAAAATATGAATCAAAATCAAATCACATCGAACATTGAGGCTCGGCGAATGGTACTAGCAAATGCCCATTAGACACACATACTCGTATGTATATGTAGCTAGGATAGCTAGGTCTCTCTGCTTGTATATAAACTTATGAATATGAGCGGTATACGCGTATATTAAGTCGTAAAACAACCGATCCGTTTCGATCTGAGCAGGCGTCAAAAATAGACGCGGCCGCCAACTTTAACGGCCGCCCAAAGTCGCCGACTGCAACTTTTAATGGCGAATAAAACAAATGCCAGGCAACCAAATCGAATTAAATGCCGTACAAATTTATGAATATGGTCCACGAATCGAGTTGGCTTCCCTTCTGCTAAATTCTAATTTGACGATCTTGCCATTTTTATTATTATATTATCAAATCGTTTTGTGAGCTCATGAATTCCCAGAGAAAATCTGGCAAAATATGTAAATATTTTTTCCACCCTTATCTATTGCATTGTTTGTTTATAAACGTATGTGATTTTCTGCAAAAAAAATTATTGCCTTGCCCTGGCACACCTGGCACACCCCGCGTCTCCTAAGTTTAGGGTATTTGCAGTACGATTTTAGAAATATTTTCCGAACAAACGGATTAAAAAGCGTTCTTGACAAAACGTTTTCAAAGCCCCCCAAAAAGACATTGGGGCACACATTTCCAAGGAATTAGCCGCTCGTCGAGTATAGTTTTTAATTTATTATAAATAAATACAATGAATACAAATACAGATACGATTATTTATTGTAGTTTAGTACACACAACACAAAGCTAAGAGAGGTCATTGGGTGGTCACCGAGGATATCTACTAGCACTAAAGTTCAATGATTATGAAACCGATTTAACAGATTACTTTTCATTAATTTCACCCAAGGCGCAGGCTTCTGGGAATTTTCCTTTGTGCAACTGCAATTCGTCAAGGTTGTGCTGGTTCCAGTTTTCGTATACATTTTCCAGACAGTGATTGCAGTTTATAATATTAACCCTTAAAGTTTAAGAAACCGAAAACAAAACTGCTGCTTTCAACTAAATAGCCTTCGCATGTTTTTCTTCAAGAATAGAGATTGCATGACAATTTCAGATATTTTTCAGAACCAATTTATTCTCAGAATCGGTTTCAGTTAAGCAAAGAGAGAAGAGAAGGTAACGTTGCGATGACTGGGACACCCGTTTGAATAACTCGATTCACCCACTAAATCCAGCCCCTGGGAGGGCACCCAAAATCCGCCATCCGATCCCTTAGGCTGACTCGGTGGCAGCTGCCGCTGGAGGCGGAGCCGGTGCATCCGCTGACCCTGCGGCGGCAGCTGCTGCGGCGGCCGCCTGCTCCGCCTCGAAGGCCGCAAGGATCTTGTCCGCCTCGGCGGCCTTGGCCTGCATCTCGGCGAGGCGGCGCTGCTTCTCCGCCTCCTCCGCCTGCCGCTTCGCCCGGCGCTCCTCCTCGCGCCGCAGCGTCTGCTCCAACTGGGCCCGAAGGAGGGAGTCGCCCATGCCGAGCTTGTCCATGATCTGGGTGATGTCCCGGCTGTAGCGCAGGCGCGTGTTCGCCGCCAGCTCCTCGGAGCAGTCCTCGCGTCCGTTCTGGAGGCGCTGCAGCACCGACATCTTGGCATCGATCACCACGTAGTTGCTGTCCGGGATAAAGCTGTCGCTCTTCTCGTTCAGATACTGCACCAGCGTGCGCAGCGAGTTCGAGTTGGACTTGGCGTTGATGGCGCCGCTGGCGAAGTCCTGCGACTTCATCATCTGCGCATGCGTGGACTTCTGCTTGCACTCCAGACAGTTCCAGTTCGGGTGCGGCAATCCGGTGATCTCCGGCACCACCAGGCCCGTGCAGTTCGTGTCCCGGCAGTACAGGCCCGAGATATAGGCGCCCTTCTCCTGCAAAGGGGGCAACGAGAAAAGGTTTCAATTATACATCCAGGTCTATGGTTATTTTAATCAAATTAGGAGGAGTCACTCTTGAGCTCAAGCGGGAAATATTGGTCGCCCCACTGCTTTAATTCTTATATTAATCTAAATTTTGGAGTGATTTGGGAAGCTTCTAAACACTAATATATACAATTTAAATTCCACATAAGACCTATTGCCATTTCGAAAGTTCGTATTTCACATTTTATTAATGATTATTATTGCCAATCCCTTTTTGCCGTCGAATTCCGAACACTTACACATGTCGATTCCCGTTTGTTCGATACTCTCACAGCCTTTTGTTTTTGGCAGCTGAAAGAGCTATGAGCTGCCCACAGCTGAACTAAACTAAGCCGCCCTATAAATTAATATGAAATAACTAAAAAGTTTACGAAAAAGTTTAAAGAGCTTGTGTTCAACAAACAGTAGAGTTAAATCTTAATTGTGAGGCCCCACAATCATAAATGAATCTCAGTCCGTTGTGAACTTAATGTTGAAATAACACTTCAAGTGACAGCGCATTACATTCTCCAGACCAAGCACATGCCTTTCATAGGACCCAGAATTAGCACACTTGATTGTTTTGAAAATTGTCAGGCCCACTCCTTGGCTGTCGATCGGTCGGGAACTTTTTGAGGGAGGGCCAAAACACTTGGGATCGAGATTTTTGGCAAGTGAGTCATTGGGGCCAAATGTCTCGTCTAATGAAAATAATTTTGCGCATTGTTGGGATTCCAATTCCTTTGCCGATTCCAGCTAAAAATAATCCGACATCGGCTCAGATTGTATGGATTGTACGGGGCCAGCAGCCATATCATTGGCCATTAAAAAATATTCTCATCTATAAACGCGTATCTATATATTTATCCGTGCCGATCTGCGAGATTGACACATAAATAAAAAAGTTGTCGCTACGTGTGCGTTTTAATATTCGCTCGTGCGATCGATAAATATCCCCGCGCACCGGTTCCTAAGGGTATCTTTATATTTTTCTATCCCAATCGGCACCTCCTATTCGTATTCGTATCTCCATCTATATCCGCAGCCACGTCATTTCCATAAAATTCGGTATCAGTGAATGCGAATATGGAATGTGAATATGATTCTGGATCGGAATCGGAATCGGAATCGCTTGGCCAATTTGCTTGCTCGTAAATTAAGCCCGATAATTAATGGTTCCGATCCGCAGAAAAACCCGAAGCGGATGATGGAAATCCGTGAAAATCGAGCCGGCAAGCAGAGGAAACGGATGGACGAGCGCCTCTTATTATTTACATCAAATGTAAGATCGCCTTTGGGTCCATTCAACGTACCATTAGGGATTGAGTTATGGATTTTTAATTTCGTCGTTTGTAAGATTAGGAAAACCCCGGTGGAAATGGGGCAGCCACACGTGTCAAGGACACTGTCTGTAGCTTAAATGGCTTACGTATTCCAAGTAAAACAAATCACCAAGTTGATTGGAAGGAACAAAATTAGAGAGCAATTTAAAAGTGTATCCAAATGTGTGGCTCCTCAACAAATCATAGGCGACGACTTATACTTGGCAACAAAATAGAACTGAAAACCACTTCATTCAAGATTAAAATGAAATGGAATTAATTTAGTGAATTCTCCAATCAATATGCAGACACGTGTGACATAGACAAAAAATATATTATATACAAATATATGTACAGCCAGTGTTTCGCTTCTTGTTAGACGAAAATTCAGTTTGTAAATTTTAAGTTCGCCTGTCAAAACCAATCTTGCAAGCATAAAAATATTTTCCTATCGAAAATATGCGAATGTATATGCATTAAATAAATTTTCGGCGATCGCCAATGCTTTGAAATATTTCCCACGACCCTAGGATTTTATAATCACAGAGTTTTGTCGTCATATTTGTGATTTATTAACTCTGCCTGTGTTCAAACATTGAATACATTTCGAAATAGAATATTTGCCAATTTTCGCAAATTCCTTTGATAAATAATGACCACACATAAATATACAAGTGACTACGAATATATATAGTAATCATAGAGACTTCCTTACAAATAGTTTATGGATATTACTCCCATACAACAGGATTGCATTTTTATTGACGCAACAATGCAAAGTTATTGATGAATTCCCTGCTTGAATTTTCTATTTGGCACTCATTATTAATTTGGCAATGTTTGTTTTGCTTTTGCTTGTTTCGAAGGATTTTTTATTGGCCCATTTGCCAGTGATTTTATGGCTCGCCATTAATATTTTTCTGCGAAACGACTACTTCCTCCAAATTTGTTTTCAATTAAGGCGATTCCGAGGGTCTTTGTGGCCATAATAACGGCCAATTTTGCTGCCATTGTCAAATCGGGAACTGGCGAGTTTTAACAAGAATATTTTAAAATAAAATCAACAAACAAACAGCGGTGCACAAACAGCCGAAACGCATAAAGAGTATCCGCCGGATGGCGGCAGCCTAACAAATGCGACAACAGTCCAAATCAAAATCAAATCAATTCGAACGCAAAAAATCCAACGACCCGGCGACAGGAGATATACAGAAATAAGAAATTAACAACAAAAATCATATCATAGATATAGAATTCCAAAAATATTGGCCAGCGATTTGAAAAGCTCTTTTGGAATCCGTCTATTTATTTGTGATTTAATTGAATTGTTTTCGGCCTGTTAAAAATAAACAAAATTGTTTATCGCCCTGTTTTGTTGTTCCACTTGTTTGTATTTATTTATTTATCCATCTCTTTGCTGTGTGCCACTTGTTGCGCCCCTGGAGCGTTGTAATGCAAAATAAAAATGAAAATCAAACTCGGAAAATCTGAAAATCGGAGGAAGCCCCGGCAAATACAGAAAATGCTGTCGGGGCGAAAATATTGATGGCCAAGATCAACACAAGTGCGCCGAACAACATCTTGTAATCGACAAAAGGCTTTAATTGTTTTCGGATGAATTTTTTGATGCGCACAGGAAATCCTTAATGCAAGTTTTCCCATCGAGATAAATGGGAAAATTGGCAAACCGAAATCGAAGCATCGTGTACTAGAAAAGCAAATATGTTCCAAGGTGTTTTACTGGTAGTTGGAGCCAAATTTATTTCACACTTCGGTCCCACAAGCGAAAAGAAATCAAAATGAGTAAAGATGTTTGATTATTTCTTTGGTTAATCGGTCAAATAGTTTATACAGCTGGCCCATCCATCGATCATCAGTTCGCACGATTTTTGATCAAAAAGATCGGAGATCGGAGATCGGAGGCAGCATAATTACACATGAATAGCACCAAATCAAATAAAATCAAAGAGAACGCTTAGATTGGATTTTCAAATTGATTCGCCAAATCAAGAAGTTAATTTTCATTTTTTCGATTGCGCAGAAAAAAAACAATTTTTTCCTACATACATTTTTAACTTATTCTCATGAAAATATATACAAATTTTTAATCATCTGTAATTTCAAGGTAGATTTTCTTATCTACAATAGAAAGTTCATCAGTGTTTGTGACTTTAAGTGTTTAAAGATTTTAAATAATCTATTCAATCTGTTTAAAATAAGTATATAATATTTTACCGTTTCTAAATGACAGTTTAGGAAATCTGTTTAGTTTTTACAAGTTGCAATACAAGTTTTACTAGTTTAAAAAAACTTGCAAAATTCCAATACGATTTAGGTTTGATTGTCCAATAACTTGTTAAGCTGTCAAAGAATTGAGTATCCTGTTTTCTAATACATAGCTTACAAAAATTGGAAATATTATATCACGTTTTGGGATTTGTTGTGCAAACACTTTTGAAACTGCCAAAGAATTGATTATTCTTTTTTGAGCATTTATAGTAGGTCTCCTTTTTGGAGCTTAAATGCAGTTGATTTTTTAAGAATCCTAGCGAAATATTCTGTATGGAAACCCCAAAAAGGACTCACCGTTGGGTCCGAGCAGCGGCTGCACTTGCAGGTGAAGGTCTTCTTCATTTTGAGGAAGAGGTGGCGGGCAATGTTGCCGGTGAAGAGCTTCGTGTAGGTTGTGGTGATCTCGAAGCCCTCCGGGATATCGACGGCGGCCCGCACGGTCATGTTGTTGGTCTTCTCGTCGAAGGTGTAGTACGAGTTGGGAATGCAGTCGTGGTTCATCACCCCAAATAGCGGGTACAGGGCGCGGTAGTTGAACTCCTGGTTGTCGTTCGTCCTGTCAGTGGTCTTGTCGAAGCCGTTCGTCCGCAGGACTGCCACCGTGCGGTTCATGATCTCGATTAACTTCTTGTCGGTGGGGAACTTCTTGAAGCACTTGGCCGCATTGCGCACCTCGGTGCGGTGGTTGTTGTCCAGGTTAGCCTGCAGGCAGTAGATCAGGTCCCGCTGGTCCTTGGTCAGGTTGATGGCCCGGGCCACGCACAGCAGGCGGATGATCACCGAGTTGGCCACGTCCGGCTCGTTGGGGCCCCACGACTTGAACATGTCGCAGTCGGTCTTGTGCTGTTTCTTCTTGGCGCACAAGGGGCAGACGGGCAGGCCGCAGCCCTGGCGGCACATGAACTTTGTGTCCGGCAGCTCCTTCAGGCACACGGAGCACGAGTTGAGGGCATCCTCCTCGTGGGCGGCCAGGCCGATCAGCAGGGGACTGTCCTGGAAGATGACCTCGCCGCGCTTGAGGCTCCGGGTGGCCATAACGCCACGTCCGGCGATCTTCGAGACGCCAATCTCCCAGGCCGGGTCCTTGTCCTTGAACGGGGCCAGGTGCAGGTCCAGCAGCTCCGAGGTGCGTTTCGGGCAGATCATCTTGGGCTTCCTCGCGTTCTTCTTAGCAAACTATCACTCAAGCGGAGCACTCAAACAAAAATATTGGTCACGTTTCTTCTCGGATTTCCCAATCGGTTTCTTTTGTAACACACAGTTTTTTCCAATTCTGTCTTGGCCTAAAATTATTTTACGAGTATATTAACTTTCCGAAACGAACAAAGATCAGTGTTTTATGTTTTTCAACAAACTAAAGCCAGTTTCAAAACTCTACTCAAAACTCAATCAATTTCTTGAATATGCAATTGTGCTTCTCAATTACTCGTACTTTAAACAGTAAAACTGCAATATTTCTTCACGCTATTACTGCGTTTAAAGTGTTTGCAATAAGTTTGTAGGACTCGGTTTTAAATGAAAAATACGTTTAAAAATCACTTAGAAATTGGCAATATTTCTGGTATTTGGTCGCCCACTTTAGAAGTGCATTTAAATTTTGTGAGACTTCATTTGGATTGATTACTTAGTGAATTTGTCAACTAATCACTGACTGATGTTTCTGTGCAATATACTCTGTCTGACTTTATACTTGAGTTCCTGATCGTTTGTTCGGTTGGGGTTCCTGGTATTTGATTCGCCTGCAGCGTATGTTTCGCGACTGCCGTGAGTAAACTGTCGCCGTTTTCCAGCCTTACATGATTTTTATGTGAAAAGTTCGGCGGAAAAGCTGAAAATGCGAAAAGCACAGCCAAGCGAACGAGCCAAACACGAAGAGTCCCGATGACGGGGCTGAGCGAAAACACAAAAAAAAAACACAAAAGTCGAAATGAAAATGAAAACACGAAGAACAAAATTAATAAAAAGAGTGGCGATCCCCAGAACATACACATTTGTGGGTGGGAAATGGGGTGGGAAATTGGGAGGGCAAAGGTGAAGGGAGGCGGCAGAGGAAGGAGGCAGAGGTGACAATTCCCGCCAGAAATCCCGGTGCCCACTTGGACGGATTGATGAACGGCCGACGGATTCGCTTGTTGTGATTGGAATGCAGGGAAATGCACTGAAAACAACCCGGCAAGAATTCGTCGGGTTCTTTTGAGTTGACACATCTTAAAATATTTCGCCAAAAATAACAGGCATACAAAGTTCTAATTATATGGCATTTTGTTCAAGTTGACTCACAAAATGATAATTGTTTGTGTTGCAATATTTTGTATAAATTTATTGTGTCATTTCCTTTTGCGGTAAACCAGTTAAATAGGTGGACTATAAAAAATAACCAAAATATTTATTTTTTTCAAACCTTACTTCAATATTGTAATGAGTGTTCTTGTGGCAATTTAATAATATATATAAAACGACCTAAGTATTAAATAAACAGCGCATAAATTTAAATTAAATACATGCCTTATACAACTCGAGAAAATGAATTATGTTGACAATTAAATTTTGACGCCTTTGAATCAAACGCAGCACAATACACAGTATGCATGTACCATATATGATATTTTATCATTAAATTGAAACATGCATCTTATGTAAAGCAATGATAACGTAACAATTTCAAAACAAAATATTTTATTTTAAATGCGTATTTTGGAATACAAATAAAGGAAAAACGATTAGAATTTTTGAGTTGATATCCAAGCCGGAATTTATTTGTCATTGGGAATGTGACGATTGTTTGCCGTGCAGTTGAATGGACGGAAAGATTGGATGGACAGATGGCTTGAGTGGATGGATAAGTTATCCGGACGGACGGACGGTTGGACGGACAGATGGATAGCCTGTCAGCTGGCGGATGTTCGTGCACATTTTTATATGTCCGAACATACAAATCGGCATGGATTTGTGCACTTCTGACAGCGCCCTGGAGTTGCGCCAAGAATGCCACCCATCACCGGAATGATGAACGATCTCCGCCATAAAGTAAGAAGCGGGATTTGGGAAAGGGAATTGGGGCGAAGTGTCTCAAGTCAGGCGGATCCCGGCTGCCCTCCGTCGCTGCCCCCCGATTAACACGGGACACTTTCGCCGGAGCACTTTCGAGAGGAACGAACGAAGCGATCGGTGTTCCGACCACGGAAGTAACGACCCCAGACAATGATCCCCGAAACAGCCCCTAACATGTTTGTAAAGGCGTCTTAAAATAATATGATACCCACAAATGGGGGGACTCTTAAAAATACTTTTAAGTAATAGGAGCTTTAATTAATTGTTAAGGTTTTTTTTTAGATACGATATTTTTATATTTTTTAGATACGACATTTTCCCATCTTTCTGGAAGCATCCGGATTCCGCGTCAAAAGAATTCCGTGTCTTTTGAGGGGAGCCACGAATCGATCAATTTTTTTGTATCCTCGTACGTTGTGAAGTGCTGCTGAGCCATGCACATCTGTATGTATACACGTGCGAACGATTTGAAGTCAAAGAAGGGACGGATGACGTCACCCCAGCATGTGCGGCATGCCGTTGCCTAGGGATGGGGTGGGTAAAACTTTAAAACTTTAACCCAGAATCACATTTTACCGGTATAAACACCCTTCTATCAGCATTTCACCAAATTTTTCGTTTTGATCACAAGATCGCAATCTGTAATGCGGGAAAAGAACGGGAAAATATGGTATTTTTCAAATACGCATCACATTTATAATGCGATCCAGATTAAATAAGGATCTTTGAACGGGAAATCAATATTGTTTTCCTCAAAACAAATTCTGGGTACTACAAATTCATACTGTTAAAGCTTACCACACTAGGTAGCCGGCGCGCCCATGCGGGTAACATTACAGACAATAAGGACACAAAGGGGCGTAGGGCCCCGTATGCCTTCCAATTAATTAATAACAAAAAAAAAAAATAAAAAAAAAATTAAATTTATAGAAATGCTTTTGTTGAACTATTTTATTCACGGATGACAGGAACGAGTGTTCACGTAACACACTGTCCCGACCTTGGCATTGCAATGAAACCGAATGCGAACCTTATAATCATTGCGATAGGCGCAGGTCTATTTTACCCAGAATCGCAGTTCACCGGTACAAACACCCTTCTATCTCATTATCTCTCGAAGCCTCGGAACCGAGTGCCAGGAGGGTATAAAGCCCAGCGATTAGGCGACGGCATCTATCAGTTGTACGACTACAACCCAATAAATATGTTCTTCGCCAACATTTTCCTGCTGTGCACCGTGTCCTGTGTGCTGATCGCGGCCCAAGCTCCCGAGATTTTGAGTGGCGAGAGGCTGGCCTTGGCCAAATTGGAGCTGGAGAAATCGCTATTTTGCAACGTCGTCAAAGTTGAGGGGGGCTGGCTGGTCCAGGGCTCCCCCCTGTTTTTCACCGCCGAGCTGGTGGACAAGAATGGAACTCATAAGGACTGCTTGGTGACCATGGGGCCCGAGAGCAATGAGGTCACGATGATGTGCCACAACCAGCCGAAGGTGATCAATTAACACGACGCTTAAGGTCAAACCATTGAAATCGGAACAAATAAAATGAAACCGTTGAAACCACAAGAGTGTTTTGCCTTGTATACGTAGAAGATGGTATTTCCAATTTGATGGGTTTCGTTTCTGAAAACAGAAACGAAGTTAAAATGATTTCGTTTCAACTTTGGGAGGGCAAAGATGAAGGAAGGCGACAGAGGACGGAGGCAGAGGTGACAATTCCCGCCAGAAATCCCGGTGCCCACTTGGACGGATTGATGAACGGCCGACGGATTCGCTTGTTGTGATTGGAATGCAGGGAAATGCACTGAAAACAACCCGGCAAGAATTCGTCGGGTTCTTTTGAGTTGACACATCTTAAAATATTTCGCCAAAAATAACAGGCATACAAAAGTTCTAATTATATGGCATTTTCTTCAAGTTGACTCACAAAATGATAATTGCTTGTGTTGCAATATTTTGTATAAATTTATTGTGTCATTTCCTTTTGCTTTTGCCAGTTAAATAGGTGGACTATAATAAATAACCAAAATATTTATTTTTTTCAAACCTTACTTTAATATTGTAATGAGTGTTCTTGTGGCAATTTAATAATATATATATAAAGTGACCTAAGTATTAAATAAACAGCGCATATATTTAAATTAAATACATGCCTTATACAACTCGAGAAAATGAATTATGTTGACAATTAAATTTTGACGCCTTTGAATCAAACGCAGCACAGTACACAGTATGCATGTACCATATATGATATTTTATCATTAAATTGAAACATGCATCTTATGTAAAGCAATGATAACGTAACAATTTCAAAACAAAATATTTTATTTTAAATGCGTATTTTGGAATACAAATAGAGGAAAAGCGATGAGAATTGTTCAGTTGATTTCCAAGCCGGAATTTGTTTGTCATTCGGGAATGTGAAGCCTGAACAGGATCCTGCCTCCTACCGTCCCATCAGCTTATTGGCAATACCGTCCAAGTTATTCGAAAGAATATTCTTTGGCCAGGCTATTGCCGGTTTTTGAAGACGGCAACTTAATCCCAGAGCACCAATTTGGTTTAAGGAGTCAACATGGAACCCCAGACCAATGCCACAGAGTCTCACAAACGATTTTGAGTTCATTTGAAGACAGGAAGTACTGATCGTGTCTGGCATTTGGGATTGCTTTACAAGCTCAAGTCCATGCTACCAGCTCAATTCTTCCTGCTGCTTAAATCCTACTTAACATACATAGGCGCCTATTCTTTGTTTGATGCGAGTGGGCTGAGTCTGCAATTTTTAAAGGAAAAGCAGGTGTGCCCCAGGGAAGCGTGTTAGGCCCTATTTTGTATATCCTTTTTACTGCAGACATTCCAGTGCTTGAAAGAGATGATCTTGTTATTGCGACATATGCCGACGACACAGCACTTTTAGCCACTTCAACGGATCATGTCCTGCAACTGCACTTCACAAAACTGGAACCGTGGCTGCTACTCGTAAGATGGAACGTCGTCGTCAGCGATAGCAAACCAGCGCATATAACATTCTCAACCCGCCCTAAACGCTGCCCAGAAGTCCGACTGAATGGTAGTCCACTGCCTGTAAGTAGTTAATATAGTCCAATATCTCGGGCTAACACTTAACAGAAGCCTAAGAAACAAAGTCATGCTCTACAAAGTGATACTTAAGCTCATAAGTGATACTTAAGCCCATCGTTCGCACGTGTATACATACAGTAGTGTTTGCATGTGTGCACCTGCTGATTTTTTGGATGTCAACAAACGAAAATTTGGTGAATTATTTGAAAAAAATAAAATAAAATCAAAGAAATGGTTCATAAAGAAAAGAGGTACATGGTATCTCGTTGTCGAGAAATTTCGACTACAGCGTTCCTACTTGTTGGTTCTGATCAGGAGATCGCAATCTGTAATGCTATTAGAATGGGAAAGTATTTTTTAAATGTCATCACATTTATAATGAGATCCAAATTAAATAAGGATCTTTGACCGGAAATCAATATTGTTTTCCTCAAAACAAATTCTGGGTACTAAAAATTCCTAGAAATGGTTTTGTTGACCTATTTTATTCTCAGAAGACAGGAACGAGTGTTCACGTAACACACTGCCCCAACCTTGGCATTGTAATGAAACCGAATGCGAACCTTATAATCATTGCGATAGGCGCAGGTCTATTTGACCCAGAATCGCAGTTCACCGGTACAAACACCCTTCTATCTCATTATCTCTCGAAGCCTCGGAACCGAGTGCCAGGAGGGTATAAAGCCCAGCGATTAGGCGACGGCATCTATCAGTTGTCCGACTACAACCCAATAAATATGTTCTTCGCCAACATTTTCCTGCTGTGCACCGTGTCCTGTGTGCTGATCGCGGCCCAAGCTCCCGAGATTCTGAATGCCGAGAAGCAGGCCTCGGCCCAATCGGAGCTGGAGAAATCGCTATTTTGCAGCGTCGCGAATGTTGAGGGGGGGCCCACCCTGCCCACCCTTTTTTTTCAAGGCACCACCATTTTTTCCAACGCCGAGCTGGTGCACAAGAACGGAACTCATAAGAACTGCGTGGTGATCATGCGGCACGAGGGCAATGAGGTCACGATCAATTGTCCCAACCGGCTGAAGTTGACCATTCTTCAACACCCTTAAGGTCAAACCATTGAAATCGGAACAAATAAAATAAAACCGTTGAAACCACAAGAGTGTTTTGCCTTGTAGAAGATGGTATTTCCAATTTTATGGGTTCGAAAACAGGAAAACAGAAACGAAATTAAAACAAGTAAGAACGATCATAGTCGAGTGACTCGACTATAAATACCCGGTTCTCAGTTTCACCTGGTTTTTGACACAATATAATACCTACCATTGAAATTTTGGGAGCAACAAATTTTCGTAATTTATTTTGTAGGTGTGTGTTTGTATGAGAAGTGTTTCTATGGAGAAAGTTGCCATTTTTTCATTCAACGCAACTATACGCAACAAATTTTTGTCATTTTCGCGAACAAAAGTGGGCCTAACCGGCTGATTTTCGCAACACAGATAGATAATGGCCCTACCAGTGTACTATCCTAAGTTAGTGCCTAAAGAGCTAAAATTGTGGATGTCACAGAATTTCGCGGTTTGCGGGGCTGCGGAGGGAGGTAGCCGATTTTCAAAATAAACTTGTGCTGAACTGGTATCCCTAGAATCAGAATGTGCAATAAGTTTTTCTCTATCTTTTATAGTTTCCAAACGGACAGACATATTTGACATTCGCACGAGTTCAATATACTCATATTCTTTTTTAAAAGAACCGGGTATAATGATATGTATTTTAATATCGAATTCAGTGCCTAATTTGATTTGCAATTCAAAAACTTTGCCTATAAAAATGATTTTGGATTTCGCATCACACTGACGCCTAGTCAGTGTGATAAGCTCTGTGTTCATCAGTGCAAATACCCATCTGGGGAGTGCTGGGAGGTATAAAAAGCTATCAGGCGACGCCGTCTATCAGTTGTTCGACTGCAACTCAATAAATATGTTCCTTGCCAAGATTTTGGCGCTGTGCACCGTGTCCTGTGTGCTGGTGGCGGGCATGCCCCAAGGATTTTGACTTATAGGTGGTCCCCAGGAGCAGCACGGCCGAGCTCTGGCCAGAGCCCTTTTGGAGCTCCAGACTTCACTGAGGAAACTGGCCACCGGCGATGTACCATGTTACCGGTAAAATCTACTATTTCAGAAGTTAAATTTTAACCAAGCAATCCTGTATCCGATCCTGTAGCTCACACTTGATCGTATTCACAGCATCGTACGGATTGTGAGGGCCACAAGCCAAGTGGTCGCTGGGGAGTTCTACAAGTACTCCGTCGATCTGGCGGAATGCAACGGAGCTCGAAAGGTTTGCGACGTGGACATATGGAACCGATCCTGGCTGTCCCATGGTATTCAGGTCACATTCAAGTGCCCTAACGAGCCAGAGCTGCTGAAGTATCACAGTGCCTATGGTCATTCCTGTCGGGACAAATAAATCGAAGCCCTTGAAACCACAAGAGTTTGTTCTGCCCAGAACGTGTTGCCAACTTTATGGTTTCAAAAACAGAATCGAAAATAAAATAATTTCATGTGCAGTTCATATTTGTTGTACGTTTTGCGAGGAAATGCCAGCTAGTGCAACAAAAGCCAGCAAAACAAACTTAATGAAGGCGACAAATTGCAAATTGGCCACTGCCTGCACTTTCGGCCCGCCCTCTTCATGTCAGCGGGTTGCCCAAGACAGCGCCTGAATTGTTATATTATTTTATTCATCGTTTTGCGGCATTAATGACGAAGAGGACTCACGTGCACCGATTGCAAATTGGCTCAGCGCTTGCAGTTTCGCCAATCTTCCGACAGCGAGCAAACAACTTTAATTTAATGAAATGCACATGCAAGATTCTATGCGCATCTGCAGGAATAATGCCAAGCAAATCAAGCAGCAAAATCCAACTAAAATATTATAATAAAATTCGATGTATGCAAATGGCTTGCAAAATATGTGTGTGCTCACGAAAAAGACGGATATATAAATGTTCAAAAAAAAGAGAATTTATTGGCGCTTTGACGCGATTTTGCTGTGCTCCGCTGGCGATGAAGAATTTGGCGCCACCACTGGCCATGTCGTCGTCCATGTCACAAAGTTGCCGCAACGAAAGATCCCCCTACATCCAAAAAAATATGTAAAGTCCAACAATCTGGACTATAGGTACCCGGTACTCAGGTGATAATTTTGCAAAGAAACTTCACTCAATCAAGGTTGCTGATCAAGAACAAACGAGTACGCTACAGCATACGCTAATATACCCGTACAATTTACCAGGCACTCAAGCCATAAAAACAAATTATAAAAAAAATCCATGCCAAAAATTAATGTTTTCACTTAGTCACTGCAAACTTCCGTTGCCAAAATCCCAAGAAACGCAAATGCGACGAGTGAAGTGAGAACTAATTACAAGTTAATCGGGGTGGAAGCGCACCAAAAAAAATGAACTCAAACACTACATTTAAAAAACACACAGTCATGGCAGGCGCAATGCAAAAATAATATTTCTGCAATATATTACAAATAAACAAACAAATAAATACCTGTTCGTCGTGCTCGGGGCGTATTCCTAATACCCTATACAAATGTAAAATGCTTAACAGTTCTTGGTACTCAGTCTGATAGCTTTATTATAATTTTCGAAAAGAAATCCGTGAGAATTGCAAATTATTCCAATTTATATTTATCTTTCAAAAGATGGTCCTCCATGAGGGAGGATGGGCGTTAAAAAACGATTTGAAATATATGTATGTGGCATTTTACATAATAAAAAAGCCCATGTTTAGCCAATCATTTCCCGGCAATACCCTTGGAAACGAATATACTCTCTTGGGCCGCCGCGAAAATATCTATGAAAATTTGCTGAAACCCAAATGTGTGCCATTTCGCTGGCGTGGTGCTGCTGCTGCTGCTGGGGCTTTAGTTTTAGTTTTTTCCTCCTTTTTAATTTTCAGAGTCAATTAAAAATTGTTAATTTTACTTATAATTTTAAGGTAGGCCAAAATGCAATGCGACGAACGAACGAAAACAACGACGCCGAACGACACAAAAAAAAATTGCAATTAAAATTTTTGCGCGACTTTGTCACAGCCAAAACAACGACAATTTGCATGCAAAATTTGCCGTTGAATGAACCACCGGGAATCGGGGGAATGTATATAGTATGTACCTATAATCCATGCATACATATATAAATAATATATCTCCGGTTGAACGAAAGCGTGAAGAGCTCTTGACATGGAAGGCTAATACTGCTAATTTGGAAATATATGCATAATGCAAATGGAAATGCAAATGATTCGTCCATCCCATAACGCACTCAATTTGAGTTGGGTTTCATTTAGATTTCAATTTAAATTTCCACATAAAATATACTGAAACACAAAACGAAGCAATTCAAATAATCAAGGCTACGATTTGGAGAGTAATGCTTGGTAAAAGTTCTTTCGATGCTGGAAAGGCGAAAAATAAAATATTATAGTGCTCCCCGCACATTTACCTAATTTTCCATATTCCATATTTGAATTATAATTATCGTGTACAATGAAACAAAAATGTACACAATGTGACACTATCCTGCATACTTTTGAGCGGCATAAAACAATGTGTTTTGTATAATTTGAATCTGTAAAAATAATGTAGATACTGCCATATAACTTGATTCCCAAATACTTAGATGCAACTTAAGGAAGGTTCGTACTTCCTATTTTTTGGGGTGATAGTTTCGTGTCTATCACTTTTTCTAGAAAGCAATACATTGGTCCAACATTTGCCATTTATAAAGACTCAAATCTATTGCTTTGTTGCATGAAATTCCAATGGAAATCGGCGGCTGGGACAGGCAGATGACCATCACGCGCATGCCAAACTTCATTCACCTCAATGCCAATTACTCGGCATGGACATTTTCAAAGCCCACCAAAAAGCAGCAGAATTTCGCATTTGATTTTAATACACTTAAACGCAATCAATTTTATTGCTCTCGTTGCGGTTTGCCTGTCGAATCGAATTCAATTTGATCTGCTTTTGAACGCGGCGGCCCCGCGATGTTTTCCTTTGGGGGAAGAGTGAATGCTCTGATGCGGATTTGGATTTGGATTTGGTTTGGTCATGGATTCTGCCTTCTGCGCCATTGGCAAGGTTAATACCCCACCCACATTCCCCCCATCCGGCGGCACTCACCTGAAAAATTCACATATGAAAATATAAAAGAAAAAAGGCAAAATGCAAAAGCCAAAAGAAATACTTGTTTACAAGCCAAACGCCAGCGAGGAATGTTACGAAATGTTGCTGCCGCTTTTGCTGCTGCTGCTGCTGCCTCTGCTGCCTCGGCTGCCGTTGCTGCGTTCCATATGCACATGATCTGCGGATGATCCGCACATCTATATAGTGATATATCCACGACTTATGTGCTAACATAAAGCAGATGACGAACAGCACCTGCGACTGCCAATTTTCGCCTTACAAAATATCCCAAAAAATATCCCGAATTTCCGATTGGATGTCTCAATTGAAATTGTTTTTATAGCTTCTTGTCTGGTTTTTGTATGTCTGAATCAAAAAGGCCTTATACGGGGGTAAGAGCAATTTCCTTTGAAAATATTGGCTTCCCAAACTCTAGTTTTAGAGAATTTTAGGGGGTAGGTATTTTGGTAAGTATTACTCATCGTACTTCCGCCATGTAACGTCAGCTCCTAGCATATAATACTATAATCTCCTGTGATGCAGATTAAGCATCTGCTTAATTTCTTTACAAGCAGCATGTAATCTAATCAACTTATCTTTTTAAATCGGGGTGTTCAGATCTGAGCGCCTTAACTTGCTTTTAGTGCGCTTTTGCGAGTGCAACCGACGAGATCTCGGGAAAGCTATGGCACGGCGGTCCCAGTTTCCGTGGTTAATCTCAGTAAGTCGAGCAATTTGCGGAAGATTAATGGCCCGCCCCTGATTTTGTCTATTCAGTGCAACCGGTTTTGTCATCAGAGGGCTACCTCTCATGCAAATAGATCAGCACTTGGGCGTTAGCTATTATATGAGGCATAAATCACGAGTAATAGAAGTAACAATGCCTAACCATACATAAGTCATAAATCTAGCCTCCCCAAAAATTGTATTGTATGTACGTATATATCCACATCAAAGACTTTCTAACATTCCAACCTTTTTATTGGAAATACTAAGCAACAAGTAGTAATGCCAAATCATAAGCCCCAACTCCACCCCCTCCATCCTCAAAGACATTTAATTAGGCAACTATTTTTATTTTTTTATTAGGTGTTTTTATTGCTAACACTAACCAGCCTTCAGAGCGCTCCCAATCGGAGTTCCACCTCGGTGCAGTTGCTCCTGGCCCGGCGCCAGTGCCAGGCCTTGGTGACGCCCGAGCAACGCCTGCGCTTGGACAAAAACCAATTCCAGGACGTGCCCAGTGTGCACCGCTACCTTCACTGCTTCTGGTCGCGAATGCACCTGTGGCAGGATGCCACAGGCTTCCAGGCGATGGCCATTGTCCAGCGGTTCGGGGGCATTGAAATCGTGAATGTGGAGCAGGCGTTGCCCTCGATCAACGGATGCAATCAGAAAACCAAGTGGTCGCAGAGACGCCACGGACCGATCGGCTGGTGCTACCTGGCGTTCACCTGCGTCCTTCGCACTCCGGTGGGCGATTGGTATCGTCGGCACATGTCCGATGTCATCAACGGAAATGCCTGAAAACGGGCACATCCGGAATTTCCGAACTATATATTTATAAACCATAAATCAAACAATTATAAATATAATCCCTATTTATACACATTACTTAAAACAATGTATAATTTATTGGACATTACGTACGGTCCACTATAGAAGCCGCATTGTCAACAACATTTCAATTAATTTAAGCAGTTTCAATTAATTTAAAATAAAATCTATACTTCTTTTTGTATTATTATGCATTAAAAAATAAACCGTTGTAAACTCGAATGGTACACGTGTGGTCTTATATTTTTTGTTCCAAGATATATTTTCGTACAATTTTACCGTGTAAACTATAAATAGCAAACAATGTGTTTCAAATTATTCTTTACAGATGCTTTATTTTGCACACAACTTTATTTCCCGCAAAAATCACGATTTCCGGCTCCTTGTCGGCCTCCTTGACAATTTTCTCGCAGTTCGAAGCGATTTTGGCCATCAGAACCTCGTTTGCCAAGGCATCGCCCTTGAACTCGAGGTGCAGATACACGGCCGATCCTTTCAAGCAGCTTATTCCCTCCCATTGCTCCGAAAATGCGCCGCATTCCTTTGCTAAGGCTTCCAGAAGATGTTCCGGTTTTAGCCCTTAAGAGTTAACCTTTAACCTTTAAGGGTTAATACCGAAACATCATCTACAAGCCGTAACGAAGGAACGCAACGCATTTTCGGATCATCGGCAAGGAATAAGCTGCTTTAAAGCATCAGCTGTGTACCTGCACCTCAAATTCTTGGGCGACAACTTGGAAAAAGAGGTTCTGATGGCCACAATCGCTTCCAAGTACGAGAAAATTGTCAAGGAGACTGGCAAGAAGCCGGAAATCGTGATCTTTGCCGGAAATAAAGTAATATGCAAAATGGCCTAATTCAGTACCTATGGCATGGTGAACCAGCAGCTCAGGCCAACAGACATGGATATGGAAGTTGACTTAGATCCAAGCGACAATCCTTTGCTAAGTCAAATGGCGATTGTATCCCGCCCTTCCAAGCGGACAGTCACTAATGTAGGTCTAATGTAGCGCAGCCTTTGCAAGATGCCTGTGGCGACTGCAGTTCCAGCTCGCATGAAGTTATTGCCCGAGCAAGAAGTACTCCTGTCCCACGATGTCAACGGCCGATGACAAAAAAATTCGTTATCCCTGCGTAGCCGGATGCTGCGCCGACGAGGGTAGCCTTCCCT
This sequence comes from Drosophila ironensis, assembly GCA_021223825.1. Taxonomy (NCBI): domain Eukaryota; kingdom Metazoa; phylum Arthropoda; class Insecta; order Diptera; family Drosophilidae; genus Drosophila; species Drosophila ironensis. The sequence continues at coordinate 845,852 of JAJJHQ010010118.1, forward strand.
ATGAAAAAGGATCAGAGATACATCGTAATTATCATCAATGAAGAAGAGCCATACTGCACAGATTTTGACCCTATTCTAATTTACCTGACAGAGCAGGTATCAGTCGCCGAAGATGCGGATGTACTTGAATTCAACAACTTCATATCCGTTGCGCCCTTTGACTATTGATTGATAAAATGGTTCCTGCGGTTGGCAATACCGATGTGTCCACCTTATAGGTGTTCCAAGTTCATCTAGAATTCAACAATATTTATTTTTACTAATATTTTATACAGTGAATATAATTGTTTAAGATTACTACGAAATTGATTGAATTCATACGAAAGTACATATGTAACAGGAAGAAGGAATGATCTCAAACCCCACAAAGTCCGTCCCTCCGTCAGTCCGTCTGTCTGCAGTAACGCCTAGATCTTGGAGATTAGAATATAAGTACATACAAAAAACAAGTAGAAACGCTGTAGTCGAGATTTCTCCACAACGAGATACCATGTACCTCTTTTCTTTATCAACCACGGGTTTTTGTACCATGTACCTTAAGGTAAAAAGGGTATATTAACTGTGTGCAAATGTATGTAACAGGCAGAAGGAGACGTCTCCGACCACATAAAGTATATATATTCTTGATCAGCATCAACAGCCGAGTCGATATGGTCATGCCCGTCTGTCTGTCTGTATGTCTGCCTGTATTTATGAACAACTTGTTT
>JAJJHQ010010185.1:0-170599 GCA_021223825.1 Drosophila ironensis
GTCTCCAGCATCGAATCGGCCCGATCTCCCGTCAACGATCTACTGGGAATTGGAGGATCATCGCCCCCTGAGCGCCTATTGCCTGGACGGGACCGCGTCTCCAGCATCGAATCGGCCCGATCTCCCGCCAACGATCTACTGGAAAATGGAGGATCATCGCCCCTGAGCGCCTATTGCCTGGACGGGGCCGCGTCTCCAGCAACGGATCCGCCCGATATTCCGCCAACGATCTGCTGGGAAATGGAGGATCATCGCCCCCTGAGCGCCTATCTCCAGCAACGGAAGGGAACTGGTGGGGTGAGCTGGAAGGAGAGGGGAGGGGAAAAATTAGGAAATGAATTGCTTGGATAATTCAGCAGTGCATACTTGCAGTGTATTTTAGAATTTCCCACGCAGCTGCGTATTTCTGTCGCTTCCGCGGAATTAGAATTCCCAACTATTTCTGACAGAAAATTCATTACTTAAGCTTCATCAAGCCTAATATTTTGGGTAAGTAAACTAATCTTCTTCTTCTCTCCCTTTAGCTCCCCACCAGTTCCCCTCGCCGGGCGACGATCTGAGCGCCTATTGCCTGGACAGGGCCGCGTTTCCAGCATCGGATCCGCCCGATCTCCCGCCAACGATCTACTGGGAAATGGAGGACCGTCGCCCCCTGAGCGCCTTTCTCCAGCAACGGATCCGCCCGATCTCCCACCAACGGTCTACTGGGAAATGGAGGATCATTGCCCCCTGAGCGCCTATTGCCTGGATGGGGCCGCGTGTCCAGCAACGGATCTGCCCGATCTTCCGCCAACGATCAACTGGGAAGTGGAGAATCATCGCCCCCTGAGCGCCTATTGTCTGGACGGGGCCGTGTCTCCAGCATCGGATCGGCCCGATCTCCCGCCAACGATCTACTGGGAAATAGAGGACCATCGCCCCCTGAGCGCCTATTGCCTGGACGGGGCCGCGTCTCCAGCATCGAATCGGCCCGATCTCCCGCCAACGATCTACTGGGAATTGGAGGATCATCGCCCCCTGAGCGCCTATTGCCTGGACGGGGCCGCGTGTGCAGCAACGGATCTGCCCGATCTCCCGCCAACGATCTACTGGAAAATGGAGGATCGTCGCCCCCTGAGCGCCTTTCTCCAGCAACGGATCCGCCCGATCTCCCACCAACGGTCTACTGGGAAATGGAGGATCATTGCCCCCTGAGCGCCTATTGCCTGGATGGGGCCGCGTGTCCAGCATCGGATCTGCCCGATCTCCCGCCAACGATCAACTGGGAAATGGAGAATCATCGCCCCCTGGGCGCCTATTGCCTGGACGGGGCCGTGTCTCCAGCAACGGATCTGCCCGATCTCCCGCCAACGATCTACTGGAAAATGGAGGATCATCGCCCCTTGAGCACCTAATGCCTGGACGGTGCCGCGTTTCCTGCAACGGATCTGCCCGATCTCCCGCCAACGATCTGCTGGGAAATTGAGCGCCTATCTCCAGCAACGGAAGGGAACTGGTGGGGTGAGCTGGAAGGAGAGGGGAGGGGAAAAATTAGGAAATGCATTGCTTGGATAATTCAGCAGTGCATACTTGCAGTGTATTTTAGAATTTCCCACGCAGCTGCGTATTTCTGTCGCTTCCGCGGAATTAGAATTCCCAACTAGTTCTGACAGAAAATTCATTACTTAAGCATCATCAAGCCTAATATTTTGGGTAAGTAAACTAATATTCTTCTTCTTTCCCTCTAGCTCCCCACCAGTTCCCCTCGCCGGGCGACGATCTGAGCGCCTATTGCCTGGACAGGGCCGCGTTTCCAGCATCGGATCCGCCCGATCTCCCGCCAACGATCTACTGGGAAATGGAGGATCATCGCCCCCTGAGCGCCTATTGCCTGGACGGGGCCGCATCTCCAGCAACGGATCTGCCCGATCTCCCGCCAACGATCTACTGGAAAATGGAGGATCATCGCACCCTGAGCGCCTATGGAGGATCATCGCCCCCTGGGCGTCTAGTGCCTGGACGGGGTCGCGTCTCCAGCATCGGATCCGCCCGATCTCCCGCCAACAATCTACTGGGAAATGGAGGACCATCGCCCCTGGAATGCATATTGCCTGGACGGGCCCGCATCTCCAGCAACGGATCCGCCCGATCTCCCGCCAACGATCTACTGGGAAATGGAGGATCATCACCCCCTGAGCGCCTATCTCCAGCAACGAATCCGCCCGATCTCCCACCAACGGTCTACTGGGAAATGGAGGATCATCGCCCCCTGCGCGCCTATTGCCTGGACGGGGCCGCGTCTCCAGCAACGGATCTGCCCGATCTCCCTCCAACGATCTACTGGAAAATGAAGGATCATCGCCCCTGAGCGCCTATTTCCTGGACGGGGCCGCGTCTCCAGCAACGGATCTGCTCGATCTCCCTCCAACGACCTACTGGAAAATGAAGGATCATCGCCCCTGAGCGCCTATTGCCTGGACGGGGCCGCGTCTCCAGCAACGGATCTGCCCGATCTCCCTCCAACGATCTACTGGAAAATGAAGGATCATCGCCCCTGAGCGCCTATTTCCTGGACGGGGCCGCGTCTCCTGCAACGGATCTGCCCGATCTCCCGCCAACGATCTGCTGGGAAATGGAGGATCATCGCCCCCTGAGCGCCTATCTACAGCAACGGATCTGCCCGATCTCCCGCCAACGATATACTGGGAAATGGAGGATCATCGCCCCTGAGCGCCTATTGCCTGGACGGGGCCGCGTCTCCAGCATCGGATCGGCCCGATCTCCCGCCAACGATCTACTGGAAAATGGAGGATCATCGCCCCTGAGCGCCTATTGCCTGGACGGGGCCGCATCTCCAGCATTGGATCCGCCCGATCTTCCACCAACGATCTACTGGGAAATGAAGTATCATCGCCGCCTGAACGCCTATCTCCAGCAACGGAAGGGAACTGTGATTGTCCGAATCATCCGTTCAGATACACCATTTAATTGTGGAGTATGAGGAACCGTCAAATGATAGCTGATGCCTTTTTCAACACAGAAATCACGCATTTCATTAGAAAGGTATTCCCCACCATTATCAATATACAAATTAACAACTTTTAAGTTAAAATGAGCCTCACTTTTAGCCACAAAATCTTTGAAAACGAAAAAAAACATCCGACTTATATGTTACCAAATACGTCACACAGTAATGTGTGTACTGATCCATAAAAACTATATAATAGTTTTTATTATCTATGGTTTGTGGTGTAATTGGACCACAAACATCGGAGTGGATCACAAATAGAGGTCGTTGAATACTTTCCTTGTTCTTACATTTTTTTAAATTTTAATCTAGACTGCTTGCCACCTACACAAGCTTCACATAATTCATGGCTTGCCTCAACTTTGTTTAAAAGATTATTATCTTCAAAGAGACCTTTTCGTTTTATTTCCAAAAATTTTCTTACACTTATATGGTCGTCGGAAGGACGACTCGACTAGCCATGAAACTGAGAGTCCTTCAGATAAACCTTCATAAAAGCAAGTTAGCGTCGGCGGAGCTCATGCTAACACTGGAGGCAGGGCCCGTCGACGTGGCCTTAGTCCAGGAACCTTGGATTGCGTCGGGCAACAAGGTCTCAGGACTAAGGTCTCCTAACTACAACGTATACTATATGACGACAGCGAGTAGAGCCAGAACAGCCATCCTGGTCAGGAAAGGCATCTACGCTTACCTCCTGTCTAATTATAGTACTGATGACCTTACGGCGGTGGCGCTGGAGAGCAGCGGAGAGGAGCCAATACTCATGGCATCCTGTTACATGGCCCACGACACCGACGCCCCACCACGGGAGCTCCGAAGAATGGTGGAGGAGGCAGAATTGAGAAAGAAGCCCCTCATCATCGGCTCGGATGCAAACGCACATCCCACCGTGTGGGGCAGTAAGGACGTCAACGAAAGAGGCGAGTCACTGCTAGACTTCATTTTGAGCATGGGTCTAACCATTAGCAATGAGGGGGAGGAGCCAACATACGTAGGCCCAACCTCTACAAATGTGTTAGACTTAACCCTCAAAACGGAGGGAAATACCGAGGCCACGGAATGGAGGGTCCTGAGCAGACCCTCCTTCTCGGACCATCGGTACATTGAATTTAGAGTAGAATTCAATCGCAGTGACCACAAACTACCTCGAAGAAACCCCAGAAACACCAACTGGGAAAAATACGGCGACATAGTAAATAGAAAGCTACCAGAACCGCCTCGAATAAAGTCCCCCGAGGACATTGAGCGGGCTCTAGAAAAGCTCAACATGATACTGGTACAAGCGTTCCACAAATCATGTAAACTATCTCGCCCAAAAAAGAGCTTCAGGGCAGCATGGTGGACCCGAAGCCTACAAAACACAAGACGTGAAGTACAGGAGCTCTTCAAGTTTGCCAAACAAGCAGAAGAAGCCCATGTATGGAACGAATACAAGACCAGGCTGAGCGACTTCAAAAAAGATGTCCGCAAGGCCAAAAGAAACTCGTGGCAAACCTTCTGCTCCGGTATAGAGAAGGCTTCAGAAACCGCAAGGTTAAGAACGCTACTAGCCGGGAAGCAGATGGTTCAAAGCCAACTAAGAACGGAAGAGGGTCGATGGACGGAGGACAGCGAAGACGCCGTCAGAACACTTCTGGATGCACACTTCCCAGGTTGCATTGAAGCAGGCAAATCCATGCAGATCACGCCGCTCAATGCACAGCAGGTGGTACCAGAAGATCTAATCACCCTCAACAAAATAATATGGGCAATAGACTCGTTCGACGGCTACAAATCGTCAGGCCCCGACGAGATCTTCCCAGCCATGCTGCAGAAGGTCAAAACAAAGGTCTCGCCATGGTTAAAAAACATATTTATAGGGGGCTTGAGGTACAGCCATGTGCCAGGGCCTTGGAGAACTGCTAGAGTGGTATTTCTGCCCAAAGCAGGCAAATGCTCTCATGTCCTCCCCAAGGACTACAGGCCAATAAGCCTGACATCATTCACCCTAAAAACACTGGAAAAGCTGTTGGAACTCCATATCAGAAGCGCAACACGCACGCTGATGGAAGCTAACCAACATGCTTACACCAAAGGCAAATCTGTGGAAACAGCGCTACACTCACTAGTAGCAACCATAGAGAAAGCACTGCTCAATCGAGATTATGCGTTAGGGGCATTCCTAGACATATCCGGGGCATTTAACAACGTGTCAATGGAGAAAATAATGCAGTGCCTAAGAGCCGCAGTACCCCAAGAATCCGTAAACACCTGGATCCAAAATCTGCTGAGCTGCAGACGGATACAGGTGGATTTGGGAACCACTACCATAACCATGGAAGCGAAAAGGGGAACACCGCAAGGAGGTGTCCTGTCGCCCCTGTTATGGAACATAGTGGTTAATGATCTCCTGACGAAACAAAAACGGAAAGCCCCAAAGATGACTGCCTACGCAGACGACATAGGCATAATTATCGTGGGAAAATGTCTATCGACAATCTGCTCGGTCATGGACAACACACTCAAAGAAGTACTACAATGGGCGAAAGAAGCCGGTTTGAGCATTAATGCGGACAAGACGGACCTCATTCTCTTCACAAAGAGATACAAGGTACCTCGCTGGACTCCGCCAAAAATAAATGGGACGCCATTGATCCCCAAGGACCGCATAAGGTACCTTGGAACGATCATTGACAGCAAGCTGAGTTGGAAAGCAAATGTGGAAGAAAGGGCCAAAAAGGCAACCAATGCACTATATGCATCGCAGAAGATGCTGGGGAGCACATGGGGCCTATCACCCAGACTAACACATTGGATCTTCATATCGGTTGTGCGTCCCATCCTTCTATATGGGGCTCTGGTATGGTGGAAAGCAACAGAAAAGTCCACATACCTGAAGATCCTAGAAAAGCCGCAAAGGCACGCGCTTCTCTGCATCACCGGTGCTATGAGAACGACGCCAACAAGGGCACTGGAAATGATTCTGGGAATAAACCCGCTAAATATCCAAGCGCACCTAACGGCAAATAAAACGGCTTAACGCCTATGTGCACAGGGCCAACTAGCAGTGCAGAACTATGGACACTGTGCGTTGGGAAAGGGGATTCGTGTAGACACGGACTACATGACCCCCAGACCAAACTTCACAAACATGTCTGCACTGCTGGGAAAGGATGACTGGCGCTCCGCGGCAGAGCAAAGGGTCACTAACATCTACACGGACGGTTCAAAGATGGACGAAGGAGTAGGGGCGGCAGTATACTGCAATAACCCACCCATATCGCTCTCTTTGAAACTACCAGACCACTGCAGCATATTCCAGGCGGAAATCTTCGCCATAAGGAAAGCTGCGGAGGTGGCCCAGAAGATGGAAACAACGACCAAGGTCAATGTGTTTGTAAATAGTCAAGCAGCAATCAAGGCACTAGAATCGAAAGCCATAAGGTCCAAAACGGTCCTGGCAAGCAGGGAAGTACTAGATATCTTAAGCACCCGAAAAGAGGTGCAGATCTATTGGATTCCCAGCCACCAAGGATTTGAGGGCAACGAAATGGCAGACGAACTGGCAAAACGAGGAGCGCTAGCCCAAAATGGCGGAGTGGAGGACGTACCAATATCGCTGCGCACCCTACACTCCAAAATGGAGGCTAGAGCTCTAATGGAAGCAAACAGTAGGTGGGCACACACCACGAATTGCAAAATATCCAGAACCATGTGCAAAACACAATGCCAAAAAAGGGCATCGTTCCTACTGAAGCTACGGAGGCAAGACTGCAGATTGCTAGTCGGCCTGTTTACAGGCCACTGCCTTCTGCAAGTCCATGCTCTAAAACTAGGCCTAACAGGGAACGATGGGTGCCGGCAATGCAAGGAGCCAGGCGAGAAAGAATCGCTAGAGCATATCCTCTGTCGCTGCCCAGCCCTTATCACGAAACGACAGCGATACATGAATGCACCGGTCTTCGCATCGCTGGAAGAAATACGAAAACTTGACCCGAGCAGGCTTCTTGCTTTCGCGAGAAGCACTCGAGGTCTATTCTCCTTACGGTTGCAATTCAACGCCTCCAACAACCGGTACCGCTAAGGACCTTAATGGTCTATGCGCGACACTCTCCCTTCATGGAGAGGTCAACCGGTCATAACATAACATAACATATATGGCCCAATCGTTCATGCCACAATCGATACTCATCACTATTTGGGATTCTAGTAGTAAATACCCTACTGTTCAATTTAAATTTTATTATTGGTACATTGTACTCACGGAATCCAGCAAAGGCGAAAATGCCTTTTTTCGAAACTTTTATGCCTTCAATGGTCATCCCGGCATCCTGCATCTTTTTGACCGAGAGCAAATTGTGAGGAATATCCTTAAGTACAGAACGTTCTGTAGGGTAATTTGGCTTCCAGAGCTGGTAAGATGAAGTACTCCTTTGGCTGTAGCATGAATATATTCAGCCTTTGTGTTTTCCTCATTCACTTCGAAATCTTTCTCATCAATTACTTTCAACAGATCATGCTCCTCCAAAAGAGCTCTTACTCTAAACTTCCAAATAGAGTACTTTTCACCATCAAACACACAGCAATACTTCCTAGCAAACAACTTTTTAGCAACACAGCAGCACAGTCCAGCAATAAAGTCCCAGCAACACAGTTCAGCAACCAAGTCCAGTTACACAGTTCAGCAACCAAGTCCCGTTGCACGAAATAGCAGCACAAGAAGTGCAAGAAATGAACCAATGGCGAATTCAAATCACGGGTTTTTTTTTTTGAATACTTTATGCGGCGAATTTGTCTTGGCTTGTTCCTGGAAATATATGAAAAAGTTGTATGCGGCGAATCGGTCGCAGCGTCATTTATTGTGAAATTAATGAGTTATATTGTGCATTTCTATCACACATTACTCAAACACTTCCAGCAATTATATTTCGATGCCCACTGCAAACTGCATACATATGTATATGCACACAAACATTCACATATAATATGCTGTTGGGAGCAAGAAGGCAGCTCTCCCAAAGCCTAAACTAAAATTGCCGGCAACATATCGCACAATGGGTTCGCACGGGCTCATCCCTAGGCTATCGAGTTGCATTTTTACACTTGTATAGATTTTGGCGCTCGATCGGTTCGGTTCGGTTTGCACAGCAACCTTTAATAAATTTAAAGCCCACAAAAATCGCGTTTTATTTAAAACAAGGTGGAATAAATTAATTCCTTCTAAAAACATTGGTGACCCCGACGTGATTTTGTGCAATTTAAAATTTTGGTTGCTGTGCTCCGTTATTTCTCTCGCTTCTTTTTCGGCTTCTGTTCGTTGCATTCGCAGTTGCCCGCTCGAGATCGCATCGCGCGCGCAAAGCTACTAAAATCGGTGGCTAGTGTATGCCCTTTCGAAAAGGTTTGTACTTTTCGGGCAGGCTACGCATTCGTCTCACAATTCGGTGAACGTTAAGATAGCTGCCAATAAACATTCACAATTCGGTGAAATTGCCAATAAACATTCACAATTCGGTGAAATTGGCAATAAATTCACAATTCGGTGAATTAAAATCCAAATTGGCAAAGGCGAACAAACGCACATATCTTAATTCGTTTCGGCATTTTGGTGTGCAGTCTAGTTCCCTTCTTCCTCTCGCTTTCTTTTTCGGCTTCTGCTCGTTGCATTCGCAGTTGCCCGGTCGAGATCGCATCGCGCGCTAGTGGCTAGTGTACACCCTTTCGCGAAAAACAAGAAAATATAAATACATACACTCGTATAATTCTCGGACATAAACAAATCAATAAAATGGCACGCAACGGTTACTCGGATGTAGACATCTCCGCGAGCTCCAATGACATTGGCTTTTATAAGGCAAAAGAGGCAGCACTCCAGCTGCAATTATTGGCCGTCGGGAAAGTGTTTGAAGCAAAGCAAATGCCGGACATGGATGAGGCAAAGTTGCAAGTGCGCCTGGACGCTGCCGAAAAAATAAACGATGAATTTGACAAATTTCAAGAACTTGTCGAAAGAGCCGATTTGACGGAATTGGCCAGTAACGCGCGTAAAAACTTCACCCAAAAATATTTTGAGGTCAAATCGAAAATTCTTCGCGCGCTTAAGAAGCTAAAATCGAGGAGCCTGACGCACTTGGATGGCTTCGACTCCGGCGTGGTCAGCACGCTCCGCCGGGAATCGTCGCCGGCACCGGCTCCGGCTCCACCACCACCACCGCCGACGGGCCTACCACCACCGCCAGTAAGACTTGGAGCGCCTTGGTGGAGAGCGACGGGATGATCGAGCGCGAGGTTAAGATCCGGACGGCGATTTGGGAGCTGGCCACCACCGCCAGTACGACGCCCGGCCTCTATCGGTCCAGCTCAGCAGCACCCGCCTCTTTGGGCCGGCAGCCTAACGTGGTCTCCAGCTCCGAGTTTTTCTCCGTGACATCCTGCTTGAAATCATCACAGGATCTGGATGAGGAGGTTTTACCGGCAACCAAAGATGTAACTTTGGTCAATGCCCTGGGTCCCGCGCTGCGGAGGCGGAACCTTAGCTTTACACTGATCACGATTACGGATAATAATCCTACACCCAGTTTTTTAGATGCAGGACCACCACTGCTTCCGGGTTCCATGGACGAGCACATTTACCGGCAACCAAAGATGTAACTTTGGTCAATGCCCTGGGTCCCGCGCTGCGGAGGCGGAACCTTAGCTTTACACTGATCACGATTACGGATAATAATCCTACACCCAGTTTTTTAGATGCAGGACCACCACTGCTTCCGGGTTCCATGGACGAGCACATCGATATGGGGAGCCTGGCTGGACACCATCTCTGCATCTCGGAGCGAGATAGCAACCGCAAACCGCTCCAGAAGGCAGTTTATCTTGGCTCCCAACAACCTCCGTCGCGACTTTTGCCCTCCGTTTTCAGCGAGGAGACCAGCGAATCAGGCGGGGCGACCGAAAAGCAAATCAAGCAGCACCGGTCTTCCAACTTTGAAATCAAGAACCCGCAGCGGAGCCAGCTGCTCGGGTTGCGCAATAGCTACGCGAAGAACGAAGTGCCCCAGCGGCAGGACGGTCTCAGTTTCGATCACCCAGACCTGGAAAACTCGCTGGTGTATTTTCAGGAGAGCAACGGGATGAGCGAAAGCGAGGTCAAGATCTGGACGGCGATCTGGGAGCTGGGCACCACCGAAGTCTACCACATACACGCCCTACTACATACACGCCGGAGTTGTTCCGGGCGTCTCTGGAGGCTGGGCAGGAGGAGCGGTCACTAATCGGCGTGGACCAAGCTCGATTGTTTGTCAATATGCCGCCTGTTTGTGATGCTAACAATAAGTTCTGGACCTTGCTACGCTGCGCCTTCTTCCAGGAGGGATTCATAAGCTTTGCCTCCATCTTTGCGCCATACAGGATCTACTGTGCCGGGCAGAGCACCTGTCAGTTCTACTGGAACCAGAACAACGCCCTGGTTACTTCGTATTTGGCGTGGTGCGAGTCGCAAAAGATGGGCAACCGCCTGCGGCTCGCGGGCATTGTTGTAAGACCCTTGCAGCGCCTGACTAAGTACGGACTACTCTTGGGCGCCATCAGGAAGCACGGACTGCAAACGGCCTTACTAAGAGGGCGATTGGCAGGATCGCTGTTCTGCCCCACGAAACCATGTCTCCTGTCAGCGCAACGCTTCCAGCGGGGGGAGCATGTTGGGAGCAAGAAGGCAGCTCTCCCAAAGCCTAAACTAAAATTGCCGCCAACATATCGCACAATGGGTTCGCACGGACTCATCCCTAGGCTATCGAGTTGCATTTTTACACTTGTATAGATTTTGGCGCTCGATCGGTTCGTTTTGCACAGCAACCTTTAATAAATTTAAAGCCCACAAAAATCGCGTTTTATTTAAAACAAGGTGGAATAAATTAATTCCCTCTAAAAACATAAGCTTTCACTTTTTTTTATTCACTTTAACTTTGTTTTATTTCAACAAACAAAGTATTCCTATTATTTATTCGTTGCAATTGTGTCTGGGCCCATAACCTATAGAAATCTGTAATATTAATTGTCCCCACAAGCAACCAAATAAATAAGAACACTTTGATTTTATTTTATGAACCGCACTAGCTCGCTGCCAAATCTGAAGTGACTCTCATTTGCTGTGTGCACAAGAGAAGACGAATGTGTGAGGGGGACTACCAGATGGCTCCGTTACCGTTGCCTTCTTAGATCCCTCTCCTCCCCTCTCCGTTGCCTCCTTAGATCCCTCTCTATGTGTGAATATCAATGTGACTCTTGCACTTGTATGTATTTACATACGTATTTTTCAACATCCAGAATGTCTGGGAACTTGAGGGGGTCTGTTGGCCAGTAGGTGGCTTCACCGGCGGAGTGGCAATCCAGGTTTCTGCTCTAGACGCACTTGAACAATTCAATGCCTCTGCTGTTGCTTTTTCTTGAGCCCCACCACATGTGCTTGGCATTGCAATCGCCACCGATAATGTACCTGGGACCGAGGCTATCAAAGAGCTGCGCAAAATCGGAGTCTTTGACATAGTGCCTGGTTGGCATGTATATAGCTGTTATTGTAAAGTCTCCAGATGGGCTGCTGATTCTTACTTGTGGGCACTGTGCCCAGTCGGTTATGTACGCCGGGAGCTCGCAGAATTTCTTGATCAGGATGGCAGCTCCGCCTCATGCTCTGCCATTGGGGTGATTGGCGAAAATGAGTTCGTAGCCACTGATGACCAGGTACAAGCGTTGGTTGAAGTGAGTCTCGGAGATGAGAATGATGTCGACGTTTTTTGTTTGTATGTAGTGCTGGACCTCAGGCCTGCTCCGAGCCAGGCCGTTCGCGTTCCAGATAGCAATGTGCAGCTTTTCTTGCATACTTTGGAAAGGACGGTAGTCAGCATCTGCGTCATCTGTGTGAGGACCTTCTCCAGCATCTTCTCCATCAATAACTCCATACGGGTCATCATGGCATTTAGAACATTTTCTTGCTCGGCGAAACTTGGCTGGTTGCTAACAGCTGGTGCAGAGAGTTAAGGCTGTCGCCTTGCTTCTGTTTTGGGCAGTGGATGCGCTTTGGGGGCGGACAGCGCTTTGGCTTTTTTAAAGGCAGGGCACCCTCTGTTTGAAGCCGGATGATTACCCATACAGTGAAGGCAGCAGGCCGGTTCTCCATCCTGTCTGGTACAGCTACTTGTGCTGTGTGCTTTGCCGCACTTGACGCACCTGTGCTCCAAGTGGCAGTAGCGCTGGGTGTGCCCAAAGCCTCTATATCCTAGAGTGAGAAGTGCCTCCTTAATGTCATTATGGTTCATCGAGTGGTGTAGTCCCTTAATGACGATTCGGTAAGCACGTTCATCACGTGGCTGGAAGGTGTGATATCTAGTGTTATGAGCGTCAAGATATTTTTTTACCGCAGAAGTGCTCTCCTTATCCGGCATCATAACAGACCGTTGTTTTCGCATTAGCGACGAGTGTCACGGTCAACAAGACCGAATTTAATTTAACATTAGATCCCAACTTAGCTAACCCAATTTTTTCTCCCAGGGCCCCAAGAGCGCGCAATGTCCGTCCCTCCAGGAACCCCCAGGCTGTCGACGGCAACCGGGCAGGCCAGCAACAACCGTGCTGCCAAGAGCAGCCGCGCCGCAACCGACAGAGGTACGAAGCCCTACCGATGCCGAGTCTGTCGGGGCATCCACCCTCTCCGGAAATGCGAGCGGTTCCTGCAGCTTAGCGCGGAGAAGCGGCTCCGGACGGCGCTAAACAATAATTACTGCCCGAACTGCTTGGCGCATGAGCATTCCGCGGACACGTGCCACACGTTGCTACACCTGTGCGAGGAGCCGCTCCCCACACAAGGACAAGGGTCCCGGCGTCCTCCTACTCCTGCGAGGTATGGAAATAAAATATGGAAATGGATCGGACACGCACTCGGAAAGAAGCAAGACAGTATCGTCAGGATGTCCTTGGAGTGGAATCCACAAGGAAGGAGAAGAGTGGGACGCCCCAAACTGACCTGGCGTCGTAAAATAATACTAGACCTGAAACAACACCACCTGGGACACCAAATAGAGACCTTTGGAAAGCTCTACTAAGCTTCTACTTTGTTAAATGATTTGACATTGAATCTACAAATTTCTTGGTAATAGGGGGGTTATTATTAACTACTCCTCCATTAAGTCGTTTTTGTAAATATTTCTGTTCGTTGGCGTTTTCTTATGTCTATTATCAACTAGTTCTAATTTTAATACCTCTATTATCAAATTCTTTGACACTGAATCCACACATTTTTTGGTTATGGGCGTTTTTACTACCTCCTTTTGAAATAATTGTATTGCATTTTCTTGTTTTGGTCCAAAATGGAACACATATTTTGACCATATTTCTGCAAATTGACGGAATTTCTGAATGGTGACTAGGACTGGATACATGGGGGACAGTTTTCAAAATGCATTGTCTGCACATTCGGGTGAAAATTTATCTTTAATATCTCAAGAAATTGAATATGATCCTTTGTATGAAGTTTTCCGACTTCGGTTGTGCTCATTCTGTCCCCAAAACATTAAAAGCTTTTGGCTCTTATAAAGGGCTTCTTCAACGGAATTCTCCCATTGTAATCATGGTTTCTGATTATTCGTCAAATAGTTTCGAGGTGACTTTATATTCCCAACTACGTCTACCCTGGATTTATTTTACGAACGATGTACCGCTCGTAAGATTTATATAAAATTGTATTGGAAGCATGGTTTCCCTTTTCATGTAATCTGTTTTTGCGAATAACGGTAAATAATGCTCTGCACGATACAAACAGTAGTATAATACAACGATTTGAGCAAATCTTGAGAGTCCGTTTGGTTAATGTCGATTTTCAATAATTGTTCGAGGAAGAAACAGTATTTTTACGACTGGCGCATGGGGTTACTCACAAAATATTAATCCAAGCGATTCCAAAATTTAATACGATATTCTATACATATATAGCTATGTTATTGAACTTGGATCTTTGAAGATCTTTATTTATCAACTTTATTTAGGGCTAAAAAAAGGTTTAAACAAAAAATGTTCAAAGCTCCGCCATTTTGGTAATTTTTGTGCGAAATTAAAATTTCTAGTTCATACCAGACCCAAATCTTGTTGGATTTGTTGGTGTCAGATGTTGATAATGGGCAAGCCACATCATGCCAGTACTCATGTACTGCTTCGGCAAGCATACCCTCTTTACATACAAGCTGCATTTCAATAAAAAAAATTCAGTTCACGAACTTATTGTCCACACCACGTAAGTTCAATAAACTGAGAACTAAGTTTTTCGGAATATTCTAAAACTAAACTATATTTTAAACGACATTGTCAATAATAGTTGGTCTCGCTTGTTAGCGTATATAAATATTTTATATTATTCGACCGTCTACCATCCCTTTAATTTTCGTGTTCTTTTTATTATATTTTAGGTTTATTTGAATTCATTTTAAAGAAACATTTTATGCACATTATTTATTCAGACCCTTCGTCGTCAAGTCCAGAATATTTATTAGATGGCAGCGATACCTGAAATATATAAAATTGCATACATAAGTTAAAAAGCCAAACATTTCGCTCAGTTAGAATCAATTACAAAGGTGTGTTGATTTACGCGTATAAATATATAAATTTTTTTTGTCTAGTTAATCTCCAGGATCTAGGCGTCATACGGACATGTATGTTGATGGGGATATGGGGCGCAGACCATTCCTTCTCCATGTTACATACTTTCATGCGAATTAAATATACCTATTATTAACTACTCCTCCATTAAGTCGTTTTTGTAAATATTTCTGTTTGTTGGTGTTTTCTTATGTTAATACGTTTTCTAATGTTAATTAATACTTTTTATGGCTTCTTCTATTATCAATTATTTCTAATTTGAATACCTCTACTTTCAAATTCTTGAAAGCATGATGCCTTCATGTAATATTCATGTAACCCTTTTCATGTAATCTGTTTTTGCGTTGCAGTCACGATCGAAAATCATGCTCGACATCAGGAAAAAAAATTCGGCAGCCACTATTTTGGATATGTTTGCTTTTATAGACACTGGTAGCAATGACTTAACAAAATGTGCGACAACTCGTCAAGCACGTTGGCGGTTCCATCATGGTTTAGGGTCTGAATCGATGGAATAATAAGAAAGGAGCAATATCTATCCATTTACAAGAAAATCTTACAAAGAAGATTGGGTTATATGGGTCTTTCTGCCGAAAAAAGTGTTTTTCAGCAAGACAACGAACCGAAGCACACGTCCATATTGGTGAAAAATTGGATTTGAAAAGAGAAATTTCTATCTATGCAGTGGGCACCACAATCATCTTACACGAATTCAATAGAGTTCCTGAAGTGGAATGAAAAAGTTGTAGGAACGGACATAGAACTTTTGGTATGCTATTCCCCCGGAAATGGTACAACGGTATACCCAAAGTATGCCCAATTGCAAAGAAGAGCTTGAAAAGTCCAAAGGAATGTGGGCTCCAGAGTGCAAAATTGTAACATTTGACTTTTTTCACAGTTTGGAATGTCATTTTCTTTAACTGATATGAAATGGCTTAATATTACCAACAAAACAAAACTAGGATCTTCTATATGCGTGCGTTAGAAAAAAAGTTACACACCCTTGAAGTTGAAACAGTACCGAAAAGAAACTGCACACTTTTAATTGTCAATAGCTCGCATGCCGTGTTCCCGATCTCTTTAAGCGATGCACCATTAGAAAGCTTAGTCAATTCTTAATTGTTTACATATAATTTATGCCACATTTGCACTTCACTTGAACCATGCCTCGTATTTAAAAACAAGTTCTTAAAAAAATTTTGCACAACTACTGCACCGAAAAAGGTGTTTCGTACAGACAATTAGCTAAACGCTACAATGTTAACGTGTTAAAAACATTGTGAATAAGTTTGGGAATACATGTTCCATAAAAGATTTGCCAAAAAGTTGAAGAAAAAAATGAAAGATATAAAGATGGCACCAAGTCAGTTCAAAGTTTGGCAAAAAAGGCGGGAACTAGCTTCAGTATCGTGCAAAGAGTCTAGCAAAATCATAACTTAAAGACATATAAAAACCAAAAACCTCCGAAAAGAAGTCTGAGACTAGAAAAAGTTGGAAAAACGAGGAGCCGAAAGCTGTATCGCTTGCTGAGTGATGCACTGCAATGCATTTTTATGGATGAAGAAACATACGTAAATTCATGGCAGGGTGTTTTTTTCTGTGGCTTAAGAATCAGGACATTTTTCACGAAAGGCACAACAAACTCTTATGTTAAGGAGTATTTAAAAAAGCGTCTGATAATTTTTTTTATCAAAAACACAATATCTCCAAGATATATTGGCCAGATCTAGCGTCAATGCACTATGCCCGTTCAATACTGTCGTTACTTGATTCAAAAGGTATTAATTTTGTGTCAAAAGACGAGAATCCACCAAACGGTCCAGAGTTTCGTCCCATCGAAAGATATTGGGCTATAGTTAAAAAAAAATTACAAAGGGATGGTAAAGTCTCCAAAATCATTGATGAGATGAAAAAAAAACTGGATACGTGCAACTGATGAGAGGAGTTAGGCAAAAAATCCGTTTAAAAATAAGGATAAATTTAAAAATTTTGTTTCTATTTAATTATAAAACAAATTAATTTGCCTAAAATTAAAAAAAAAGAATAAAATTGGTCAGATAACATCCAAGTTATTGGAGTTACAAAGTGTGCAGTTTCTTTTCGTTACATTCCTTAGGGCGAGCTTCAGAATTAGATTTTAGTCACTGATTTCAATAATAATGTTATTATTTAAATGAAATTATTAACTGGCGCCCAAGCAGGGACCGGAAAGTTCGCGCATCGATAGAGCAAAACCATTTCTAAGTGCGTCAAAGGACATTTCGGTTAAATCGCGAATCTACAGAACAAAACAAATAGAGACTCGTGATTATCAAAAGATCACTGGGAAATAAGTCAAAGGACATTAATTTGACCAAGTGCGATCACAGCAAATAAATTGGCAAAACTTTCACGGCTATTAATTTAGTCAGTTAAAGGAACAGTTCGAATAATCCTAGTAGCAGCTGAAAAAAGGAACAACCCGGCCCATCAGGAAATGTGGCCACATCATTACTAATGTAAGTTAGAATTAAAATTTAAAAAAAATTTGATTCCCTCCTGAATACTAAATTCAAAAGAAATGGAACAAATAAATACACAAAGACAGCGTTTAATCGAAAGACAAAAAAGATAGGCAAAAAAGATAAGATAAGATATACAATATCTTGCACACTATCCAAGACAAGATGACGAAAAGTGCAGACCAAGCTTTAGAAGCATAAGGTACCGCTTAACTGGGATGCCAGATTTCTTTAGTTATACTATGCAGATAATAGCACTAAGAGACATAGCCACCCTAGAATATTGACAGAAACGGGGAGGCAATGTTGACAAAATTATACAGAGACAAAGCGCTCGACACTTTCATCCGCGGGCTACAAGGTGACTTGCCTCGGCTATTAGGCATGAAAGAACCAGCGGACTTACCAACCGCAATGCATATCTGCTTAAAAATGGGAAATCAAACCTTTCGGTCGAAACATGCCACTTTTAAAGGACATCCATTACCGTGTCCTGAACCAATGGATGTGGATTCCAGCATCCAAACGAAATTTGTCAACTACGTGAATAAACCACGATTCGAAGCTGGCAAAAGACCCTCCGGTCATATACCAGACGGACAGAAACTACATAGGAATTTGAACATACAGACAAACAACGACGAAATTATAAAACCTTCTACAGAAACGCTACCACATCTAGCTACGAACAAGCAGTCGCTGAATACGAGGCTCACAAAGACGTAGAACAAACAATAGGAGAATACGTAGAACAAGTAGACCACTACAGCAATAACAATGAAGAATCACATGCGAATTTTATGACCTCTGCACTAAATTTTTTAGAGTAAAGAGTTCCTCTCTCCCATACTTTACGTGTAGATTGAGGAACGGCCAAATAATTAAAATTCTCATTGTCATTGGATTCAACAGAAACTACATGATGCCAAAATTTGTAGGAAACCCCGCAAAAAATAAAAAAAACCCTTTTTTTTAATGCCAGGACACACCCAGAGGGAAACCAGTTTGTGGAAACTGTTCTGGCAGTCGCCGTACAGGCTTAGAAGGGTGCGAAACACTGTTAAGCTCACACCGCAGTTGTGCTAATTGCAGCAAAGACGACGATGCCAGCTTCAGAGTTAGAATTGAACTTACCAAAAAGCTTAAGCCAGCTCCCAGATTCCCAATCCATACTTCCAACCGATCTCACGCCCCTACTGACTCCCAGTATGTTCCCATTAGACTTCTGCATGGATGTGAGCATTTGTAGCATGACTGTTATATACAGTAGTATGAGTTCTTAAACTGCACTTATTCTTTACTACTGTACAGTATTTAATAGGCCAGAAGATGGCATATTTCCGAGTGAGTACAGTATATGGTCCATAGTACTAAACTGTTAAAGTTTAAAGAAGCTCTCGCCGTCGCCAGTCGCTTTCACCATAAATCGGCTATATCGGCTACATTTTTTGAAATTTTTTTAACTTAAAATTTTGAATTTTTTATTATATTAAAAAAAAAGTCGATTTTTTGAAAGTGTCAAATTGTTAAGGCCCCTAAGCCTCCGGATAGGCAAACCTCTTCATAAAATCCAGGGCAAGACAACTCCAGCCGCAAATTCTCAGCACTGGAAAAGGCTATTCTTGACATTCAAGCAAGAATGGATCAATTGTTTAAACTAGTTACTGAAACGATCAAGTCAAACAAGGCATTTCGTGACTTAGTGCAAGCTCTAATTACCAAAAACTGGACATCCCGTTACATACTCCTTGTTACATATATTTCACAAACGTAATATACCATTTGTACCTTAAGGTACATGATATAAAAATGGCATCCCTATGATCTCCCTACGAGAGTCATTTGTGTTGTCATATGTTGAATGTTAAATGCTACACCACATTGGCATAACTATGTGTGGCGACGCTTTAAACCTATTTCCACGAACCTTTTACCACACCACGTACTAGTTCAATAAACTACCTTTTTCAAAAACTAAATTATATGAACCTACGTATTTAAAGCTACGTTTTTCAAAAACTAAATTATATTAACCTACGTATTTAATATAAGCTGGCTTCGCTTGTTAGCGTATTTAAATATTACATATTATTCCTAATAATAAACAAATTACGATGTATAGATTATAAATACTTACGGGTTCAGCCTGGGGTATGGACTTCGGCAGCGATCGGTCGGTACGGGATTCTCGTTGGTTTTTTCTTTTCTCTAGAATTTCATGAATTCGATCCACAATCCCCTTTCTTTCTATATCTTCAAGCCTATAAAGTATAAATGTATTTGTAAAAACAAAGCATTGTCTATTTAGGATTTTCGTGTATTCATATGGCAGGACATTTTGTACACAAATTCTGTTACAACAAAGCAACTTTCCATGAATGCAATCTTTTTATGCTGGTCAATTCCAAAGTGAGTGATAAATTCACAAAACTCACGTCCCTGCCCGGATTATGCGACATCGAGTGCCAACTTCACAACACTTTCAACTTTACTTAGAGACTTTTATACAAAGTTGATGGCAGAACCTTGATATTTAAAAATAAAAAATATGAAAAAATGCAATTTGTTAGAAGAGCAATAAAACAAAAAGTAAACGCGTCCAGAAGATCGACAAAGAACCAGGCAGATCCAGTAGCAACAGATTTGCCCTACTGGCGGAGTTCGAAGAAAACCAACCAGCGCAAGACACCGCAAAAAAAAACCCAAGCCCCCTCCAATCTATATCAGGGAGAAAAGCTGGACAATGCTAATACGTACCAGCTGAAAAGCAGCAAAGGTCTACAAGTGGTAGTAAAGGGAATCGAACCCGATGTTACTGCCGCGGAAATAAAGACCGCCCTTAAAGAAAGGGCCTTCGCCGCCAAGAATGTTAACAAATTGAATAAAGACAGAAAGCCACAAACCCTCTTCAAGGTCGAACTCGAGCCAGAAAGCAGGTCGCTGAAGAAGAATGAAGTCCACCCAATTTACAAGCTGCAATATATTTTGTATCGGAAAATCACTGTTGAAGATCCACATAAACGCAACGGTCCAGTGCAATGCACTACCTGCCAAGAGTATGGACACACTAGGTCATACTGCACCCTCCGGGCTGTCTGTGTAGTCTGCGGGGACGCCCACAACTCCGCTCACTGTACTACAAACAAGGACAGTACCGTGAAGAAATGTGGAAACTGCGGAGGCAACATACGGCAAATTATAGAAGATGTGTGGTGCACAAGGATTTGAAGAGTCGCATGCGAAAAGCGACCGCGCAATCAAAATCCACAGAATGTGTATATTGCGTTACAAACTACACTGTGAGCTTTGGCGAAGTTCTTCGCGAAGTTCTGAGCTTTGGCGAAGTTCTTCGCCAAAGCTCACAGTGCACTATGGTCCAAGAGTCGGATTTTTTGGCATAGAGTCCAAATTTTTATGTTAATGTTTTGTATTTTTGGTTTTAAATTCTTAAAGTTAATACATCATACTTCTAAAAACTCAAATAATAAAGTTTTAAAAGCTTCACCGAAGCTTTGTATGATCTTTCAAAAAAATGCAATCGACCAGCTGCTTAGGTTTAGGAAAATGACACCAAATTCTTTTGTTTACGTTTGTGCGTGAAATTAGAAATTCTGTTCGAACAAACTCAAGTTAATAATAGAAATTGAAGATCAAGGTGTGTATTATTAACTGTATATTGTACATTTATGTATAGTTTTAGTATTTGAGTTGTGTTTAATGTCCAATTTATGTGTATTTTTGTAGAAAATTAACATGCGTCCCCTGTGTTTCGTGGATAAAAAAAAACGACCCCACGTCTGCCCACAAAACTAACAACGTCAGTTTGTTCACATAAATGTCGTTTTTCAGCGCTAATTAACACCTTTTCCCCGTTCGTCCCCATTTTCTTACAAATCCACAATATTCAGGTTCGTTTGAAGGGGTGGGTAAAACTTTAATTGGCCATATCTTCTATATTTATTGTCCGATCCGTACGTAATTTTGCACGTACGTGTTTGACGATCAGTGGACTTATTGGACTGAAAATTATGCCTCTAGCATTTACCATTTTGAAGATATCGATTTTATTGCAAATACGAAGGCGGAAAGGGGCGTGGCAAAAATCCAAGAATGACATTATCTGCGCAATAACGGACATACTGCAAAAAGAAGTAGGTCTCTAACTCTTATTTTGTCCAAGTTATAGGCAAATGTGTCGAAGAAAATACAGTTTTATGCAAATTACGAAGGCGGAAAGGGGCGTGGCAAAAATTTAAAATAAACATCATCTGCCTGTAACAATAACACACCAAAAGCAAAAGAATTACACGTCTAAGTTTGTTAGTTTATGCCAAAAAAAATCGACTTTTGGACCATAGTGCAGTGGATCCAATGACCAATCTAGCGGAATAAAAGTCGATTTTTAAATTTTTAACAATGCGTTGGATCTTGTTTTCATTTAATAGATAAATCAAAGCTCAAAAAAGCTTTTGAATGCGCATTTAAGTGCATTCCTGATCGGCTGCGAGCTTCGAAACCTAACCTATTTTAAGCACGTGTCCATAAATAGATTTGAGGCAGTTAGTGGTGCATTTTCAAGCATCAAATAAAGGAATATTTTAGTTTTTTAATAAAAAAAACCTTTTGTTTCCTTTAAAATAAGGTTGGTACCTAATATAAATTGTATGCTCGTGACCTGTATTTCCATGTGCAGCTAATAAATGTGTTATATGTAAGTGGCTTTTGCAAAAATTGCTTTTGAGCAGTTATCTAACTTTATTGGACTATAACTAACGTTATTCTTATTCAAGCTAATTGAAGTGTTTATGTAAGGTGTCAGTCCTTGTGGTGTGAAAATGTCCAAAATGATAACCAAATACGTCGACCTTTTAATTCTGTTGCACTTTTTTTGAAATTTTAGTAAGCGCTTACTTTTTTCCATGTAGCTTGGGGAAAATGTCGCATCCAAAACGTTTTTGGTATTAAATGAATATGTTTTTAGTACAAATCTTAGCAACAAATTTCATTAAAGTTGTTAAATAAAGTCGGCAGTCTATTAATATTGATAACGTCGATGCTCAAAATAAAAAAAAAAGCTAATTCTGAAATTAGTTTAAAAAATGTAACAAAAACTTGTCAATTTAAAAAAATATCACAACGCTGTATGTATATGAATTTTACATAACATTTGTATGGGGGTTGTGGGAAATAACTAAGGAAGAAGAGCTATAAAATTTAGAAAACTATCTATTAAAATATCTATCCATTTACTCGTTATTAATTGAATTCCGCTAGCAGGGCTTTCCACCCCCTTAAATTACCACATTGTAGAACGAACTACGCCCTGCATGATCCTTTTGTTCGGACTACAATGCACTTTTCACCATTACCTCTAACTCTAATCCTAACAACCTTAAAACCCTAATACTAATTCACCTATCACAACAACATCTAAACTAGTTTCCTCGTATTCTTTCTTTCTATCAAGTTTTAATCTTATTTTCTTTCGGGTCTATCCCCGCGACTCGATCCGTACGACACACAGAGCGCCCCTCGGGCGGGAGGTGGGAAGTTGCACGTTAAGCAACGGGACCGAGCGAGAAAAAAAAAAACCCGCGACTCGATCCGTACGACACACAGAGCGCCCCTCGGGGGGGGGGGGGGAAGTTGCACGTTAAGCAACGGGACCGAGCGAGAAAAAAAAAAAAAAAAAAGAGAGTAGAGAGTGTGAATCGCACTTGAAGAGAGAGATAGGATGAAGGGATTTGATTTGTTTTGAAGAAATAAAGGCGAGTGCGAGTGTGAGTTGGAAAAAAGTGAGTTGCTGCAGGTTTCTCGTTTCAATGTAAGAATGAAAAGAAAATTTCTGAACGGGACTTCATGCAGCGTTGTTGTTGTTTTTACATTGGAACGCACCTTGTAAATTATTTTTTTTAATAATTCCACTTTAAATCGTCTACTAAATAAAAATAACTTTAAAAACATAAACATAGAAAAAAAAACAAGTAAGAACGATTATAGTCGGGTGTCTCGACTATTAATACCCGGTTCTCAGTTTCACATGGGGTGCGGGTTTCAAAAATAAACTTGTGCTGAACTGCTATCCCCAGATTCATGTGCAATTCGCTTTTCTCTATCTATTATAGTCTAAATTATAGTCTTATAGTCTAGATCCTCCATGGGCAGCGCCTGACAACTTTTGCTCCGAGTGCTCCCAAAAACAACAAGCTGAATGTCTCGCCAAGAGGGGATTAAGGGGATTAAGTGCTCGGAATTTAACGGTGAAAAGGGAATGTGTGAAGAGAAGGTCCCGATCAAAAGGGAACCACCGTGGAAAAGTGCTCGGAATTTGACGGTGAGAAGGGAACCATCGTGAAAATTCCAAATGCTCGGAATTTGAGGTTGAAAAGTTGAATGTGTGAAGAGAGGTCTCGATCAAAAGGGAATCGAAATTGCACGTCATCCGAAGTTGACGGTGAAAAGGGAATGTGTGAAATTACACAAACAAAATTTGTAGAACCAAAAAATCTGACGTAGATTATTTTTTTTTCTTTTTGTGGTCGGCTCCCAAGTTGAAAATCTGTGCCCATCGCTGGTCTAGATCGACTCGGTTGTAGATGCTGATCTGTGGCATCCACAATTTGAACTCTATACTTTATAGCAGCCATGGGCGCTCCCTAGCTCCCAGTGCTCCAAAAAACAAAAAGCTGTGAATGCCCCGAACAAAAGGGGATTGACATTCCCAAGTGCTCGGAATTTGAGGGGGAAAATGGAATGTGTGAAGCGAAGGTCTCAATCAAAAGGGAATCGAAATGTGCACGACATCCGAAGTTGACGGGGAAAATGTGTGTGAAATTACACAAACAAAATATGTAGAACAAAAAATTCCAACGGGGACCCTTTTTTGGCCGGCTCCCAAATTGAAAATCTGTGCCAACCGCTGCTTTAAAGGGTCGGAAAAGCTTCCTTTCTTCTTGTTACATACATTCGTACGAATTATATATAGCCTTGTTCAACGGAACCAAAACGTCTGGTAAAATAAAAACCGATACAAAAACGTGTTATTTTTAATGTTTCATTCTTTGGTTATATTATGTTATCATATGAACGAAAAGACTAGCATTCTTTGATATGTTAACATTACAACTCATTGGTATATTACCTTTCTTTACGATCGCGGATTTCGTTTAATTTGACGTTAGTCATATTTTCCGGCCGTTTTTCATCTGAAATTAAAGATAATATTTGTAAATATTATATGGAAACTACGTATCACTAAAACTATAGAGTCTATAGTCTATAGTATAGACTAAACATTATACACTAAAAAAATATAATGTCAATATATTAACTTCACATAAATTTAAATTAAATACCAAGTGCGTAAAGAAATGCGCGTAACCCTGTTTTTCAAGAACAATCTTTCTTCTTAATATAAACAAATAATATATATTTTTCAGCTTCCAATAGATTTTGGTAACAATACTGTTTATTTCTTGGTCCGAATTGACTTGACATACAACGATTTTACAAATCTTTTGGAAACGATATGCTGCTTTAACGATCAACGGTTCAGCCATAAATGATAATGTGAACAATGCGAAGTGCAAAAGAGCGGCCAAAGACCAATCAATATATGTATGTGAAATAGCCGTGTGTTGATTGAAATAGCAGTGCACACGACCTATCCGTTTAAACATTAAAAATATAATATTTTTAATACAACTGTTGGGAGCAGGAAGGCAGCTCTCCAAAAGCCTAAGCTGGGTGCGCACGGGCTCATCCCTAGACTATCGAGTTGCTTTTTGTCACTTTTATATATTTTTGGCGCTCGATCGGTTCGGCAACTCGCACAGTAACTCAGAATAAATTTAAAGACCCACAAAATTGTGTTTTATTCAAAACAAGGTGGAATAAATTAATTCCTCCTAAAAACAACAACTTTATAGCTAAATTTACTTATAACATAATTTTTAACATTTTTTTCATTATGGATTATTTAATATTTAAGCAAATATGGATAACAAACAAAAAGGGACACTTTCTGGAGCAGTTTTGATTGTTCTAGATAAAATTTTATATGACTTTTCTGCTTCTTTCCATTTTTTTTCGCTATATTAGCTACAGAAAGGTCACAATCAATATAGCTTTGTATTTGGATCTGTTCTTTGTGATTTAGTGACGTTCCACGACCCAAAATTGCACAAAATAATTAAACTATGTTTAAAATCTCCTTGGCTGCTGAAATGACATTAAATCTAAATATGCTATTCAAGTGAAACAAAAAAATTGCCAGTTATTGAAGCAAGTTGAAAAAAAAATTACGGTAAATTTAAACGGTACAATTCTAGACTTTCAATTTTTGTTGGAAGAAAGTAGATAAGGAGACGAAAAAAAAATATCAACAATCATTGCATTAGATCAAACAATTACTGAGAGATGATCAAGTAATTATGAAAAATTTTTTGTGGTATTCAAATGAAACGCAGTGTACATATTTTTATGATCGGAGACGTCTCCTTTTACCTGTTACATACATTTAAACAAAGTTAATACACTATTTGTACCTTGCTACGCATGATCTCCAACGCCCATCAACCTGCTGGGCAACAGTTCCACAATCCGTCGCCTTAAACGCACCCACCCTCTGAACAATCGTCTAATTATTATACCCGAATGATTTGTAGTTGAATTGTTATTGTTATTGTTATGTTTTTGTAAGGAAGATGCAAACTGCAGGATCCCACCCCGAATAAAATGACACAAAATTTAATGATTGTCCAAAAGAGGACAGATTTTAAATATAGATGTTATGAGAAAGAAAAAAAAAAACTATTTGTACCTTGAGGCACATGGTATAAACATGTGGTAATAATTCCAGCCTTGAATTCGAATTAGATCCGGAAATATTCCGGTAATGCACCTGGGTGTATATCACGATTACGCAAAAACTAATATACCTAGAATTCGGTTTTTACTATAACATGCTTTAAAAAGGCATATTATACCATTCTAAATGAACCACAGATATAAAAATTGTATTTTTAATAAATTTTGAAGTGGAAATATAAAAAATGTTAGGTCAAAAATTTAATTCCAATTTTAAACCATACAAAAAATTATAAATTTTACATTTTTAAAAACTTTTTTTGCTTCATAAAGAGTGAGAGTAAAAATTTCTGTTTCTGAAAAGAATTACGGATGCTGTGTACACAATTCGATATTGCCGCAGTGGCATGTTTCACTGCAATGGATTACTCCGACATTTTCCAAAATTTTAATTTTATTTTTTTTTTATTATAAATAGTAAATATGTTAAAAGGTTTTGAAAATTGCCTCTTTTTGCGGGCTCTAAAGAAGCTGACCCCATTAACTAAGAACTATTCTAATATTTTCATATTTTCTTTAATTAACTTTAGCTTCCTATTTATCTGGCATTCTTTCTCTCTCCATCGCTAAAGCTTTTTTAGTTTGTCTGCTGTAACCTGCTGGGGATGCTCATTACAACTGAAGTTGTAACTGGATTCTCATTACGTGCCGCACCGCCCTCAGCGTGTCTCAGTATTTGGCCTTTAAAGGAATCGCCGTGTTGCAACGCCCAATATGTCACCTAATGACAATATCTCCGAGATGGTAGTAGCTAGGTAGTTGCTTCTTTTCGATTTAGGTGCGTTTATTATAAACGCAGAATATGTCATTTTTGAATTTTAGTCAAGCTCCTTTCTGCCTTTGCAATCTTCCAAAAACTATAATATATACTGCATTGGTATATGAATGACTTAAACTAATAACCGTATTGATATAACAAAATATTTCTTATCCTACCTAAAATTCTTATTATCTTGTAAAAGTCGTTAGCAACCCAAGCTGAGCCTACAACGGCTAATGTTCGCAGCATAGATAGATATTGGCTCTGCCAATATAATATCCGAATTGAGTCTCTAGTATTAAAACTGTGGACGCCATAGAAATAAGCGGTGAAAGGAAGCCGATTTAAAAAAAATCGTTGCCTAACTGCTATACACAGAATTACAAATGCAATTATATGTTGTCTATCTATTATAATATGCTAAATTGGAAAGCGTGATTATACCATGTACCTTAAGGTACAAATGGTATATTAAGTTTGTGCAACGTATGTAACAGGGAGAAGGAAGCGTTTCCGACTCCATATAGTATATATATTCTTGATCAGCATCAACAGCCAAGTCGATCTAGCAATATCCGTCTGTCTGTATGAACATGTCGTTCTCGAAAATGGTAAGAGCTAGAGGTGTAATTTTTGCTTTAGGTCCGTTAAATATGTACGCAGGTCGAGTTTATTTCAAATTTTTGCCACGCCCCTTTCCGCCTTCGTATTTGAAAAAAATAGATACCTCAAAAATAGTAAGAGCTAGAGACATAGTTCTAAGTCCGCTGATCGCCAAACACGTACACACAAAATTACGTCCAGATCGGATTATAAATATAGAAGATATGACCCACGGCAACGGCATTGCGTGGCAAGAGAGGTACATAGTATCTCGTTGTCGAGAAATTTCGACAAAAACAAATTTCTACTTGTTTTTTCTTTTTTGGTATAGACAGATATTGGCTATGCTTATAACATATCCAAACTTGGTTGTTGTAGGGATGGCGAAACACATTTTCGACTATTGTGTGAGCGTGGATCCTCATGACTGACGGATTTGGCAACTCGAATGCATTCTGCCAACATCGTATTCGAATCTATATATCTAAAAACAAAATTTTCTTTATGGGGTCGGAGAAATTCTGTGGCTTCAACAATTTTAAAAACGATGGGATGACGACGAACATTCAGGGCCACCAAAACTTCAGTGAACGACGAAAAAATCAAAATTGTCCGTGAGTTCATCAGAATTTATTTGAAGTCATTTCAGTTTATAGACTTTGGTGCAAATTTAATTATTCAGGAAAGTAAACGTTCCTAAAGCAAAAATATTGGGTCTTGAATATTTTGTTGATAATACAGTTTCATGCAAATAGCACACCCCGACAGGGTTGTATTTAACTTACCCCTTAAGTTATTTTTGGTTATGCTTAATTTAAACCCCTTTAAAATTAATCATATTTACACATAGGAAATAGAAGAAATTTAGAATTATCTAAAAACCTATTTTTTAAATAATTAGAATGTACATTACCCAAAGTCATGCTGTTTTTAGAACTATCCATTTTATCAAGATTTCGGCGCCAGCTAGTTGCAGTGTTTGCGCTTTCATTATCATTTTTGTCAATTTGGATATCGATCAGCTTTTCAACCAATTCGCTCTCCTGACGAATTTTGTCTTGCCTCCTAGCAACAGCTAAACGTTCTTCTATTTCCAACTCCCGTGCTGCAGTGTCAACCGGTTTAGCCGAGCCAAAAACATTTTGTGATGGAGTTCCACTTTTAGTTAAAATTTTTTCATCAGCTTCAACTTTCTCCAATTTCATATCCGGTAATGGTAATGTTCGCGGATTCAATTTTAGCTTTGGTCTCTCTTCTAATCTGGGAATGTCATCACGGGTACCATGTTCTACCATTCTGCTACGACTGTCACGATATTTTTCAAATGCTGGATCATCCCTCCGAGTGGGCGATGAATCAATAGATTGCGGTCTTGCATTTGTGCGCCAAGATCCAGGTGTGTTATTTTCTTCTTTCTCTGGCATAGATTTCCTATCCCGATTATAGCTTCTTTCAAAGTTACCACTATTATTTTGACTATCTCGTCTCCAATTACCTGAATCTCTGTTATCAGTGTTGAGTCCAAAACCATCAAACCGCCTATTACTCTTTTGGCGGTTTTGTTGATCGTTTTCGTTCGATAACTCAATTCGAATTCGACGGCCTTTAATTGATGGATCTGGTAAACTGAGTACATGAATTAGATCATCTCTTGTTTCTAACTCCACATATCCGAAACCGCGAGTTCGGCCATTTTCTCCGTCTTCACGAGGTAACCTCAACGAAATTAAATGAATTCCACTAAAAAACTCATATAAGTCGTCTTCATTAGCATCAAATGGGAGGTTATTTATATATGCAATGAACGGAGGTTTATGCGGAATTGAATTATCATCGAATATGCGATTCGCTCGAGGCGCTGTCGGAAGTTGGTAAACTAATGGTAAGGCGCAACTTCCATCATCACTTTCTTCACCATCAAAATTTCGAATTTTCTTTGAAACTTGTGTTGTTCCGGCTGGTGAATCATCGTTTGAAAGAAACGATTGTAAAGATATAACAGTACCTTTGTTTTTTTTTGCTTTTTTGCCTAAAAAAAATTAATTTGTTTTATTTCAAGAGCAAGTATAACTGTAAAATAAACTATATATGAAGACGTTGAATATGAATATGTATATGTAGGTATATATGGATATTCAACGGGTTATTACGTGTCAAAAAATGAAAGCATGCGGAATCCACACACACTTGCGAATATTTTTGTGTGCATATTTAGTAAAATATTTCAATAATTTAAAACAAAGTACGCGGCAAACATATCTAACCTGTGGAAGACATTTCGCCGAATAGGTCCACACAAACTAAAATTTAGAGTTTTAACGTATGTGTATAAGAAAGAAGTCAATTTCCTTTTAAGGTTATCGAAACTTATTTCGATTAGGACTATGCACACGGTCTCATTATTCGGTTCTGTTATGTCTTAATTATCAATATGTTATTAAATATATTTTTAGAAATAAAGCGTGACGCGCATTTTGTTTTCCCAAGTCTGTGTTATAATTGCTGTTATATCATTACAGACTTGTGACTTCATATGACTTCATTTTTGCGAATAAAAGTGGGCGTAACCGGCTGATTATCTGTCGGCTATCCAACAGATAATGCCCTACCAATGTACTATCCAAAATTAGTGCCCTACCAATGTACTATCCAAAATGCCTATAGAGCAAAAATTGTGGATGTCACAGAATTTCGCGGCTTACAGGGCTGCGGAGGGAGGTAGCTGATTTTAAAATAAACTTGTGCTGAACTGGTATCCCAAGAATTAGAATGTGCAATTAGATTTTTTCTATCATAGTTTCCAAAATCTAGGCGTTCATACGGACGGACGGACTGACAGACGGACATGGCTAAATAGACTAGGCTGCAGATGCTGATCAAGAATATATATACTTTATAGGGTCGGAAAAGCTTCCTTGTCCCTGTTACATATTTGACTTTCGTACAAATTCAATATACCCTTATTCTATTTAAAAAAAAAAAAACAGGTATAAAAATGATGGAAAAAAGAATATTGGTTTCCTTAATAAAAATAAAAACAAATGATCTGATGATTATCAGTTATGTTATATAACATCAGATAATATTATGTAATATTAAAAACAAAATAACGCATTGAGTCCAACCGATAAATTGGTTTGGCGATGGCACAGGAATATTCTGGGGATGCCTTTTCTTTATGGATTTGGAGAACTGATACCGATTTGAGGCACATTATACCAAAGCGGAACCTCCGAATCGTATTTACTTTCGGAACAGACTTATTCCAATTTTTCCAGCAGGACAATGCAATTAACATGACATAAGGGTTGGGTACCCAACCAAAAAAATTGGGCTTTTATTAAAATCATTATTCCTCAATATTGATAAAAATCCCCCTTAGTGAACAAGCGCCATATTTACAGTATGCACAAAAATTTATCGTGTGTAAGTAGGTCTGTATACTAAATATTGCTGTAAGATTCCCTTAATAGCTTACATATTTACATCTTTCGAAACTTTTGGAATTTAGCAACACAACAAATTTACAAAAGGTATGTACTTTAGCACATTTTTTTTGTATCAGTGTATTTGGTGTTTTTAGGGGTTTATGCTGCGGTCATATTTAACAGGACATGACTTATTCGCAGTATATGTAGATGCAGTAAATATCGAAGTGTATAATTGATGTAGTCTAGTATATCTATATAGGTTAAGCGTCTAAATATTTAAACTATTGGGAACACCCTAAAAATAAATCAGCTTTATTATATTTGGAGATTGGGTAAATACCTAAGTGATCATGAACTCAATAACAAAGTGCTACAATTACATGTGTAGCACATATTGATGTACATACAATGAAGATACATACTATTGAATGAAAAAGGATACGTACAAACACATAAAGCGTCGTTTCATTTTATTTTAAAATGCAAAATTTAGAATTTTAAAACTATATATATTTAAAAAAATGTGAACGCAAGCTTTTTTAGGTTTTTTTTTTTAATTTTAGTATAATTAAGTTTTTTATTTTTCAAAACTTATGTATAATTAGTTTTTATATTTTTAAAAATTTGTGTATACTGCTTACGGTAGAAATTAAACGCACTACCTGCATCATTTTTATTATTTTATTTCATTAATTTTGTAGTTAGTATGATAATTATTATTTGCATGTATTTATCTGTTAAGGGTTTTCTTATAAATGAAAAAACTTTGATTTATGATTTATGTATACATTTCAATTTATTTTTAACCACATATTTTAAGAAAAACAGTCTGTTATGCTTTAAGTTCTCTGCTCAGCTTCTCCCTGCACGCTTGCGTGCATTTTCTATAGTTGTAGGAACTTGATCCCTACATTAAATGTTATTATTAGTACGACAACAAAACCAAGACATTTTACACCCTATGTTAAGGCTTACATCGCCTATTCTAAGATGATTCGATGTATATTTTCCATTGGATTGTAACCATATACGATTTCTAAATAATTTTACAATTTTCACCTTGCTTCCAATTTTGCGGTTTTTTTATACAATACATGGTGCGTTCCAAAGTTCCACAGGACTTTTAACCACGGTTGCCACTTCAAACATTTTTAATGAGCCAAAAAAATAATAAAAATGAGCCAATTTGAATAAAAAGGAGCCAAATTTTTGTTTATTATATATTTTGATTTTTTTTTACTTTTATCATAAGAAAAAAAACATAAAACATTTTTCTTCAATGAAACAGCTAACAGCTAAGGCTTACTTGGTAGTTTAAGTCATTCTGAGACCAAACGTATTAAGTTTTTCGATCTGGCACTTTTAAATTTCAGACATTAATAACTTTTAGAATTGCAAAAGATATGCATTAATAAAAAAATGAAATCATTTTTTTTTCAAAGTTTAAATATTTTGTATCGCTATTAGCAAAAAAAAGAGCCAAACTCAATAAAAATGGGCCAAAGAGCCAACGAGAAAAAAAAGAGCCAAATCTGGCAACCGTGCTTTTAACATAAAGACCGAACAGATTGTTTTTTCAGAAAAATCTATTTATTTTATTCAAAATCTGCGTTAATACCGCTTTTTGCACGACCCAAAATCATGTCGAACGATTGTTTTAGCTCCTTGCCCGGTATGGCCTCCAGTATGCCGGTGCAAGCCCTTTGAATGGCCTCGAAGTCTGCATAACGCTTTCCTTTCATTGGCAAATGGATTTTTCCGAAAAGAAAGAAGTTGCACGGTGCCATATCAGGTGACTACGGGGAGTGGTTGATGGATAAAATGTGATTTTTGGTCAAATATTCGGTCACAAGTGTCTCTCGATGAGACGGCGCATTAACGTGAAACAAACGCCAACTTCCATCTTCGCGATATTCGGGCCGAACAAATACGACCCACCAAACGCTTTAAAACTCAAAGGTAGAATACTGCATTGACGTTTTGGCCGGGTGGAACAAATTTTTTGTGGACAATATCCTTGAAATCATCAGCATTGTCTTCACTTTTGACTTCTCCAGGCGCGATTTTTTAGGTTTCAGCTCGTCATCGTTATTTATGTCCTCACGACCACTTTGAAAACGTTGAAACCACTCGATCACTCTGCTACGGGATAGGCAACCATCGCCATAAACTTGTTTCATGAATTGAAACGTTTCGGTAAAAGTTTTACTAATTTTAAAACAACATTTAGTGTTGGCTCTTTGTTCGAAGCTCATTCATATTCGCACCGATGACTCAAACATACTGACAATAGATGAAATGTCATGAAATTTTTACTAAAAGTCGATAAAGGATAGCAGATTGTAACGCACCAGTTAATATATAGATGGCGCCACTAGAGAGCGCTATATTCAAAAAGTCCTGTTTACTTTGGAACGCACCTTATATAATTGATATATGAATTTTTTAGCCACTTGATTCATACAAGGCGCCATGTGCAGTGCCTCTCTCATCTCTCAGCACGGCGTTCTATTAAACTCTCTCTCTCTTAAATCTAAAATAGGTCGGTTTAAATTTTAATAAAACCCTAACTATACCTGCCGAAAGGTAGAAAATTATTCCACTATTTTTTATACCCGGTTCTTTTAAAAAAAGAATAAGGGTATATTGAATTCGTGCGAATGTCAAATATGTAACAGGGACAAGGAAGCTTTTCCGACCCTATAAAGTATATATATTCATGATCAGCATCAACAGCCGAGTCCATCTAGCCATGTCCGTTTGTCCGTCCGTATGAACGCGTAGATTTTGGAAACTATAATAGATAGAGAAAAACAAATTGCACATTCTAATTCTAGGGATACCAGTTAAGCACAATTTTATTTTGGAAATCGGCTACCTTCCTCCGCAGCCCCGCAAACCGCGAAATTCTGTGACATCCACAACTTTAGCTCTATAGGCACTAACTTTGGATTGTACATTGGTAGGGCAATTATCTATCTGTGTTGCGAAAATCAGCCGGTTAGGCTCACTTTTATTCGCGAAAATGACAAAAATGAGTTGTATTGAGTCAAAAAAATTACAAGTTTCTCCATAGAAACACTTCTCTTGCAATAAAGTTATCGGAAATTATATGGGACGGCCCTTAAAGTGAAGAAATTAAATAAAAAGGTTGCGCTTTGCAAAAGCGTTCATGCAGTTGGATCCTTTATGTTCGATGACTATTTCAAATATAGATGTCGACTTCAAAATGCCCCACGTTTAGAAGCTTAGGGAGCTTCAAAACTCGGAGATCCAATATTCACAGGCTTATTTTCCGGCCATCTTTCGACTACCAAGGACATAAACAATCGCTGGGTAAAAGGTCCGGACTATACGGTTATGGAAGACAATGCTGTCTCTATTAAGGCCTCTATTGTTGGCAGTAGAGGTGCGAATTGAGCGTTTGGCCATAGGGAAACAACTCTGATTCCTGCCAATCACAAACGGGACAATTTTATTGCGTTACAGCAGCAATTTGCATGCATCGACACGGTCGAATATCTTTTTCTGCGTCAATTCGTTGATAACCGAGCTTCTTTTTGGATCCAAAAATCTTCGAGTAGTTTAAAACGGTTTGTGACTAATGCCTAGCTTTTGGCCGTGCCTACGGCTGCTACAATGCCGGTTGCTCACAATTTCTGAGGTCATGCTTCCGGAGCGTGAAGCATCTTTGACCACCTCTACCCCAGAACGAAAAAATGTAAACCATCGTTGTGCGGTGGAAATTAAAACTGTATCAGGTCGATAAATTGTGTTGGAGGATTGAGATGCATTTTTGCCTTTGTCTTCGCGTAGTATTACTCTAAAATATGCCAAATTTTTCCGGATACAACTAGAACAACAACCTAGCAAAAAACCTTTTTTGACACCACCTATTCAAGTGGCGCGCAATGTTTGTATGACGAATGTAACCCAAAGTATCGGGCATTACTACAAGCTAGGTGTGGCTAAAACTATATATGGAGGTACGAGTAATACTTGTTTTCCACTCTCGTCTTGTATTCTTTAATGCAGTCATAGTCCGTTTTTATCAATCCTTTTATTTCTACCGTTTCCTTTTCCCCGGACTCTCCCTGTTGTTATCGAGATCCAAAAAGCTTGTCTCCAAGACCGCAATTATTCAGTATTTCTTTTCCAAAAAATCATTTATATTTTTATCCGATCTTTATCTTTTATAGTTATATAAACCTTTATATAAATCTATATTTATATAAATCTTTTATATTTTTTATCCGATCTGAAAACATCTGGGGTAAACGTTGCTAGGATATTTACATCTCTAGATCTTACCATCTCGGAGACTTTGTGTATCTGATAATCCTGACGTAAAATTATCAACCATAATTGTGATAAAAAATGTGAGTTACATTTTTTAAACCAGTGCGCGTTTTCAAGATATACGATTATTCTCATCTTTATTATACTCATTATTTTCCGTTGAATTTTTTTCAGGCGCAATAACTTGGGGATTACGTTGTTTTCAACGTTTACACACCATTTTAAAGAAAATTTAATTTAAAACAAGTAAAAACGCTGTAGTCGAGTCGACAATGAGATACCATGATACCTCTCTTCTTTATCAACAATTTATTCATATTTTTCAAATAATTCAACAAAAGATTTTGTATGTTGACATCCAAACAATCAGCATGTGTACACATTTATACATTTCTGTATGTATACACCAGAGCTTGCAAATAACTGTCAACCGTTTTTACTCTTACGCTCTCTTTGCGAGCACAACCGAAAAAAAACATACTCTCTCGGTCTTGCTCTGAACAAGACCCTTTTGCTCTCTTCGATTAGGTTTTCGGTTGACCGAAAATACTAATTGTACTAATTGTGAATACATTTATGTATATGTCGTGGATTCATAAAGAAGTATGTTAACATACTGTTGAATTGAGTGATCATCATTTAAGCATGGCGCCTGGTATTGTTCAGCTGGATAGTGTGAAGCGAGAGCATGATAAAAGAGTTCCGTTGAACGATGACATAGAGAAGAGAGCGAAAGAATGAGGACGACTTGCGGGTCAGTCAGCTTCTGGACGCTCGAGAGTGAACATTACACAGGCGACTAACTGTGCAACACTCGATACAGAAGACCATGGAAGAAGAAGATGTACCGTTATCTCCGACGCCGCAACGGGGTCCTCCAACATATATATTTCATTTTATTTTATATAATAACTAATTTACTATTAGCTATTATACATAAAAGTATTTATAATATAATAACTAATTATAGAAAGGAGTAACTAGCTACTAGGGCCATCGACTCGATAATTAATATAACAATTTGTTTCAGTCAGGGTATTACCCGAAAAATTTGACTTTGTCATGAAAATTTTGTTGTTTTAATTCTAAGAATTTCCTTTTGTTCTTGGTACTTTGGGCATTGTCGGGAACTGGTCGAGTGCTCACCATCACAATTGGCACAGCAAGTTTTCGTGCATTTATTTGGGGTATGCGGGGGAAGGGCACATTCAGAACAGAGGGGAGAGTTTTTGCAGTGCTTGGATGTGTGGCCGAGCAATTGGCACGTCTGACAACGCATTGGGTTTGGTGTAAACTCGCGAACTTTGACGGAGTACCAGGAAATTTCGACTTTAGGTGGGAGGCTATAGAGTTCAAACGTTAATAGGATGACTCCACTCGGCTTGGAAAAACCATCGAATGACTTCATGAATTTATCACGCCCGTCACTTTTTATTTGTAGTTATATATTTGTAGTTTGTGCAATGTATGTAACAGGGGGAAGGAAGCGTTTCCGACCCTATAAAGTATATATATTCTTGATAAGCATCAACAGACGAGTCGATCTATCTGTCCGTCTGTATGTATGAACACATCGTTTTCGGAGATGGTAAGAGCTAGAGGTATAAATCTTTTTGCTTTAGGTCCGATATATGTGTACGCAGGTCGAGTTTATTTCAAATTTTTGCCACGCCCCTTTCCGCCTTCGTAATTTGCATAAAACTGTATTTTCTTCGATAACTTTGACAAAATAAGAGCTAGAAAACTGTTTCGTTTTGTATTAGGTCCGTTTAACTATTACGCAAATAATGTTATTCTCGGATTTTTGCCACGCCCCTCTCCGCCTTCGTATTTGCAAAAAAATCGATATCTCAATAATGGTAAAACCAAGAGACATGATTTTAATTCCGCTAAGTCCACTGATCGTCAAACACGTGTATGCAAATCGGACAATAAGAGATCGGAAAATAAATATTGAAGATATGACCAATTAAAGTTTTACCCACCCCTTTCCACGGCAGCGGCAAGAGAGGTACATGGTATCTCGTTGTCGTGAAATCTCGAATACAGCGTTTCTACTTGTTATGATTTGAGTTCGTTAACAATTTCTTCATCGGGAATGTCGAAGAGATAAGAAGCATAAACCGTGCCTTTTACAAAATTGAGGGCCTCATGGAGCTTGCACTTTATTTTGCATAAACCAGTAAGTTCGGTAGTGTTTATAAACTTTTCAGCATCAGCTTGGGTTGGGTAATAGCATTAGTAGATTTCCGTCTCTGAGGTTCGAGATTGACACAATATTTTTGGAGATCATTTTTAAGGCACGGTGGACGGCAAAGCATGAGAATTGGGAGATCATCTTCTCGGTGTTGGTGAAGGCAACAATAATATATATATTTAGGATTGCCAGTTGAGGTTGAAGGGAGTTCGGGAAATGCCATATCCAGTTTTTGGGGTTGTCTTCTTTTTTGGACATTAGTTCTGGCAAGGGCTGGCTATCATTTTAATAGATATGGTTAATTCTAATTATTTTCCAGTCCAACTGTTATTTTGCAAATATGTGTAATGTGTTCCGTGGATTTGTGCCTTTAAAAATTATGACTTTAGCTTATACCATGTGGGAGATACTATACAGCCTTTTTGCAAATTTCGTGGAAAAATATGAAAACATCATTATCTGCGTATATGTTAAACGGGCCTAATGCAAAAATTTTTTACAGCTCTTATTTTGTCCACGTTATGGTCAAGTATGTCAAAGCAAATATAGTTTTATGCAAATTGCGAAGGCGTGGCAAAAATTTGAAATTAACTTGATCTGCCTGTATTAATAACGCAAAAAGAATTACACCTCTAGCTCTTACCATCTCCAAGAACGACGTGTTCATACATACGGACAGACAGACAGATGGCTATATCGAGTTGACTGTTGATGCTGATCAAGAATATAGATACTTCGTGTGTTCGGAGACGTCTCCTTCTGCCTGTTACATTAATTTCCACAAAGTTAATATACAATTTGTACATTAAGGTAGATGCAAAGTATGTAACAGGGAGAAGGAAGCGTTTCCGACCCTATAAAGTATATATATTCTTGATCAGCATCAACAGCCGAGTCGATCTAGCCATGTCCGTCTGTCCGTCTGTATGTATGAACACGTCGTTCTCGGAGAACCAAGGCGGATCGTCACTTGTGAGTGAATACCGCGCCGGAACACAGTCATCAAAGAAAGAGTCCATTGCACTATAGAAGATTTGTATGGCAACATATCTGTGCAATTGTATATATCGGACCAGTCGTACGTTAAAATATTGTAGTTGAGTCCCTCAAAATTAGCCTTTCGAAAACAGCGAGTTTTCTTGACTGCCTCATACTTTTTGGTAGAATCAACTTTTATATCCATCCTCATCTCTAATGAGGGATGGTAAGGATCTTCAGGGTAAATGAGAGGTGACGCCCTGGATAAGGATACGGTTGCCGGAACCGAGACAAAGCATAAGTCTAGATACCGACCTAAAGAATTTGTAATATGGTTAACCTGTGCGAGTGACATGTCTAACATGCCCTCAGTAAAGTCATGATGTACGGTGGGAATTAAAGTAGGTAAACTATTAGAAGTGGGCCAGAAAGTTTCAGGTAGATTAAAATCTCCCAGAACAACCACTTGGTCCGTGTCGGACAATAAGTTGGATACGGATTGAATCGCTGCCAAATGGAGCCAGTATGTTGGCAACTCAGACGAAGGGGGTATATAAGAGCAAGTAATGAATAATCTAAATTTACAAAATTTAATCTGAACACAAATGAATTCGATATCTCCAAATTCAAGATTAACCTCATCCGAAACGAGTTTGGAGTCGATAGCAATTAGTACTCCTCCCCCTCTTCGGTGAGAACGATCGCGCCCAAAAATTGAGTACTTATTCCGAAAAATTTCCGAGTTAAGTATATCCGATTTTAGCCAAGTTTCTGTGAACACTATAACCTGGGATGCAAAGGTAAGACTGTTAGTAAAGAGATTAGTGAGCTTACTACGTAGGCCCCTAGCATTCTGATATGAAATAGTAAGGCATGCAAAAGATGTTAGTTTTTTGAGTTTTTTGTGGTCTTGTCAGTGGTTTCAATTTCTGGGAGTCTAACACCCAGCGAACGTTTTATCTTTATATTCCTAGGCTGATGTTCTTGGACAAATATATGTTCAGGCCAAAAGTTTGCCGAACATATGTTGTCGAAGTCCATCAGTGGCACACGTATCTTGAAAAATGAGGTATGACGGGTGTAGGAATATTTAAATTTTACTACATCCTCCCGCTTTATATCGGCTTTAACTTTGGCTTGTATATAAGCCAGGATGTCAATTTCTGACGTATCAGGGGCTAGCCTAGAAACAAAAATGTGTTTCGAGGGAGGTATCACCTTTAGGAATTTTGGAATCGCAGGTGGATGACCTGAGATTTCATTTGAAACCGGTAGTCCGGTAGTTTGGGTCCCTTTGGGTTTGGGTGATTTTTTTTTCGGAATAACCATCGAACTGACGGTGGGTACATCATCGGACCTCTGCTTACATTCTTCAAAAATTATACAGTCGGGATCCGAATGTTTTGTTCTCACTGGTGTCGTTGCCAAGGGGGTGGAATACGGCAGCGGTGTTTTTTGAATGTTTAGCTGCGGTAAATTAAGAGGTATTTGGTTCTCAGTCTGCGGCAGGCAAGAACTTGGTTTTTTGCGCTTAGGAGACTCATTCTAACTGAAGGTTATTGAAACGAGTATCCAGTGCCTGGAAAGCTGCATCAGAACCTCCATAAACTCAGTTTTTGTCTGCCGCATGAACGATCTCATTTCGTTCTGAACCCCTCTACAATTTTCACAGCAATAATGCAGACCGGAACCAGATCTAGCCAAAGCGTCTGGTACTGCGGCATTTAAAATTAAGTACCTTTAAACCACTGTAAGCACGTATTTTTTTATACCATGTACCTTAAGGTACAAATGGTATATTAACTTTGTGCAAATGTATGTAACAGCCAGAAGGAGACATCTCCGACCCCATAAAGTATATATATTCTTGATCAGCATCAACAGCCGAGTCGATATAGCCATGTCCGTCTGTCCGTCCGTCCGTCTGTCCGTCTGTCTGTATGTATGAACACCTCGTTCTCGGAGATGGTAAGAGCTAGAGGTCTAGTTCTTTTTGCTTTTGGTGTGTTATTATTGCAGGCAGATCAAGTTTATTTCAAATTTTTGCCACGCCCCTTTCCGCCTTCTTAATTTGCATAAAACTGAATGTACCTTTAGCCCATAACGACACATTAGCCCATAACTTGCACAAAATAAGAGGTAGAGACCTATTTCTTTTTGCATTATGTTTGTTTAGCAATAACGCAGATAATAGTATTATTGGATTTTTGCCACGCCCCTTTCCGCCTTCGTAATTTGCATAAAACTGAATGTTCCTCGACACATTTGCCTATAACTTGGACAAAATAAGAGTTAGAGACCTATTTCTTTTTGCATTATGTTTGTTTAGCAATAACGCAGATAATGGTATTATTGGATTTTTGCCACGCCCCTTTACGCCTTCGTAATTTGCATAAAACTGAATGTTCTTCGACACATTAGCCCATAACTTGCACAAAATAAGAGGTAGATACCTATTTCTTTTTGCATTATGTTTGCTTAACTATTGCGCAGATAATGTCATTTTTGGATTTTTGCCACGCCCCTTTCCGCCCTCGTATTTGCAAAAAAATCGATATCTTCGAAAAAAAAAAGCTAGAGGCATAATTTTGAGTCCAATAAGTCTGCTGATCGTCAAACACGTGCATGCAAAATTACGTTCAGATCGGACAATAAATATAGAAGATATGGCCAATTAAAGTTTTACCCACCCCTTCCCTAGGCAACGGCATGCCGCACACAAACGAAAATTTGGTGAATTATTTGCAAAAAAAAAATAAAATCAAAGAAATGGATCATA
Source organism: Drosophila ironensis (assembly GCA_021223825.1). Classification (NCBI taxonomy): domain Eukaryota; kingdom Metazoa; phylum Arthropoda; class Insecta; order Diptera; family Drosophilidae; genus Drosophila; species Drosophila ironensis. Next base: position 41,046 of record JAJJHQ010010185.1, read on the forward strand.
AAGAAAGGAGGTACATGGTATCTCGTTGTCGAGAAATCTCGACTACAGCGTTCCTACTTGTTTTTTTCAGTCATAGCCTGATCATGTACTCGTTCCATACAAGATCATCTTCTGCTTGTTTGGCAAGCTTGAAGATCTTCTGTACTTCTCTTCTTGTATTTTGTAGGCTTCGGGTCCATCGTGCTGCCCTGAAGCTCTTTTTTACGCGCGATAGTTTACACTATTTCTGGGACGCTTGCATCAGGGTCATGTTGATCTTTTATTGAACTCACTCAACGTCTTCGGGGGACTTTATTCAAGGCGGTTCTGGTAGCTTTCTGTTCACTATGTCGCCGTATCTTTCTCAGTTGGTGTTTCTGGGATTTCTTCGTGGCAATTTGTGGTCACTGCGCTTGATTTTTACTCTAAATTCAATAAGGGTCCGAGAAGGAGGGTCGGCTCGGGACCCTCCATTCCGGGACCTCGGTATTTCCCTCCGTTTGAGGGTTAGGCTTGTAGAGGTTGGGCTCCTCCCCATTGCTAATGGACTCGCCTCTTTGGTTGACGTTCTTACTTCCCCCTTACGGTGTGATGTGCGTTTGCATTCGAGCCAATGATGAGGAGCTTCTTTCTCAGCTCTGCCTCCTTCACCATTCTTGGAATCTCCGTGGTGGTGCGTCGGTGTCGTGGGCCATGTAGCAGGACGCCATGAACATTGGCTCCTCTCCCCTGCTCTCCAGCGCCAACACCTTAAGGTCGTCTGTGCGATAATTTCTGACCTTTCCTGACCAGGATGGCGGCTCTGGCTTTTCTTACTGTCGTCATATAGAAGGTGTTGTAGTTAGGAGACCAGGGACCAAACCCCTTGTTGCCTGACGCAATCCAAGGTTCCTGGACTAAGGCCACGTCGACGGGTCCTGCCTCAAGTGTTGGCATGAGCTCCGCTGACGCCAATTTCCTTTAATGAAGGTTTATCTAGAGGACTCTCAGCTTTAACATCCGAGTCGAATTAGCCCGTCTGTCCGTCCGTCTGTCTGTATGTATGAACACCTCGTTCTCGTAGATGGTAAGAGTTAGAGGTGTAATTCTTTTTGCTTTTGGTGAGTTATTATTGCAGGCATATTAAGTTTATTTCTCTGGCACACCCCTTTCCGCCTTTGTAATATGCATAAAACTGTATTTTCTTCGACATATTTGAACATAACTTGCACAAAATAAAGGCAAGAGACCTATTTCTTTTTGTATTATGTCCGTTCAATTATTACGCAGATAATGTAAATCTCGGATTTTTTCTACGCCCCTTTCCGCCAACGTATTTACAAAATAAATCGATATCTTCGAAATGGTAAATGCTAGAGGCATAATTTTCAGTCCGCTAAGTTCACTGATCGGCAAACACGTACATGCAAAATAACGTCCAGATCGGACATTAAATATAGACTATATGACCAATAAAAGATTTACACACCCCTTCCCACTGCAACGTCATCCGTCTCTTCTTTCACTTCGACCCATCCGCACGTGTAAACATACAGAAGAGTGTGTACATATGCACAATACATACAGAAGTGTTTTTTTTTTTTTTTTTTTTTTAAATTTAACGGGAACGTTGACGTACCTCAGTACATTCAAGTGGCCCCGCGAAAGTCAGGCATAAGCCTGTATTGCACATTCTCCTCTCCCCCACTACCGTTAGGTATTACTTCAGGGGGGAGGACTGCCTTATCGGCTACTCCCTGGGTGTCGAGATCGTTCCGCTCGCCGTAGCTCCTTCATCACTGAGTTGGCCATTCTGTCAATCGCTTCCCAGTTTCCGGTACTGGTCAGCATACAGGACACCAAGTTTGCTGGCCTCAATTGCACTTCGAGTGATCTTTCTGCCTCATCTCTCTGCACTACGAATCTCGGACAGGAGAATATCACGTGTTCCGGATTCTCTATGCATCCCTCGCCGCACGCGGGAAAAAACGGGTCTTCCACATGTCCAAAACGATAGAGATAATCTCTAAAGCAGCCGTGACCGCTCAGGAACTGCGTAAGGTGGAAATTGAGCTGCCCATGTTTCCTGTTCACCCATGTCTCCACACAGGGTATCAAAGCTCGTGTCCAGGCTCCTTTTTCCGAGCTGTCCCATCGTTGCTGCCACTGGGCCATCTCCCGTTGTTGGTGGGTTTCGCTTCCCGGATCTCTTCTGCTTCTGTTGTAGAGCTCTCTAGCTTGGAGATCGAAAGGCATTATGCCTGCTAGTAGGTGGGCGGCCTCCCCTGAGATAGTTCGGAACGCGCTTATTACCCTAATTGCGCAGGTCCTATAGATCGCACATACTTCCTTCGTGTATGTTCTATAGGATGTGGCGTTTCCCCATACCGGTGCGGCGTAAGTCGCTATTGATCGCACGACTCCACTAAGTAGTCGACGACGCAGTTCCTTGGGGCCTCTAGTATTAGGCATGATGCGGGCTAGCGCAGAACATGCGACTGAGGCTTTCCCGGCTACATAGCTCATGTGGTCCTTGAACGAGAGCCTGTGGTCTATTATCACCCCCAAGTATTTGAGGCGTGGCCGTGAGGTTATGGTAGTGTTGCCTACCGTAAGTGTGGCCGTTTCCACTTTTTTCCTGGAGCTTATTAAGACAGCTTCCGTTTTTTGCTCTGCCAGGCTGAGTCCTGCACTGACAAGCCATTCCTGTACCTGACAGATGCCTCATTCGTAATGGCCTCTAGTGCGTTGATGTGTTTGGCGACTGCAACGATCGCTATGTCATCAGCGAAGCCTACTATTTTAACTCCTGGTGGAAGGGTGATACGCAGGATCCAATCGTACATGAGGTTCCATAGAGTCGGGCCAAGGACCAAGCCTTGCGGTACTCCCCCTGTAACTTTTTGGCTCTTGTTTCCGTCACTTGTAGCATATTGGAGCACTCTATCATTGAGGTAGCTACCTACGATGCGTACTAGGTAGCGATCGATATTCATGCGGGTGAGGCACTGCATGATTTTTTCCCAACTTGCGGTGTTGAAGGCGTTTTTGACGTCGAGGGTTACTACAACGCAATATTCTTTCGTCCCCCATAGCCAGCGTTCTCCCTCAATAGCGTTTGCTGCTATATTTGCAACGGACTGGATTGCTTGGATGGTTGAGCGGTTCTTTCTGAATCCAAATTGTAGGTCAGAGAGTCCATTTACACCCTCTAGAGCAGCTTCCAGCCGCGAGCAGATCACTCGCTCAAACGCTTTTCCTGCTGTGTCGAGAAGGCAGATCGGTCGGTATGCTGAAGGGTCTTCTGGGCACTTATTTCCCTTTGGGATCAAGTCCAGGTTTTGTCTTTTCCAGCATTTAGGGAACACTCCCTCTAGTAGGCATTTGTTGAAGGCCGTGGCAAAGTACTTTGGCTGTGCCTCCAGTGCTCTTCTCATGACAGCGCTCGGGATACCATCTGGACCTGGTGCTTTTCCAGACTTGATCTTGCGCGCGGCTGCAAGGACTTCCTCCTCTGATACTTGCTCAAACCGAATAGAGTTCCAGTCTATTTGCTCTACACTTCCCTCATCTCTCGGAGGTTGTTGAGGAAACAGGTGGGCCACTATTTTGGCCAGCATTTTGGGACATGTTGGGCTAGCCGATCTAAAACCATGGAGTCTCTTCATGGCTAGTTTGTAGGCCATGCCCCAGGGGTCAGTGTCCGCCTTGTCGCACAACTCTAGAAACAAGCGTTTTTTGTTGCGCTTTATAAGGTCTCGCAGTGCTCGCCGCTTTCCCATAAATTCATTGTGTAGGGATGTTGCAGTTTGGGTTCTACCCCTCCTTAAGGACCTTTGGAAGGCACGCCTTGACCGAAAGCATTCCCTCCTTGCATTGGCGATATCCTGGTTCCACCAGTAGACTGGTTGCTGCCTCGACCTGCTGCTTCCCTTCCTCATAGACGCATCGCATGCCCTGACTAAGTGGGTCATGATCTGTTCAGTCATGTCCTCTGCTGTACCCCCAAGCTGTAGCCCCTGTAGCATGTAGGTGAACATATCTTTGTCGAAAGTGTCCACTCTATATCGGACATAGCTAGTGGTTTCCGGCGTGGCTGGTCGTTCGCGCACTTCAGTGATGATGGCCTGATGGTCGCTGTGTGTGTAGACCTTGCTGACAGCCCAAGTTGCTCTTGCAGCTAGGCGACTGCTCACGAAGGTTAGGTCTATTACAGAGCCTGCAGTTCCTCTGCTGAAGGTGTTTTCCGTGCCGCTATTCATAAGAACTACATCCAATGTCGCGAATGCGTCTAAGGTCGCTCGTCCTCTCGTGTTGGTGGTGGTGCTTCCCCAATCGGTCGCCCATGCGTTGAAGTCTCCTGCGATTACACAGTCAGACTTGCCTCGTACATCCTCCACTAGTATGTCGAGTATATTTGTGTATTCCTCCATGCTTAGCGATGGGGCTAAGTAGCAGCTATACACATATAGCCCATTTATTTTTGTCCTGACGAAGCCTTTTTGTGGCGATACTTCCGTCAGTACAGTTGGTCGTTGACCACAGCTCCACACTGCCGCCTTACGCAGCTGGTCCCCTGCCCACGTATTGGAGGCGTTTATGCGGAAAGGTTCGCTCAAGATGGCAATGTCGATAGACTCCTCTCTGGTGGATTGTGCTAGCAGGTCCTGTGCTGCTCTACAGTGGTTCAGGTTAAGCTGGAGGATGCGGGTCATTTACGCTTCATGGAGCTCAGTGCCTTTTTGAAATACGGGCACCTGCTACTAACAGCGGTATGGCCCGTCTCTTGCTCTCCCCTCCTGGTGCATAGTGCGCATTTTGGGGGCTTCTTGCATTGTTTGGCTTGGTGTCCCGCTTCCCCGCAGTTGTAGCATTGTCCCGAACAATCTGCGTCCACTGTGCATCTATTGGCAAGATGGCCGAATTCTAAGCACTTAAAGCATCGGAGAGGCCGCATCTTCCTTCTTATTCGGCATATCACCCATCCTATGCGGATCTTTCCAACTTCCTCCATTTTTTGCACCGCGTCCGTGGGCAGTCTCAGGGTAGCCGTCTGCGTGTCGCCGTATGCCTTCCTTAGGGAGACTATGCAACTTTTTGTTGCCTTAATTTCCCCGAACTGAGTAAGCAGCGCCTCTAATAGTTCCTCCTCCGTGGTCACCTCGTCCAAGTCCTTGACCTCAACTAGCGAGGTCTCAGTCAGGGCTCTGACCTCAACCTCCGACCCCAAGAACTCCTGAACGGCTTCCTGTAGCCGCTTTGTCTGGGGATCTGACGGCTTAGAGAGTTCAAAGAGTAGTTCCCCTTTTGCCGTTTTTCGGATTCCCCTAACATGCTGTGCCAGGCTCTTCAGCTTAGGCTCCGATATAACCGATCGGAGCATTTCGGCGTAGGACATTTTTGATGGCCCTTTCACGACGATAGCATCCGGCTTAGGCAGTTTTACTTTGCCTTTCCTTCGATTGACTCTTGTCCAGTCCTCCTTGTTGTCCCTGCGCAGACTACCATTTGTTGGGACTGTCGCTTGATTCCTCTGGGGCTTTGCCTCTTTCTTGGGCTTGGGCTCCACGGAGTTTTTTGGTTTCTTTGGCCCTGGGGCGGGAGACACCAATTCACCACGTTCAGCGCGTGCCCTTTTGCACTCTCTTGGCGACTCTGCATTACCATGCATGGCTGCTTGCTGATAGGACAGCCGTCTGTCAACCTCTTGCACCTGGGGCGATGTGGTTTTATATGCCGCCCTTGTCATCTCACTGTCTGCTGCCGTGTAGAGACCCATTATCCCATCAATGAGGTCTCTCATTGGCTGATGGATGGAGCGCCTACCTTCTAGCATTTTCCCTAGCTCAGTAGTGTGTGTATGTGTGTATGTGTGCACCTGCTGATTTTTTGGATTCAACAAACGAAAATTTGGTGAATTATTTGGGAAAAAAAAATAAAATCAAAGAAATGGAGGTACATGGTATCTCGTTGTCGAGAAATCTCGACTACAGCGTTCCTACTTGTTTTATATAAAAAATGCATGCAGACGTAGAGAATATTGAGATAAAAGTGCTCACTTAAATGATTTTTACGTTGGGCGCCAGTAATTAATAAATGATGTGATAGGGGTAAGATAGAGTTGATGACGGTGTCGTCCCAAGAGAAGTCGATAATGTTGTGGACCCTAGCGNAGCCGCCGGTACTGGGTATCCGACTCCCTGCACCGTAACTTCTCCTCCATTGTTACTAAACATTGTGGTTATTTTTTACCGGTTAACCGCCGTAGCGTTTTTTAAAGTCTATCTGCCAGACTACTTTCCCCTTTAGTCGCCTTCTACGACAAGCGGGGGGACTGTGTTGGTATTCTAGACCCGCCAAACACACGGGTACATACAGAAGTGTATGTACATATGTGTGTGCGTGCTGTATGTTTGGATGTCAACAAACTAAAAATTTAATAAATTATTTGAAAAAAAACAAGTAGAAACGCTGTAGTCGAGATTCCTCGACAACGAGATACCATGTACCTCTCTTGCCGTTGCCGTGGTAAGGGGTGGGTAAAACTTTAATTGGTCATATCTTCTATATATATAGTCCGATCTGAACGTAATTTTGCATGCACGTGTTTGACGAACAGTGGATTTAGCGGACTTAAAATTAAGTCTTTAGCTTATCAAGTAGAAACGCTGTAGTCGAGATTCCTCGACAACGAGATACCATGTACCTCTCCTGCCGTTGCCGTGGAAAGGGGTGGGTAAAACTTTAATTGGTCATATCTTCTATATATATTGTCCGATCTGAACGTAATTTTGCATGCACGTGTTTGACGATCAGCAGACTTAAGTCTCTAGCTTTTACCATTTGTGATTACGAGGGCGGAAAGGGGCGTGGCAAAAATCTGGAAATGGTTAAACGGTCCTAATGCAAAACGAAACAGGTCTCTAGCTCTTATTTTGTCCAAGTTATCGAAGAAAATACAGTTTTATGCAAATTACGAAGGCGGAAAGGGGCGTGGCAAAAATTTGAAATAAACTCGATCTGCGTACACATATAACGGACCTAAAGCAAAAAGAATTACACCTCTAGCTCTTACCATCTCCGAGAACGACGTGTTCATACATTCAGACGGACAGACAGACAGACAGACGGACAGACGGAAATGGCTAGATCGACTCGGCTGTTGATGCTGATCAAGAATATATGTACTTTATAGGGTCGGAAACGTTTCCTTCTCCCTGTTACATACTTTGCACAAACTTAATAAACCATTTGTACCTTAAGGTACATGGTATAAAAATAAATGGTTTATAATGAAAAGAGGTACATGGTATCTCGTCGAGAAATCTCGACGACAGCGTTTCTACTTGTGTTATTGCCCAGAAGAGATCGAACATAGGAGGTTAAGAAAAGAAGGGCCGGAAACGGCGGAAAATTTTAAAAATACCCCGCCCATTCGATAGTTACTCGATAGATAGGGAATATATTAAAATATTGGTAACTATCGAACATACTATAATATCGGTAACTATCGACGACTATAATTTCGATAATTATCGAATAGACTAACATTTCGTTACAATACACTTGTGATAACGTTTTTTCCAATACTCGAAGCGTTTTAAAAAATAATTTTTGATACCTTCTTCAGCTCCTCCTTCGATTCCGTCTTTATCTCCTTAATCCTGGCGTAGCATCGTCCTTTCATGGGCTTCTTCAGTTTCGGGTATTCCTAAAATTCCTTATTGACCGTTCTACCCTGCGGCAAGAACTCATAATGCATTACGCCCCTGCAATCGAAGAAAACTGTCAGCAAAGCCTTAACTTGGCGTGCTTTTTCGGTCTTGGCTCGTGTGGCAGCATCCATTGGGATGATTGAGCTTTAGTTTCTACGTCAAAACCAAAAATCCATGATTCGTAATCAGTTATGACTCTTTGGAGCAAATTTGGATCGTCCCGGACAGAGTTCAACAGCTCCAGAGCAATGTTAATGCGATGCTGTTTTTGGTCGAAATAGACGAAAATCGAAGACAAGCTAAAACACGCCCACGCAAAAAAGCTGTCAAAAACTGTACATTCAAAATGTCCGAAATTGTCAACATAAGTGAGGGTCCTAAGTACGAACATGACGGCACCAAAAGATCCAAAATCGAACATACGTAGCCCGAGAAAATTCAAAAGTCGCGATACTTTTTGAACAGAAATCGTACTGTATGTTCGGCTAACTTTTGACCTGAATATATTTGCCCAAGAACATCCACCCAGGAATTTAAAGAAAAACGTCCGCTGGGACTTAAACTTCCAAAAATCAAAACCACAGAGTACCTGCATTTGTTTTAAGGTACTAAAATTATTCAACCTTTCATAGGAAACTTCTGTGTTCCCCTTAATCTGGAAGGAATCTTTCATTATATGTTTACACAAAAAGGTAAATATTCGGTTGTGGGAAACTACAGAGGTATTTCGAAGTTATTCGCTATTCTGAAACTTTTTGAAAAATTAATGAACCCTCACCTACAACTCCTTTGTAGATCGGTATACACGGATTACACGGGCTGCTAACATGGATTTATAAACTGACTTTCTTCATAATCAGCGGTTTAAACAAGTAGAAACGCTGTAGTCGAGATTTCTCGACAACGAAATACCATGTACCTCTCTTGCCGTTGGGAAGGGGTGGGTAAAACGTTAATTGGTCATATCTTTTATATTTATTGTCCGATCTGAACGTAATTTTGCAAGCACGTGTTTGGCGATTGGCAGATCGCCTGCTAGCAGACTAGCAGATAGGCGACTAGCAGACATAAAATGATATCTCTAGCTTTAACCATTTTGGAGATATCAATTTTTTACAAATATTTTTTTTTTTTTTTTAGCAGGGTACATATTTATTTAAAACTGTCCTTTGCGGACAACCATTAAATGTTCTAACTTGAACTTCACCAATAATTAGAAAACATGTGGGACAAGTGATACCAAGTGATACAGACTATGTTATAAATTAGATGCGAGGTCTAATGGGTGCGTCCTTTTCAATCTTCTGGGCTGATCCCTGCTGTCCAGCAAGGCGATGGCCGCCCGGTTTGGGTGGTCGTGGAGTCTCTGCTTGTAGCGCACACTGCTCTTCTTGAAGGCGGAAAAGGGCGACGCAAAAATCTGGGAATGAAATTATCTGCATAATAGTTAAACAGACCCAATGCAAAAAGAAATAGGTCTCTAGCTCTTATTTTGTCCAAGTTATCGAAGAAACTGCGTACGCATATAACGTGTCTAAAGCAAGAAGAATTACGCCTCCGAAAACGACGTGTTCATACATACAGACGGACATGGCTAGTTCGACTTGGCTGTTGATGCTGATCAAGAATATATATATTTTATAGCGTCGGAGATGTCTCCTTCTGCCTGTTACATACATTTGCACAAAGTTAATATACCATTTGTACCTTAAGGTACATACAATATACCATTTGTACCTTAAGGTACATACAACATACCATTTGTACCTTAAGGTACATACATTGTATAAAAATAATCGTCAAACAGATGTCATATATACCGACTTCAGTAAGGCATCAGTAAACCATTTCCTGCTCCTATGTAAACTAGATATACTCGGGTTTCCCCGCGACTCGAGCCGTACGCTACACGGCGCGCCCCTCGGTCGGTTGGGTGGGGGTGGGAAGTTGCACCATATGTAACGGGACCGCGCGAAAAAAATGGTAAAGCACAAACTATTAGACTTGCTGCTGTTGATGCCAATGTTCCAGCGTCTCACCCATTGCTCTTAAATTGAGAGGTACAGATGTATGCCATAAAAAGGAAGGGAGTTCTGCGAATTACTCACAGTATTCAATAGCCCGGTCGAATTTTACCGTGCTAAACGCGCGGTGTTATAAGGATTATATTTCTCGTTGTCGGGTTCAGTTCACCCAGGACCTGAAACAGTTTTATAATTTTGTTAACACCAAACGTAAACCTTCCACATCCTTAGCCTCTCTCATGTTTGAAGGTACAACAGCAACGATTGATCAGGCCATGACCGATCTCTTTGCCAAGTTTTTTCAAACAACTTATTCACCTGTAGTTGACCCAACTCAGCCTTATTCCTATGATTTATCAAAATAGAATCTTATCTTCTGCCTCTCATTATCCGAGGAAGGGATACTAAAGGATCTTTATAAGGTAAAGCCAAACTTTTCGCCAGGTCCTGATGGAGTACTTGCATGTGTGCTAAGGTACTGTGCCAAGAATCTGAGCAAGCCGCTCCTAAAATTATTCAACCTTTCATTGGAAACTTCTGAGTTCCCCTTAACCTGGAAGGAATCTTTCATCATTCCTTTACATAAATAAGGTAAAAAATCGGACGCGTTAATCTACAGAGGTATCTCAAAGTTATCCGCTATTCCGAAACTTTTTGAAAAATTACCTGCAGCACCTTTGTAGATCGGTAATATACGGTGCGTTCCAAAGTAAACAGGACTTTTAACATACAGACAGAACAAATTGTTTTTTCGGCAAAATCAATTTATTTTATTTAAAATAGTGTCCTTCTGCGTTAATACAGCTTTTTGCACGATCCAAAAGCATATCGAACGATTTTTTTTAGCTCCTTGCCCGGTATGGCCTCCAGTATGCCGGTGCAAGCCCTTTGAATGGCCTCGACGTCTGCATAACGCTTGCCTTTCATCGGCAAATGCATTTTTCCGAAAAGAAAGAAGTTGCACGGTGCCATATCAGGTGAATACGGGGAGTGGTGGATGGTTAAAATTTGATTTTTGGTCAAATAGTCGGTCCCAAGTGTCGATCGATGAGACGGCGCATTAACGTGAAACAAACGCCAACTTCCATCTTCGCGATATTCGGGCCGAACACGTCTAATACGGCGCACCAAACGCTTTAAAACTCCAAGGTAGAATACTGCATTAACGTTTTGGCCGGGTGGAACAAATTCTTTGTGGACAATACCCTTGGAATCATCAGCATTGTCTTCACTTTTGACTTCTCCAGGCGCGATTTTTTGGAAACTTTGAAAACGTTGAAACCACTCATGCACTCTGCTACGGGATAGGCAACCATCGCCATAAACTTGTTTTATCAATTGAAACGGTTCGGTAAAAGTTTTACTAATTTTAAAACAAAATTTAATGTTGGCTCTTTGTTCGAAGCTCATTCATATTCGCACCGATGACTCAAACATACTGACACTTAAAACGCAATAACCTAACTTCCAATAGATGAAATGTCATGAAATTTTTACTAAAAGTCAATAAAGGATAGCAGATTGTAACGCACCAGTTAATATATAGATGGCGCCACTAGAGAGCGCTATATTCAAAAAGTCCTGTTTACTTTGGAACACACCGTATATCTCCAAAAAGAATTTAAAAAAGTAAAAAGGTTTCAAAAAGAATCGTCAAACAGATGTCATCTATACCGACTTCAGCAAGGCATTTGACTCTGTAAACCATTCCCTGCTCCTATGTAAACTAGATTTGCTAGGTTTTCCGTTAAATCTTCTTAGTTGGATCCGTAGTTACCTGACTGGTAGAGCGCAGTGTGTCCTATTAAAAAACTCTTTATCCGAGGTGGTCAGTGTCACGTCCGGTGTCCCACAAGGGAGTCACCTCGGTCCGCTTTTGTTCACATTGTTTATAAATGATCTCCCACTCACTATAAAAAACTCTTTAGTGCTTATGTTCGCTGACGATGTGAAGATTTGCTATCAATACAGCATTGCGTCCAACCAATCGGAATTACAATCCGACTTAACCAATCTCCAGAAGTGGTGCTCTACTAACTTTTTAAACCTTAATGGCTCTAAGTGCAAGACAATGACCTTCTGTCGTTGTAATTCCATGCTTGCGACTTATCACCTAAATGGGGACGCCCTGGATCGTTTAAAGCTTATTGACGATCTTGGCATCCGCCTAGATCCTAAACTTAAATTTACCGACCATATATCGTGTATGGTTAACAAAGCCAGGGGTGTACTGGGATTTGTAAAAAGATGGTCGAAAGAATTTAACGACCCATATCTCACAAAAACCTTATATATGTCCCTAGTTCGTCCGATTCTGGAATACAGGTCTTGTGTCTGGAATCCCCAATACGAGGTTCACAAAGACAGCATTGAATCGGTGCAAAAAAACTTTCTCATTTTCGCACTTCGTGGTCTTAAAACCTTCCCTTGTACCATAGTAGATTACTTTTAATAAACCTTCCTACCCTTACTAACCGTAGAACGATGCTTGGCGTCGTATTTATTAATAAACTAATACGAGGTGAAATTGACTGTACAAAGTTACTCGGCCAGTTAAATTTCACCGTGCCCTGTAGACTAACTCGCAATTTCATCCCCCTTAAATTACCACATTGTAGAACGAACTACGCCCTGCATGATCCTTTTAGGGTGCTATGTTCGGACTACAATGCACTATTCACCATTACCTCTAACTCTAATCCTAACAACCTTAAAACCCTAATACTAATTTACCTATCACAACAACATCTAAACTAGTTTCCTCGTATTCTCTCTTTCTATCAAGTTTTCCTCGTATTTTCTTTCGGGTCTATCCCCGTGACTTGAGCCGTGCGACACACGGCGCGCCCCTCGGTCGGTTGGGCGGGAGGTGGGAAGTTGCACGTTAAGTAACGGGACCGCACGAAAAAAAAAAAACAATAGACGGATGACGGATGACCCAGCATTTGCATGGTACCGTCTATATTTATTGATTTTTTTTTTGCTTTGCTTTTATTTTTTAAATCTTCTCTTTATTTTGAGACTAACAATAAGTTTACAAAGATTAACATTAAAATTTGACTAACAGTACACTATGACTGCATTGTGTACTGTTGTTGAACATCAGGAAATGTAGCAGTACAATATTTTTTGTTCTCAAGTGCAGATACAATAAATGATTGCAATTAATATTCAGGAATAATGGCAAGTTCGTTCAAAATTGGCATCATCCTCTTCAGTAGTATTTTTTCAAGTGCTTTCAATATTGCCAACAGACCAATGGGACGGTAAGATGGTAGTTCAGTCTCTGTCGTGTTTGGCTTGAGGATCTTAATTTTTTTTTTTTTTGTAGGTATTATTACTTTGCTTTTATTTATTGGATCTTCTCTTTCAGAGACTAACAAGAGGTATATAGAATCTTAAATTTCTAACTTAACTAACAGTCATGCTGACTGGTACAGAGTTAGACGGCCCTAATAATCGATTGCCGGGTTGGAAGGTCGTTGCGTCGGAGGGTGGTCGTTGCGTCGCAGGCGGGATCCGCTGGAAACCCGAGTCAATCCCCGAGCGAGGGGATTTGGGTGCGAAGACAGCTTTTCTTTGTAGGGCTCTTTTTGCTTCTGGATTTCATCTTTCACTGCGAGGATGCCAAGATCGCGGTGGATGTTTTCGTTGCGAACATACCAAGGTGCCCCAGTGATAGTCCTCAGGATTTTTGATTGTGCGCGCTGTATGATGTCTATGTTGCTGCTACTCGCGTTCCCCCACAGCTGGGAGCCGTACGTCCAGATAGGCTTAAGGACTGAGTTGTAGAGTAGTAACTTGTAGTCCAGGCACAGTGGTGATCGTGAGTTTATGATCCAGTGGAGGCTGCTAGCTTTTAGTTTTAGGTGCATCTTCTTGCATTCGATGTGCTTACGCCAGTTTAGTCGTCTATCAAGGTGGACGCCTAGGTACGTTACTTCGTTAGCTTGCGGGATCTGCATACCGTTTAGTGAAAGCGGTGGGCATTTTTGTCTATTAAGAGTAAACGTTACATGTTTACACTTTTGTTCGTTTATTTTAATGCGCCAGTCGGCCAGCCACCTTTCCACTGCTGTGAGATGGTTAGCGAGTTGGTTTGTTGCTTGGGTTGGGCATTTGGAGCGACTGAGGATAGCGGTGTCGTCGGCGAACGTTGACGTTGTTAGTTGTTCGTTCGTAGGAATATCCGCAGTATACAGAACATATAGACAAGGGCCGAGTGCGCTTCCTTGCGGGACTCCAGCTTCGATGATGTAGTCACCCGTAGTAGCTGCATTGCATCTCACTGAGAATACCCTATTGTAGAGGTATGATTCCAGTAGCTTGTGGGTGTATGTTGGCAAATACGTTTTAATTTTGTGCATGAGTCCTTTAAGCCAAACTCGGTCGAAAGCTTGAGATACGTCGAGAAAAATAGCGCTACAGTATTCTCGCTGTTCAAAAGGTTCACTTGCTCAATGGTTCCGTGGTTTTTTCGAAAACCAAATTGGTGTGTTGGGATAATATTGAAAGTTTCCAGATATGGTATTATGCGAGTTAGCAAGCATTTTTCAAACAATTTAGACAAACAAGATAGAAGGCTTATTGGTCTATACGATGTCGGAATTGTATGGTCTTTTCCAGGCTTCGGTATCATTATGATGATGGATTTCTTCCACTTTTTTGGGAAATAGCCGAGATTAATGATCCCATTAAATAGCTTGCAGATGACATCTATAGCGCATTTTGGAAGTTCGATCAGCATCTTTGGCGTCAGTAGGTCACCGCCGGGTGCCTTTTTTGGTTTTAGCCCTCTTATTACTTTTTCAATTTCGTTTGGCCGGAGAGGAGTAGTTGGCAGAGGGGTGGCTTCTGGCTGGATTAGTGGCAGGACGAATGAATTCGAGGCAGGGTTTGGCTGGAAGACACTTTGGAGATGTGTAGCGAATGTTTCAGCTCTGTCTTTGTCGCTGCGAGCCCAGCGTCCCGAAGAGTTTCTTATCGGGGTGGTTGTTTCAATTGGGGCGCTAAGATTTTGGTGGGCCTTCCACAGAGAATACTTTGTGCTTGTTGGCGAAAGATTCTGGATGTACCTCAGCTGTGCATTTTCTTCCTGTTGGTGCAGGGCCTGGTCGAGTAATCGGGTTGCTTCTTTAAGGCGTTGCTTTGAAGCTGGTGATCTGCTTTTTTGCCAATCGCGACGCGTGCGCCTTTTTTCTCGCACGAGCTGTTCTATTTGCTGATTGGATTTGTAGTATTTGTTTCGGTCTGCTTCCTTCCCTTGAGGAGTAGAGATTTTAGCTGCCGCCACGAGTACTTCTTCCAGGGCGCTCGTAGTGTAGTCAATGTCCGATTCCATGTTGAGCTCCGGGGCGAGATCTATGTGGGCACTCACGTACTTCTTGTATTTTAGCCAGTTCGTTCTTAGCGACGTCAGACTGAAGGGGCGTTCGGCTATTTCAGGGCTTTGAAGGAGCGTTAGGAGCACAGGCGAGTGATCTGATGATAAGTCCGAGACTGCTCTAGCACTTATTAGGTTGCGGGGTATGTTTTTTGTCACCGCAAAGTCGATAAGGTCTGGGAGCTTGCGTGGGTCTGTTGGCCAGTATGTGGGCCTTCCAGGGGAAACATAGTCCAGTTTATTTCTCACATTTATAATTGCATTGTACAATTGCCTTCCTTTGGGAGTCACTAGACGTGATCCCCAGTGCGTATGTTTGGCATTGTAGTCTCCTGCGGCTATGAAACGATCGCCAAGTGAGTTGTAGAATTCCATAAATTGTCCTTCCGAGATAGAGAAACGAGGAGGGCAGTAAACGGCAGCGATTGAAAGGCTTCCGTTACTTGACTGAATTTGTATCGATGTAGACTGCAAGAAGTTAGTTGCGAACCTTTTGTGAAAATGGTGTTTGATGCGTTCTCTGATTAGAACTCCGGTTCCGCCGTGGGCTTTTCCATCCGGATGATCTGTGCGGTATATTGTATAGCCTCTTATTTGAAAGTTGTATTTGCTTGTTAGATGCGTTTCCACCAGTAGCATAACGTCAATATGGTTTTCGTTTAAGAATTGTGACAATTCTAGTTTATGCCGTGAGACACCATTGGCGTTCCACATTGATATTCGTAGGGTCTGCATAGATTATTTAGACTGTTGTGCTACGAGCAACTGTATTACCATGTTCTCATTTTGAACAAGTGTTTGCATGGTCGTTTTCATGAATGACATAAGCTCCATCATACTTTGTTGGAGGGTAAGCATCATAGTTTCCATTTTGCTATGTGGCTGTTCTGGGGCCCTTTGACCGTTTTGTGAGTAAGGCTGAAATGGATTTTCCATTCCAGATCGTAGAGCATCGGTATAGGAGAAGCCGTTGGTGGTGTTTAGGGGACCAAATGAGGACCTCGCGAAGAAGACGTCTGGCGTAGTTTTTGACGCACTGTACGCATTCTGTGGATTTTGATTGCGCGTTGCGGTCGCTTGTCGCATACGACTCTTCAAATCCTGGTACACCACACAGACTCTATAATTTGCCGTATGGTTGCCTTCGCAGTTTCCACATTTCTTCACGGTACTGTCCTTGTTTGTAGTGCAGTGAGCTGAGTTGTGGGCGTCCCCGCAGACTACACATACAGCCCGGAGGGTGCAGTATGACCTAGTGTGTCCATACTCTAGGCAGTTAGTGCATTGCACTGGTCCGTTGCGTTTATGTGGCTCTTCAACAGTGATTCTCCGATGCAAGAGATATTGCAGATTGTAAATCGGGTGGACTTCGTTCTTCTTCAGCAACTTGCTTTCTGGCTCGAGCTCGACCTTGAAGGGGGGTTGTGGCTTTCTGTCTGAAACCCTTTTCTTTAAGGGCGGTTATTATTTCCGCGGTTACATCGGGTTCGATTCCCTTTATAACCACTTGTAGGCCCTTGCTGCTTTTCAGCTGGTACGTGTAATAGTTTTTATTAGCGTTGTGCAGAAATTTGGACACGGTTCGGAAGTGCTCTTCAGTCTTAGTTTTCACCTTTGTTTCATGGATGTTCCCTTTGGTAAGCGGGACAACATAAAAGTTGTCACCGCTTCGGATCAACGCCTCAATATGGTTGACAAGTGTATTGGAGCTTTTCTCCTTTCTCCCTGATATAGATTGGAGGCGGCTTTGGTTTTTTTGCGGTGTCTTGCGCTGGTTGGTTTTCCTCAACCTACTGCAGTAGGGAAAATCTGTTGCTACTGGATCTGCCTGGTTCTTTGTCGATCTTCTGGACGCGGTTTATTTTTGTTTTATTGCCTGCCCGATTAACCAGCGGGCTAAGCTTGCGCTTGATTTTAATGTAGCGCTCCATTCCGGTCTGTATGGCCGGAGCCGCTTTGGCACTTACAGAAGTTGTTGTTTTTGTACTCACTGTGGCCGTTGGCGTCGCGGTAATTTGAATTGCAGTGGTTGTTGCTGCTGAAATTGTAGCACTACTTGTTGTTGTTGGGAGATTTGGTTGCATCATTGGAGGGGGGGTTTTGCACTGCGAGCTCCATGATGCGGGAGTCGGGGTGAGCAGAGCGGGTGAGCAAGACCGTGTTTTTGTGGCTTTCAGCGGTTAGTAGAGCCGCGTTGCTCTTAAGCGCGTCTTTTTCCATTTCGGTATCGCGGGTAGAAAAGTAAGCGTAGAAGCCGTTTCTTTGGTTCACTGAGCTTCTACGTTCGTTTTTTTTATCGTTGCTCGTAGAGTTCATTGCGTGGCACTTGTTTATTTTGGAGCGTTATGCTGCTCTCAGACCCTTCTCTCTTGCGGCTCAATGCGATCCACAAGCGCGAACGCACAGAACACAATAACAAAAGGGGAAAAAAAGAGAACACCAGAATGCGCAAAACACTTAAGCGAATTGTGCAAAAGATAATGCACTTTCAGTCGAGCGATGACTTCCACTGTGATAAGCATTCATTGCCCTAGCGATTTAGCTAACTTTTAAGTCCGTTTTAGCCAATTAAAGCGACGAAAAAACGCGAATTCGCAGAGCGCCGATCGATACGCGGCTTTTCTCAAACTCGATGACTATCGGCATGAGGATCTTAATGATTTCGGCATATTTCCATTGCAGAATATAGCCTGAGAATAGCGTTAATTACTAGCGTAAGAAACCGTATGCATTTTAGTGGTATAGTTTTAAGAGTGATGCCGTCTATTTTATCCGGGCCTCTTGATTTTTTATTGTTTATGCATTTAATTTCTGTCACGACTTTGTCCAAGTGAATTCTTTTAATAGGCAAGCTCATTTCACAGTGTCACCCAAGAAAGTTTTCTTTAAATTTCTAAAATATGCCGCTAGAGATTCATTTTGTAAGTTAGACAGTAAATGTTTAAGCTGAGATGCAGCTTTGTTGTATAACCTTTTGTCAGCAAAATAGTGAGTTTCGTGCCAACGTTTTCTCAGGACCCTTTTGTGTTGAATTTTTTCTCGAATTTCAGTAGAAAGGTACTAGTACAACTGGTTTGGTTGTTGGTTTCTGTGGATATGAATCGTATTTATGAAGCTCGCTTTGTGAATTATATATGTGAAAAGCTCCACAGCATAGTCTATTTCCTCTTCTGCTTTAATCGAAATGTCTAGGCTTATGGCTTCTTTTAGGTAGCTTTTAAACCCGTTAATGTCTGTGGAAGCATAGATGACTTTGTAGGGCTTGTCGAGAATATGAGCTATTGTGCTATAGGTCGTTATTATCGAAAAATGATCTGAGTTAAGGTCAAAACTCAAAGATCGATCCAATAAGCGCATGTATGTTTGGTTTCCCGAGAATGCTACGAAGTCATTCAAGTTCGGGGGTTTTCGAATATCTGTAGGCCAGTTCGTATGCAATTATATAACTCGGATCTTTTTTAATTTAATGAGTCTGGAGCCCCACCATAGGTGTTTGGCATTGAAGTCGCCTCCAACAATAAACTTTGTCCCCAGTCCTTGAAAAAAATGCTGAATATCGAGCTGTTGTATTGCTCCTCCATGGGCTCTATCAGACAGATGATCAGCTCTTATTTTGTCATATGCAACTACTTTAAAAATCGATTTACTGGTGAAGTGTGTTTCTGAAACAAGCATCTCATTATCATGGTTGGAAAGCCCATTGGTGTTCCAGATTTCTAAGTTTAGACTTATTTGCATAATTAATTGACCAGTAGCATTATCATGTTGACGAGTCTAAAGTGTTTTAGTTTGTTCTATTCTATTCTATTCGTATTCGTATTACTATTTTCTGCAGCAACTTGGGCGTATGATTGATAGTCTTTTGGTTTTTGGGTCGGCACAATAGGTGATTGAAATATTGCGGATTCATTTTTAGTATTGTCCTTGTAATGCATCTATTTTCGACCAGTAGCTAATTTTATAGATATAAGCTCTTCATAGACTGTCTACCCTTTGTAGATGGCAGCGTGATTCGCACATTTTGCTGGTTGTTCCTTATCTTGTGGACATGGGTTGCTAACGAGGGATGCCAACGAGAGCATTTTACGAACCTATGAGTTTAGGAGCAATAGGATTTTGTGTGCCCGAATTCCTAACAACGGTGGCACTGAACAATGTCTTTTGCTTTATGAGAGGGTTCTATTTTAGCAATTGCATCAGAGGTAGAGGTAGCCGATTTTGGAAAAAAACTTATGCTGAACAAGTTCACAATCAGAAAATGCTATTAGTTTTTCGCTATCTTTAATAGTTTTCAAAATCTAGGCGTTCATACGTACAGACGGGCGGACAGACGGACAGAAAGACATGGCTAGATCCACTCGGCTGTTGATGCAGATCAAGAATATATATACTTTATAGGGTCGGAAAAGCTTCCTTCTCCCTGTTACATATTTGACATTCGTACGAATCCAATATACCCTTGTTCTTTTTAAGAACCGGGTTTAATGAAGTAAAATTCAAAAATTTTAGATCTAATCAGCAAAAAGACGCATCAAAAGGTCGCCCGCTTCCTTTAGCAGGCCCGCAGAAAATCGCCTACCAGTACAAAAAATCCGCTGTGGAGGGCTCTCCAAAATATAAGCGCTCGGATCGAGGCGACTAACCTGATAAGAAAATCCTCAGGAAGCGCAACGATGAAGGCAGAATCGAAACCTTTGCCGTACATCTTCAAGGAGTCTTCCAGTTAATGCCGAAAAAGGCCCCGCGCATTACCTAATTACCACAAAAATGCTAATCGAATTTCCAAACTGTGCTGTTGAGGTTGTCTGCAACTATTCAACGGGATTGTTGATCTTG
This sequence comes from Drosophila ironensis, assembly GCA_021223825.1. Taxonomy (NCBI): domain Eukaryota; kingdom Metazoa; phylum Arthropoda; class Insecta; order Diptera; family Drosophilidae; genus Drosophila; species Drosophila ironensis. Next base: position 60,962 of record JAJJHQ010010185.1, read on the forward strand.
GTTACTACCCGAAGAAATGGGAAAAATAATTTGTATAAAGTTTACCCAGTATAAAGAAACCATCGAGCAAGTCAATTGAATAAAATCAGAGATACGCTCTGCTTTCAAACATCGAGAATATTACAGCGCGACGTGTCCGAAACTTCGATCGAGTGTGGCTTAGTGGTCCCATGCATAAGATTAAAATGCATTTGCTTATATATACCCACAGGTTACTTGAGTCGTATATATACAAAAATTGTATATATTTTTTATAGTAAGTCCCAGAATTCTAAGCATGTTTGTTGAAGGAATGTTTGTGTCACCGGTGGTTATTGTAGCTTTGCAATTGTGTTTGCGGCAGATATGAAGGACCTTTTTTCCACTGAAATAACTGAGCCAGATATTAAGCACCATTCTGATATACGCTTGAAGATGGTTGATAGGTTGGTTGTGGGATTTTTTAGTTTATTATGTTGGATGATGAGGTGGAAGTCGTCGGCGTATGCACGAAATTTGATTTCTCTTGAGATTTGAATAATGTTAGCTAATGAATTGTAGGCAATCAGGAAAAGAATAACTGAAATGGGTGACCCTTGTGGTATGCCATTGTTTAGGGGGAATTTATCGGAGAGACAATTTAGCTGAGCAGATGATGGATTATTGTGTGGATGGCGATTCTATCAAATGCTTTTGAGAAGTCTAGCGATATGATTGAGAGGTGTTTTTTTAAGGCAATGGATCTGAGGGAACATGGAAATAAGTATAGGGAAGTGATCACTGCCATAGAGATCATCCAACACTTTCCAATGGATATCTGGGGCTAAGTATGCTGAGGCAAAGGATAGATCAATGTGTGTGAAGGTCATATGGGTGGAAAAATGTGTGGGGGATTTATCGTTTAGTAGAATGTAGTCAGATTTGTCTATGTAGTCAGCTATTGTTTTTCCTCTACTGTTTTGAATTGGTGAGCCCCAGTTGGGGTGCCAACTGTTAAAGTCGCCCAGAACTAGTGTGTGGGTGTTTTGAGGATCGAGGGTGTTTTCCAGATTTGAAGAAGAAAAAGGGTTTGGAAGGCGAAATGTAGGCGGATATAATGTTGAATTTGATTTTAGAGGGAATGTTTACTCCGACTGCGTCGAAGTCTGTATTTAGAGATATTTGGTTTTGGGTGATGGAATTATGTATTAGGAGGGCAGTGCCGCAGAAGTTATTGCTGTTGTTGACGCTGGTGTAAAGTGAGTAGTTAATTTGGATGGGAAGTGAGGAGAGGTTTGATAAATGGATTTCTTGTAGGGCTAAAATGTGTGGGCTATGTGACTTAATCAACATTTGAAGTTCAGTATAATTGTTTCTGTAGCCGTGAATATTCCATTGGATGATTTTTAGCATTAGATTAGAGGCTAGATTAGTGTTGTCTGTTAAGCTGTTGATTACTTCTGCGTTCTTTAAAGACTTAATCTTATGTCTAGTTATAATTGAGCTTTCGTTATTAGTTTTAAGTAATCTTTTTTCTCTTTTCGATATCTTTTTTGGGTATATAGTGGTTTTTGGAACTTTAGACTTAAACGTAGTGATGTGATCCGAGCTGAGGGAGCTAGTAGACATCGCGTCGTCATCATATTTTTTTTAAAATCGTCTACCTCTCCTCACTCTTAATTCGGATATTATATTGGTAGAGCCAATTATTTATTGCGGCGAAAATAAGCCGCTAGCGCCGGATATATGTGTGGTACATACAATATACTCTATAAAGAAGGAAATTCCGAATATCTCTTTCGCCTACCAATTTAAAGCTACAAGTAACAAATTTTGATATTTTCTTAGTAGGCCAATATCTAAAAAAAAACAAAAAAAAGCTGACCTTCCCCTTCGCACCTTCGCAAAACCATTGTTTTATACCCGGTTATTAAAAATAACAAGGGTATATTGCATTCGTGCGAATGTAAGTAACAAGGAGAATGAAGCTTTTCCGACCCTATAAAGTATATATATTCTTGATGAGCATCAACAGCCGAGTCGATCTAGCCATGTCCGTCTGTCCGTCCGTCCGTATGAACGCCTAGATTTTGGCAACTATAATAGATAAAGAAAAACTAATTACACATTCTGAGTCTAGGGATATCAGTTAGGCACAAGTTTTTTCTTTAATTCGGCTACCTCCACACCCCCGCAAACCGCGAAATTCTGTGGACTCCAAAAAAAATGACTTGCGACCATAAGCTTCTCCATAGAAACAAGGCACGCACTTCTCTTACACACACACACCTTCAAACTGAGAACCGGGTAAATACCCGGACTATAAATATGGTCGAGACACTCGACTCGTTCTTACTTGTTTTATTTAAGTCTTTGAAACATGAGTATTATTATATCTTTACAATAATATTATAAATAATAATTTATCTCTTACAGATCATGTGTATAATCCAATAAAAAATGGAATATCATGGAACTTTAAAATTTCTATTATGGGCGTCGGTAACTATTTGCGTATATGCCTCAAGAGATCCGTACAATGTGCTGGGAATCAATAACATTGCAACTATGCAAGAAATACGACGAGCATACATACAACTTGTTAAAGAATGGTAAGTGCACAGAGTGCTAAATATTCGATGGATTTATAATTCTGTTAATTTTCCAGGCATCCTGATAAAAGTAAAATTCCTGACTCTGCAGAAAAGTTTTTAGAAATAAAATTAGCATATGAAATTTTGAGCGATATAGATCGTAGACGAATTTATGACCGATATGGAGTTACCGATGAAGATTCCCATTATTTACAAAAAAAATATGATTATCGTGAATATAATCGGTTTTCCGTTGATTCAAATGAAAATATATTTGGAAAAAATTTTATTTTTGACCATGGTATTTCTTTTTACCATAAACTGTCAGTAACCACAAATTACTTTGAGAAGACAATTTTACCATATTCTACACAGAAAGTCCACATCATCATGTTTTATAATGACTGGTGCTTCAGATGCATTCAAGTTATTGGAGCTTTTAAAAAATTAATAGAAGTTTTGAAGCCTTTAGGTAAGGATATTACAAACCTTTTACGGATAATTTAATTTATTAGAGTTCATCGTTTAATAGGTGTTCAATTTGCAACAATAAACGCTGTACATGAACCAACTGTTTTTCGAAAAACTGGAGCTGATGAAGTACCAAAACTAATAGTTATTTTGGACCGCCATATGTTCATTTATAGAGATAATTCTTTGGCGCCTCAAAAAATTGTTGGTAAGAACATTTTAATTGCAAAGAAGTGTCCGAAACACATTTTCGCGAATTGGGTGGTCGTGAACCTTCGTAACTGATATTCAATATCCTTAATTTTGTGTTTCTAAAATGACAGACGGACATGGCTATATGGATATCACAACCCATTCCTACTCCCTGTTACATACCTTCGTACAAATTCAATATACTCTGGACTATTATTTTAAGAACCGGGTATAAAATTATGAAAATTCTGGGCCCTGAGACCACAATTCTCCATCTAAAAATTTAATATCCAACTCAAATGTTTCACGTACCTCAAACTCATTAGCCCTAAAAAACGTAACAGACTCCGACACATCAATGGATATCCACGACCCTTAGTCGTGACTCTTTCAGTCTCTACATTCACGTACATAAATAAATTAGAATTTATCGCAAGTAAGAAATAATAACATAACATAAGATCGTAAGACCTTATAAAACGTAAGACCTTATAAATAAAATCGTATTATACCAATTAGTATAAAACAATGCAAGAATTGTGGTAATGACACTCCGCATAAAATAATAATTACAACGATTATTATTTTAAATCTCGGTACAGTCGATAAACCGCATGGTAGTGATCACTTTCCCATTACCATCCATATTGCTACACCAATCGCACCTTATTATAGTCTGTCACTCCCTAAATTAAAAGCCGACCAAGCCAAATCAAAACTCTCAATTAGATCTGCGAAAAATCAACAGCAAATTTAATATCTGGCTGCCAAAATCATCAAGTCGCTCAAATGACCAAAGTCATACGAAGCGCTGCTAACTGCAGCATATCCTAAAAAACACAAAGTTTCAGTGTCATGGTAGAATTCTGAGCTCCAACAGCTCAGAAACCAAAAGTTTTTTGTATTTAGAAGGCATGCGTAACAATAAACCAATAAACAAGTGACTAGCGTCTGATGACAGTGCGATGAATGAGATATCTTGGATGTCTTTTATTAAGGTGCTTTTGTTGGTCCGGTAAGGCCGCTGCCAAACGATTCCGGTGCCGTTGCAGCAATTCATTGTACCGGCTGGAGTGGTAATTAATATGCGCGGCAACCGTGGCGTCACCCCAGCATGTGAGGCAGGCCGTTGCCTAGGGAATGGGTGGGTACAACTTTAATTGGTCATATCTTCTATATGTATTGTCTGATCCGTACGTAATTTTGCACGTAAGTGTTTGATAATCAGTGGACTTAAAAATTAAAATGATGCCTCTAGCTTTTACCATTTCGAAAATATCGTTTTGCAAATAGGAGGGCGGGAAGGTGCGTGGCAAATAAACTTGACCTGCCTGCAATAATAACACACCAAAAGCAAAAAGAATTACACATCTAGCTCTTACCATCTACGAGAACGAGGTGTTCATACTTACAGACGGACATGGCTATATCGACTCGGATGCTAATGCTGATCATATATACTTATATATACATATATATACTTTATAGGGTCGGACACTGTCTGCCTGTTACATACAATCGCACAGAGTTAATATACCATTTGTACCTTAAGGTACATGGTATAAAAAGCAGAGGAAGTACACATTAATCGCTTAGCCGCCATACCTTCCACACCTGTCAAATACATTAACATACTTCCGACTCGGGTACCCTGACCGGAGACTTTAAAATCGCCGAAGAGTTTTCCCACTCCTAATCTAAATCCTCCTTCAACATCAACTTTTCAGCAGAGGAGTATATTCACGAAAAAAAACGGAACCCTATCTCCCAGGCTGACTATGGCCATTCGGCCATGCCTAAATTCCAGCTCGCCCTTTATTATGAGAAACTTGATAAGCAAACGCAAAAAAAAAATGTCGTAGGTACGATAGGATAAGATAATTTGGAACTTATCAACCCTTCTAAAAACTGAACTGCAAAAAACATTAAATGAAATGCTAGACTCCGGAACCTATTTATATACATGCAGATCAGCCGAAAATGAAAAGATAACGGCGCTGCTAAATTTTCCCAAAACAAATCCTCCTCCACAAAAACAAAGTAAAAATTGTAGCCAGGAAGGCTTATCATACTCACTGTCAAGGCTTTAAGTTGTTAAAAAAGAAATCGAGTCAACTGTCCCAACAGAGGAGGTTGTTGACGAGCTCAAAGACAATGATTTTTAAATAACAAGTAGAAACGCTGTAGTCGATATATACAGAGATATTGTTTATAAACTTTCCAACAATTTGCCCGTGCACTTCTGTATGTATACACGTGTTAATTGTGAATACATACATACATAAACTTATTTATTTATTTATAAAGAAATTACCAACAATTATAAAGTGCGGACAATTTTGCCTTGCGTTAAGCATTAGCTACGATGGCCTTCAGATTAATACATAAACTTTCTGTATGCATACACTTGCAAATAGTGCATACACACATACAATTCTGTATGATGTGCGGACGTATCGAAGCCAAAGAGGAGACGGATTACGTCACCCACATTTGCAGCGGCATGCCGTTGCCATGGGATGGAGTGGGGTAAAACATTCATTGGCCATATCTTCTATATATGGGTCGATCTGGACGAAATTTTGGTGTACTAAAAATTATGTTTGTAGCTTTTACTATATCGGATATATACATTTTGTTGCAAATACATTATATGAGTAATAGTTAAACGGACCTAATGCAAAAAGAAATGCATCTCTAGATCTTTGAAGAAAATACAGACGGACATGTCTATACCGATTCAACTGTTGATGCTGATGAAAAGTATATATAATTTGTGGGCTCGGAGACTGTTACATATGTACATATGTAACTGCCTGTTACATCCTCAGTAGTTAGCAGTGTAGTCTTAAAAGAAGGATCCACGCAGACTGGGGGAAAGGTACAGTAAGTTTTTGTATGCCTAAACTCCGTGCAATTGGAGTATTGGACAGGGCCTTTGCGTTTGTGCGGCTCCTAAACGAATATTTTGGGACTGCAGATCGAAAATTGGATGTACTGCATTTTATTTGGGGGCTGTGCATCAGCTCGACTCGGAAAAATAATTATTTATTTGTTGATCATGTTAACAACGCTTTTTATACCATGTACCTGAAGGTACACATTAGTGCACCTTTGCACAAACGGCTTGGAAGTTACATATGTACAATACCCGAGCAATCTACGGCCAGGGGCAGCAAATAGCGTACGATTCCTTCCTCAGGAAACAGCACAAGCACAATTCACAGCCCCGTCCATTAAAAACACAAAACCAGTTTGCAGCGGTCACCATCCGACCCAAGGATCGCCAAAAATCGTGCCATAAGGAATCGCTACCCTAATTTATCCCTGAACGCTTGTGTGTAACTGCCGATTTTGTAGGAACTTCATCCCTACATCAAATGTCATTATTATTACTATACCAAAATCAGGTTTTTAAGAAGTTTTTCACATTATTTTAAAGTCAGTGGTTACATCGACTCTTCTTAGATGATTGTCAGACGGTATTTCCACTAGTGCCAAGAGGTATTTTTTGTGTAACTCATTTTTTGCTCTGCTCTGCTTATACAGATATGCAGATACAGCAACAGCGACAACCCCAGAAAAATCCAATTCAACAGCTCAACGCCACGAGTCGTAATTGACTGAATTGGTAACTTTGATTCAATCCTGCAGGAGCTATATAGCAGGTAGATGTAACCAGAAGGTCGTGCTCTAGCGGAACATGTTTTACACACGGAGACTAACATCCTAGCCACAGGAGGACCAACGCGATATACGTATGACAGGAGAGGCTTACGGAACTGCAGACGCTGAGCTCAGCTCGGACCACTTGCCACTGGTCTTTACATCGACTCAGCTTCGACTCAGGTTTTACCCAAGAGCAGTGCACTTACTAAGGCGTACTAATTTTGAGCTGTTTAAGCAAAAATTAGAGCGGTCACTACACCTGGAAATAGAGATGAGGACATTGAAGACGCTCTCAATTTGACCAACAAGGTCATACTGGCAGCTACATTACCTACTCGTAAGCCACCTCGCCAGGAGCAGCAGGTGTTCCTCTAATCCAGGAGATCCTCCAACACATTGAAAAAAAAAAAGGCGCTGACGCTCTAGGTGGATCAGGTCTCGCCATCCTCTAGACAAAGCAGCCTGGAATAGAGCGATAGGTGAGCTCTGACGTACTCTTACTGACCACAAAACGCCAACACTGGTGTTGAAAGAGACGCGACACTGGCTTTGGATAGCTACACGATCCATGGCTCTTGGTGTAAGACTGATTCAGAGCAGTCAGAAACCATCATCGAACAACTCGCTGTACGTAAAGTTGACACCCAGTGAAGTGGCAGGCGTAATTGACCTTCTGCGAACAAGGAATCACCAGGCGATGATGTGATATGCAATGCCACACTAAAGACACTGCCCAGTCATGAAACTCTATACATAAGGTTAATCTTTGACGCTATCGTGAGGTTGCAATTCTTCCCTGCTCAGTGGAAGCTGAGTATCTATGAGCCACAAAGCTGGCAAGCCGGGAAAGGACCCTGCGTCTTACCGGCCGATCAGTCTCCTCCCTTCGATATCAAAGGTGTTTGAGATATTGATTGCCGCCAGGATTTTTAGGATTGTGGAGTCTCCGAGAATTATTCCTGAGCACCAGTTCGGCTTTCGCGCTAGCCACTGTACTGCTGAACAATTGCATCGTGTTGTTGAACAAATACTGGCTGCATTTGACAGGAAGGAATACTGTAATGCCCTTCATGAACAAGGGAGAAGCATTCGACCTGATGGGATGAGAGCTTCAAAAACAATATTGGTAATACCACCGACGTTGTCCCAGCCAATTAAATGCGGTTCAATTTACAATTTGATCTTAGACGATTAAGGTTTCAGAGTGAACAATTTTGGGAATCCAAAATATCTAAAATCCCTGTCCATCTAAATAGGTTTATTTTACTCTAAGTTCAATAGAGCGAAGTAGAATGAGTTCTAACTCTTCTGTGGCAAGTGCAGTTGGTGAAGTGCACAATAATAGGTTATTTAATGTTCTTTATTAAATGTTATAAATTTCTTTTAATTCATTCATACGCTTACATACGCTTATAGAAAAAACGTACACATTTTTAAAATGCCTTCGGATGTATTTAAGCAGAAGTCTAATGCAAGACAAGAGTGCTTGTTGTTTTCCTTTAACTGATTAATAATTTTTTTTTCAGAATTTATTCGGAAAAAATTGCCTCATAAAATTTACCAACGCATCGACAATAACAACATAAACGATTTTCTTGGTGGCTGGCGCCAGGATAACCGGATAAGAGCTTTGCTATTTGAACCTCGTATATTGACAAGATTACGATATCTGATTACTGCCTTTGAATTCAAAGAACGTGTTGCTTTTGGGTAAGTTAATTTTGGATACAAATTATTCTTAATTTCCTTTTTCTTTAATATAATAAAATTATTTAATTCAAGCGAGTAACAATACTATGGTAACAATACTATGGTTTTCGTACCTGTATTCAATAATTGAAAGACAAAGATTTTTGAAACGCTAAATACAAATCCTAGCTCAGAGATGTCCCTAAATACCAAGTTTTCGAGATATTTTAACTCAAAGAAAGTAGCATTTTGTGAGTATGGGGAGTATTAGGTAGGTTAATCCGGATGACCTGTTATTGAAAGAAAAGTGTCGCGTATAGACCATTGTATTGGTTAGTGATATCGGTTGTTGGCGTTGATTGTTACCGTTTTTTAAATATTTACGATTCTCACGAATGCCAGAAGCTTGCTTGGGTCTGGTTTTCCTATTTCTTGCAGCGATGTGAAGATCGATGCAATCATGTATCGATGTCGTTTAATGATATGTGCTGGGCAGAGACAGAGAATATGCTTTAGCGATTTTTCTCGCCTAGTTTCTTGCATTGCCGAAACCCGTCTTTTAAACTGTTTCACCGCGTATTAGCTTATGATCAATAAAACCCCAAGCATCGTTCTACGGTTAGTGAGGGTGGTTATGTCAATTACAAGTATAATTAAAATTATTAAGCTTAGAAAGCGGAATAAAATTTATAAACAATGTTAACAAGAGCGGAACGACGTGATTCCCTTGTAGGACTCTGGACGTGACGCTGACCTCTTAGAACAAAGAATCTTAAATAGGACTCGCGTCCTACCAGTCAGTAAGCTACGGGTCTAACTAAGAAAATATACTGGAATTGTGGTGTTAGAACGTCGGTTTACAAAATCGTGTGTTAAGGAGATATTACTGATCTACAAAGGTGTTGAGGTGGGGGGCAATTAATTTTTCCAAGAGTTTAGGTATGGCGGAAAACATCGAGATAGATCTGAAGTTTCCCGTATCCTATTTTTTACATTTTTTATGCAAAGGAATGATGAAGGATTCCTTCACTGGTTGGGAGGTGATATACAATACAACAACCCAAGAGGCCACGTACTCGCTGAAACTATCTCCGCCAGTGGAGCTAATATTCTTGCCACAGGTTCTTCCACAAGATACCCGTATATACCCCACGACTCGCCCTTTGCGATCACCATGGCATACCAGACTTTTGCTTGAGTGCTGGGACCTAGACTCTGATCATATGAGCCTTGTCGTGAACATAAAAACGGAAGCCGTCCTATCATCTTCAGGCGTACGAAATTGGATTATTCCATGCACATTTAGAAAATTCACCATGCGGCTGCTTCTTCTAGCCCCACATGCCCTCCAACAGGCCCCATAAAATATGGCATAGAGCTCACAAGAGCCCTGGCCTCTCTGTTGGCCACGAAAATAAGGCTACGGGGAGATGTAACAATATCACACTTGCGACTACATTCTTTGGAGCCGATCAGCTAAACATCCCATATTCGAAGAGAGCTAAGAAGCAATATCTTTGAGCAAAGGCTTGATTCCATGGACTACTCAATAGACGCGAACTACTCGCTGTGGAAATGTACTAAAGCGCTAAAAAGCCAGACATTTAGACCGGTTTCCATTCGGAAAATCCGATGGCAGCGTTGTGAAAATCAAGAAAGAGCAAGCCCTCCTGGCTGATTGCCTCTCACCTCACCAAATAGCTACAAGGGAAGAGCTAAATGAGATACATTTAAACTTGCAAACGCCGCTACAGATGTCTTTGCTCTTTTAGAGTTGAGGAGATAGCTGAAGACATCAAAATGCTATTATCACACAACAGAGACTTCCAAACAGATCACTGCTGTAAATTGCATGAATCATTGCTTAAAAGACTCAGAATACAAGAATTTCAAAAGTAATGGAATATTGATAATCCACTAGGTTTCGCAAAAACATTTAAAAATTTTTAGCAACAAGAATACATATCTCTATGCTGCATTTGGTCTTTAAAAATGTAAAAACGATAGTGTTGTTATGCTACGCTTTTGCATGTGTTCTGTAATTTAATAAAAAAATTCCCAATATATCCAGGTTTAGTCATGTCCGTGTGCCCGCCTGTCCATATGAACGCCTAGATCTTAAAGATTATAACAGAAAAAAAATGTTTGAATATTCTGATTCAGGGGGTACCATTTCAGTACAAGTTTGTTTCAAAAATCAGATACCTCCTCCTGCATGTCCGCAAACCGAGGAATTCTGTGGCGTGTACAATTATTTTATCCCGTCTGTTTTGGAAAGTGTTGGTGATGACGTGGGATGTTTGAAAAACCGCGTAACTAAATAAACAAATTGGCTGAACCGTACAAAATGCTTCCACTTTTAATGGCCTGCCCTGCACTTTACAGGGCCGGAGACCATTACTTCGCACTGTTACATACTTTCGTTAGAATTCAATATACCTTAGTTCTTTTTAAAAACCGGGTCTAAAAATGTCATTTGATTTTGCAAATTTTATTTATATATGACTTTATCTCTTTTCAGGTTTGTAGACACAAGTAGTGAGCGGTCAAATGATATTATTTCGCGATTTCATATAAATGCAAAAATGGATACCTTATTATTGTTTAATGAAGATTCGCAAAATTACGTTGCAAGCATTTGTATGTCTGACATACCAATTAAAAAATTAATAAATGTGATAGATACAAATCAATTTTTAGCATTACCAAGATTATCATCGCAAGAGATGCTGGAAAGTAAGTATAATAATTAATTCCGATTTTCCGACTTAGTATTAAATTAAGGTGATCAATTCCATATGTCCTCAGATATCGTACAATATATATTCGTTAAGAGGAAACTAATAAATTAAATAGAACCTTGTGAATAAGGAAAATTGCAAATAAAAGACCTATAGTTTTTCATCGTAATACTCCATGTTCGATCCTGAATACACTTTTTTGAGCGCCTGACTTTTGAGCGTGTGTTTGTAAAACAAAACACATGTTTTCAATCTTTTATCCAAAATATACGATAATTAAAAGAGAGCATACCAGTGATGATAAAAAAGTTGGACAAGGGGGATTGACTACAGGTAATGACATCTTACAATTGTTTACCTCAATAGCAGGATCTGAGGTTTCCCCAGCCTTGATGTTTGTCGTTAAAGTCGGCTCCCGCGATCAATCGGAATAGGGCCAATTTTTGTTTAAATTCAGCCTTTGGGCTGATGTTAAATTTGTTAGTGAATGTCTCGACAAGAGGGGATTAAGGGGATTAAGTGCCCGGAATTTGACGGTGAAAAAGGAATGTGTGAAGAGAAGGTGTCGATCAAAAGGGAATCGAAATGTGCACGTCATCCGAAATTGACGGTGAAAACGAAATGTGTGAAATTACACAAACAAAATATATGGAACCAAAAAATCGAAGACCCTTTTTTTTTATTTTTTTTTGACGGCTCCCAAGTTGAAAATCTGGGCCCACCGCTGCTCTAATTAATTCGGTCCTGCGTACAATATGTTTATCTACCGCAATTTTTAATGTTCTGCAGAACAATATCTTTAATCTTTTCCAAAGGTAAAAGTTGTGTTGTCCCTCTCGCTCTCTAATGAAACTTTTATTATCTGTTATAGAACCCCTTTGTTTCGTTCTGGATAAATAATTTTTTGATGTGCTGTAACTATTTCTAATTTGTAATAACTTTTTATTATTTTACTTTATAATACTTATATTACATTAGTCTTACATTAAATGTATGCTATTCATTTTTATATATCTTTTGTTAATTATTATATTAAAATTTTAATAAATATAATTTAAAAACATAAAGTTAAAAACATACATTTCTGTATGGTATACACCAGTAGTAAACCACTAGTGCACTTGCACTAGTTCGAGCCCATAAAATGACAGTCCAGCTCAGAAATATTTGCAATTTAAAATACGAGTACTTGCAACAGCTCAAACTATGAATGCATGCAGGTGTGCTACAGGGAAGGCGTGGCTGATCATATTTTCTATATTTAGCGTATTTGTGTTTATAATATTGATGATTTAAGCTTTTACCATGTCAGAGTGTTGCGGCCAAATAAGTCACGGAACAAGTACACAATTTTATGTAGGGTAATCAGAGCTTGCAAATAACTGTCAACCGTTTTTACTCTTACGCTCTCTTTGCGAGCACAACCGAAAAAAAACATACTCTCTCGGTCTTGCTCTGAACAAGACCCTTTTGCTCTCTTCGATTAGGTTTTCGGTTGACCGATTTCCGAAGACCTTTTGTATGGGTCGGTCTTTCAAGAGCAGTTCGTAAAGACCCGATCGAGAAACGGTCTCACATTGAGTGTCAGGAAAAGACCGATTGACTAAAAAACTCAATGCAAACGGTCTTTTACTCTTACAGTGGTTCGAAGCTTATTTGGTGCAAGAACAAAATAAAATTTTAAAAAACATTGCAGCCAAAATAGAAAAGATATCAAAAAAGATTAAACGCAGTAATATAAATAAACTTTTTATTAAACTTTTTGCTGGCGTCGAAGCTTATTTCGTGCAAACGCTTAAAACTATTAGAAAATATAAAATTCTTAAATTTAATATTTAATTGGGCCTCCCTTTTGTTTTTAAATGGTTTCCCATTGATTCCACTAATTTTTTTGTGGTTTCAACCGGAATTTTCCTCCACTCCTTCAGTAAGGCAATCTTCAGCTAATTTTTGTTGCTTATTTTTCTTTTCGTGATCGCCTGGTCCAAAATCTCCCACATATTCGCTATTACGTTCAGGTCTGGAGACCTGGTAAAATCTGAATCGGTCCAGTATACCCAATTTTTCAGAATTTTAGTTAATAAAGAGTTTATTTTGTTCTTGCACCAAATATGCTTCGAACCACTGTAAAAGTAAAAGACCGTTTCCCAAATGGAACACGACGAAAGGGTCTTGAAACAACCGGACTGAAACAGAATAGAAAAAATCGGTATCGGTCTGAGAACAATCGGTTTCGGTCTGAGACCCGAAATATCGGTTGCTCTCTGAGTCTTTTCGTAAAGGGTCTCGAGAAGACACTTTATTTACAGACATAGAGAAACGGTCGACCGTTTTTTGCAAGCTCTGCTAGGCCGTCGTTGATGGGTGGGCGCTTCGTAAACCATTTCACTCGTCCAGTAAGGGTGCGAGTGTACTCTCTCACCCATCTTTTCCAAGCCTTTTGGGCATACACCTGTACTTGAAACCATCCTTACTCAGATCGGTTTCGACAGTAGCAACTGACTGGTTTCCATCGGGGCACTGCTGCCCAAAACAAATGTACTCTGACAGAAGAGAGAGAGTCTCTTAGACACACAGTACGTACCGCACAGAGTATTTGAAATACTTCTACGCGTTTGTGTGAATTAGTCAGCAGAAAACAAAATTTCAAGGATAAAAAACAATGCACACTCCTTCAAGACAAACGTCCAGATATACAGAGCTTTATAATGCTTTAGTCAGGAAGACTCAGCTCTGTTTAAAATTTTTAAAAGCAACAGCAACCGCAGCCTCTAGATAAGAATGCGCCATGTGCGCGGACGTGAAGTTTTGTAACTGACTGATTTTGGCAACACGAATAGATTTATATTCTATCATTCCTTTTCTCTGTTACATACTTTCGTATGGATTGAATAACTCTAGTTCTCTAAAAGTACCGGTTATAACAACTACTAGTATCAGCAACACCTATTGGAAGCTAGAATTAAACTTTACCATATCTGGAATGAAACGACGAAACATATGATAAATTTAATTTCGAGCGTCTATAGTATAACAATTTTTGTCAATCCTCTACTAATCTATTATTAACATTTTTTTAAATATTCATTCTCGTTGCAGAAGTATGCCCAACAGAATGGAATCGTCCACGAAAACGTTTATGTGTCATTCTTATAACAGAAAATAAACCAAGCCATGACAATGCAAGGGTGGCCTTACGACATATTGCTTTAAATAGTGGGTTCAATCTAGAGAGGGTTCGATTTGCTTATATGTTTAAGGTAAGCAACACTGATATTAATAAACCTTAAAATCACTCGAGATATAGATTCCTGCGCTTACAAAAATAATTTGGATTTGCAAGAAGTCGAAGGGCATATCGATACAGCTGTACCATTGATTATACCATGTACCTTAAGGTACAAATGGTATATTACCTTTGTGCGATTGTATGTAACAGGCAGAAGAACACGTCTTTGACCCCATATAGTATATATATTCTTGATCAGCATTAACATCCGAGTCGATATAGCCATCTCCGTCCGTCTGTCTGTCTGTAAGTATGAACACCTCGTGGTAAGAGTTGGAGGTGTAATTCTCTTTGCTTTTGGCGTGTCATTATTGCAGGCATATCAAGTTTATTCCTCTGGCACGTCCCTTTCCGCCTTTGTAATATGCATAACATGTATTTTCTTCGACATATTTGCCCATAACTTGCACAAAATAAAGGCAAGAGACCTATTTCTTTTTGAATTATGTCCGTTCAATTATTACGCAGATAATGTAATTCTTCTTTCGGATTTTTTCTACGCCCCTTTTCGCCAACGTACTTAAAAAAAAACAAGTAGGAACGCTGTAGTCGAGATTTCTCGACAACGAGATACTATGTACTTCTTTTCTTTATGAACCATTTCTTTGATTTTATTTTTTTTTTCAAATAATTCACCAAATTTTCGTTTGTTGACATCCAAAAAATCAGCAGTTGCACACATATGAATACACGTGCGAACGAATTGAAGTCAAAGAAGAGACGGAGATATATTGGTGATTTTTTTGCGAATACGAGGGCGGAAAGAGGCGTAGCAAAAATCTGGAAAAGGAATTATCTGCATAATAGTTAAACGGTCCTAATGCAAAAAGAAATACGTCTCTAGCTCTTGTTTTGTCCAAGTTATCGAAGAAAATACAGTTTATGGGGTCGGAGATGTCTCCTTTTGCCTGTTACATACATTTGCACAAAGTTAATATACCATTTGTACCTTAAGGTACATGGTATAACAAGTAGGAACGCTGTAGTCAAGATTTCTCGGCAACGGGATACCATGTAGCTCCTTTCTTTATCATCCATTTCTTTGTTTTCAGTTTTTTTTTCAAATAATTTACCAAATTTTCGTTTGTTGACATCCAAATAATCAACAGGTGCACACATACATGTACATACACACACTACTGTATGAATACCCGTGCGAACGAATAGAAGTCAAAGAAGAGACGGATGACGTTACCCATGACATTATCTGCGTAATTGGTAAACGGACATAATGCAAAAAGAAATAGGTCTCTAGCTCTTATTTTGTGCAAGTAATGGGCTAATGTGTCGAAGAAAATACAGTTTTATGCAAAATACGAAGACAGAAAGGGGCGTGGCAAAAATTTGAAATAAACTTGATCTGCCTGTAATAACACACCAAAAGCAAAAAGAATTACACCTCTAGCTCTTACCATTTCCGAGAACAAGGTGTTCATACATACACAGAGACAAACGGACAGACAGACAGACGGACATGGCTATATCGAATCGGATATTTATGTTGATCAAGAATATTTATACTTTATGGCATCGGAGATGTCTCTGCCTGTTAAATACATGTGCACAAAGTTAATATACCATTTGTACCTTAAGGTACATGGTATAAAAAAAAAATGGTTCATAAAGAAAAGAGGTACATAGTATCTCGTTGTCGAGAAATCACGACTACTGCGTTTCTACTTGTTTTAAACTTGGGCTCTTTTAAATTTCTTAAACATTTTTGTAAAATTTTTACATTTTTACAGGAAAGGCAATTTGATTTTGTTGACTCAATTTCCAAAGGCTCTTTTGGAAATTATTTTCCACAATTAGTTATAATTTGGCGGCGAGATGAAAAACAAGTTAAATATGAGTGGGTTTTTGGAGCTAAAAATGATCTCGATATTAACCCTTTAAAAAATGCGACAATAAACGAAATTGAATATACAATAAAAAGGCTGCTAAAATCATCAGAAGCATTGAATTATGAAGCCATTGTGAAGGTATTAAAATTCAATAAATGACTACTTCAATATATACTAAGAAATGATTTTTTTCCAGAAACTTTTCAACGAGCACACTGAAGGGATTTTATCAAAGTGGATTTTACGACTCACGTATTTTATTGATTATTTGTCAGATCATATCGAAGATGAACATTTTATAGCATTTTCTTCACTTATGGGGACTATTTTATTTATGTTCGCCGTTGGTTATATTCTTATGTATTTCGTGAGGGCTGAAGAGGAAAAACTCAAAGCGCAAGGATTGTTTGTTCACAGCAATGGTAAATACATTAACTAATATAATAATTATATGATATTCGTGGTTAACATTTTTATTTGTGCATAAAATTTTCTTAACTTTTTAGGAATGTTTATTTTTAACATTTTAATCATAAACAAGTAAGAACGATTATAGTCGAGTGTCTCGACTCGCGACGATGGTGCGAATTACGCGCCCAGTGACCCATTTCTGGGGTGGGGCGTTGTCCTCGTGAATGAGGACGAGCGTGGACCAGCTGTGCCAGAACTGCTGTTTGAGTTCTGACAGCTGCCGCCACCGCCTAAAACAACCCGGATTCGCCCTTGCTCCTGGGTACGCCTGGCATGGATCCTTGAGGCGGCGCCACCAGGGCCTGCCCGATGAGAAGATGCCCAGGAGTGAGCACATCTCCGTCGCTGGGATCCTCTCCGCCTGCCACCAGCGGTCTCGAGTTGAGGATCGCTTCCACGTCGACCAGATGCGTGGCGAGCTCGTCGTGAGTCAGGTTGGCGCAGCCTGCGCCCCTGACCAGCCGGTGCTTCGCTGCCTTCACCGCTGCTTCCCAGAGACCGCCGAAGTGCGGCGCCCTGGGGGGAATGAATTCCCAAACCACGCCTCTCTCGGCTGCCATCTCCTGCAGGGCTCCCTTCTGCCGCTCGAACTCCTGCGACAGCTCTGCCAGCACTCTGCTCGCTCCCACGAAGTTGGTCGCGTTGTCGCTCACCACCTTCTCTGGGAGGCCGCGCCTCCCGGTGAACCTTCGAAAAACATTCAAAAATGAATCGGTGGATAAATCAACTACGAGCTCTAAATGCACAGCCTTTGAAGCAAAACAGACGAATACGGCGACGTAAGCCTTTACCGGTGGCCATCCTCTTATGCGATAGCTTCCATAAAAGGGACCACAGAAATCCACCACCCCACAAACCCTAAAGGGACGTCCTTCCCGAAGCCGATCAGCTGGCAGATTACCCATTATCTGACCAAGCAACTTCGTTTGTATCGGAAACAGTGCACGCAACTCCTAACAGTTGACGTGCATACTTTCCGCGCATTAACCACCCATATCTGCTGTCGCAAAAGCCCCTTCAACACCTTCGCGCCGGCATGGTGCAAGGGCAAATTTTTCAGAAACCATGACTTGCCGGTACACTTTCGAAATGTCGGCAGTCACTGCAAATTTATTCAATCGAAAATTAATAAGCGTTGAATAAAGCTCCCTCTGAATAGTCGGCCCGACTATTAATACATCGTTTAATGATCGCGCCGTTGACGTCCTGCTAGAGGCATCAAACACAACCCGCAATTTGGTTGTCGTACTCTCAGGTCTCAGAACACACTGATGTGGAATGTAGTAGTGCTGTCCTGGAGGAGCGGACTCGAAGGCCGACATGTGCCCGAGATCCCGATACTCTTTCATAAACTCATGATACATATCATGGAGAGGTTTGTCTCTCGAAATTTTACGCTCAAGTTGCAGAAATTTTCTTTCAGCAGGCTGAAAGGATAGGCCAAGGGCTTGTGGATCTATTTTGAACGGAAGTTCAACTTGGAACCTACCCGAAGGTAACCTCCGAACGGACTTTGTGAAGTGGGCTTCACAGGCCTCTTGCTCAGCTGTTCTGTGCACAGCCTTCGACTCATCTGGGTTGCGATCCAGTTCCCAGAAGCGTTGAACAAGGGAGTCGAGCGAACAAGAATCAACTTGAGCGGCAACATTGACACTAAGATGATGTCGAGGAACTTTCCCAGTATACTTGCCAGCTTCCCAGTATACTTGCGAGCGAACAAGAATCAACTGGAGCGGCTACATTGACACTAAGATGATGTCGAGGAACTTTCCCAGTATACTTGCCAGCTACTATCCACCCTAACGACGTTTTTTGGATTAGCGGAAGGTCAGCACCAAGTTTAATCTGACCCACACAAAGGAAGTCATAAAAGAATTCCGCTCCCAAGAGCATGTCTATTTTTCCTGGCCTGTTAAATTCCGGATCCCCTAACTTAAGGTTCTTTGGGACCTTCCAAGTGGATGTGGACAAATACTGAGACGGCTGACACGATGAGATGGCCTTTAGGACCCAAAAATCGCTCGAAAACTTATACGCCGTTACTCGCGACTGTATGGACGCATGTCCTTTGTGCTTGCTATCCGTTACTGTTCCACCAGCCATCATAATGCTGACGGTGTTGCTTTCGCGGATTAGCCTCAGATGCTGTGGTAAACTCTCAGTCATTAGATTCAACTGAGACCCGCCATCGAGTAACACCCTTGCAGGATGGAAATTTCCAAAGCGATTCTGCACCTCTACCAAGGCTGTTCCCAGAATTACATGGTCAGTACTCAATACATTGTCCAAATAGGCCTCGTTGGGTGCATTAGGTGACGGGGAGGTAACGGCTGGAGCTGGCACACCATATCTATGCAATAAAGAATGGTGCGGTTTCTGGCACACCCGACACTTGGATGCCTTACAGTTTGACACTGTGTGCCCCACCATTAAGCAATTGAGACAGAAGTTCTGTGCTTTTGCAAATTCAAAACGCTCAATAGCGCTTATGGCAGCAAATGACGGACAAGAATAAATTATGTGCCCGTCGTTACTACAGAAGAAACACTTGGCCGCAGCTCCCTTTGTGTTCTTTGTGCAGCCAAATGACGATTTTCGCTGCTTGGCGACCCCGACTATTGGCTTCGCCAATTTTACGCAGTTTTAATGCGTAAAATGTCAGCACTGACCCTTTTAACTTTTTGCATACACAATGCCAGCTTTGAGCTGGACTTAATTGCAGATGTTTGCTTTTCTGGCTCCATTTTTATTTATTGAACAATTTAACAATTATGTGCCAAAATTTCAAGTATGCAATATGCAATATATATAGGTATTTTTTTTTTATATTTATTTTTTTTATTATATATATATATTTTTTTTTTTTATATATATATTCCCCAAATGATAGCAAACTATCAATAATATGACAAAAGCACTATGTAGCTTTACAAAATATCTTATGAACTTTTTGCGCAACCCTCGTACTAACGCGCTTGTGGGAATTATGCGAATGCCTCAAAAGAACAAAAAGTGCCGGTCCAAGCGAGCCGAAACTACAATATGTATGTATTTATGTAGAACGTACATATGCATGTACCAATTTTATGGCTCGCAAAATTTCTCCCAGCTGCGCTTATCGCTAACTTACAAACTAGCTTGTAGGCACAGCGATCGCCGAACGGGGGCGTGAGGCAGCCGACGACACAGCGCATACCCAAACGAAGCGGCGATTAAATGCACAAATCGGCACTGCAAGCTAGTTTGTAGGCACAGCAAGCGCCGACAGGGGGGTGAGGTAGCCGACAAAAAGAAGACAAAAAGCGGCACCTAAATAAGCGCAGCAATCTTCGAAACAGGGGGGGTGAGGTAGGCAAAGAGAGGCCAAAATCCCGATTTTTATATTTAAACCAATTAAATCTGCCAACAATATGGCGCAAATCACTTTTTTTTTTATTTTTGAGATTTTAAAATTTGCTTCAAAGGTATATAGTGCATGCGATAGAGTACAAATTAAATGCCAATCATTAAGTTGGCTGGGAGCATACCCTATGTTTGCACAAACTGCAAAAGCCTTTTTCTCAATTTTTGGCGTTAAATACCTGGCTCTCCAGCGAATCAATGGAGACTTCCCTGGCGGATCGGGGCGAAAAATCCATCAAATCCAGCGATGCGTCCAAAGCGTCCAAAGAGTCCAGGGTGTAGCCGTAGGGTATTTTCCAAATTTCCGTCCAAGCGACGTGATTTTTTTTCAACACCACAAACACCACTCGCGAACAGCCACCAATTATTTAATTTTACAACGAGTTTTAATAACCGAAATCCCGCTCGGGCGCCAAAATGAAAATTGAAATAGTTTTTTGGATTCGAAAACGAAACAAGTCGAAACAAATGAAATCGCGGTTATTTGAATAATTAAACAATTGGCTTTATTAGGCTGGCTGTTGCGCGCTTAAGATAACTCCGAATAATATTCATACAAATCGGCAGAAGGCCAAATCGGAAGACATCGAAGACGAGAGAAAAAGGATAGAGCGAAAATATAGAAAAGAGAGGGCGGGCGATGGTTAACCCTATAGCGCCCCAACACCCCCAAATAAACTTGTGCTTAACCTGGTATCCCTAGAATCAGAATGTGTAATTTTTCGGTGGCGTACGGTGGGGCTCCCTTAGGCCACACCACAGACTAAATCCGCTCGGCCAGTAACAAAATCCGCCCCTACCCGAGGGACTTTTCGCGTTACTTTGGCGTCAGGTGTGGGGTAATTTGAGTTTGCAAATTCTCAGCCCGCCATACCTGAGAATTCCGCCCGCCAACGCCAGGCCTCAGCGGCCCGCGAAAATGAGACTACCGCGGCCGTAACGGCTACGCAGCAACAGCAGATGGCCACGTCCCTGCAAGAAATTCAGGACAAGTTTGAGGCCATGGAGCGCTCCTTTCATCAGCGAGTCGTAGTGGCTGCATACCAACAGCAGATGGTCGCGTCCCTGCAGGAAATGCAGCAGTTCGAGGAAAAATTCGAGGCCCTGGATCGCTCCTTCAACCAACGCTTCGAGCATCTATGGACTTCGTTGGAGCGCAGTCTATCGGGCAAGTCGGCCGCCCCATCAACAAACGCTGCCGTGGGCACACCAACACCCCGAGAGCGACCGGCATCCAGCACACTTTGTGTACCGGCACTGGCCCGTCTCCAATCGCAGCCGGACAGCGACATCCGAACCGCAACCGCCGTTGGAGCCGTCCGCCCGGTAGGAAGCAGGTGATCTGGGACACCGGCCCACCGCGAGCTACTCCTTTCCTTGGCCCACATGGGAAATACCGGATCTGGAACCCCCACCGCTTTAAGACGGCACCAGACCCTGGTCCGAGTTCCCTCGCATATTAGAAGATATGGCGGAGGAATACCACTGGTCCGAAGGAAAAAAGTGTCGAAAGTTGTGCGTCAGTTTACGGGGTCGAGCGCAGCGATTCTACACCACATTGACAGAGACCCCTTTTCGCTCCAATGAAGCCCTGACGACCGCAATGCGTGACCATTTTTCTGTGCGTACGCGAACCGGGTACCATGTTTTCCATAATCGCCAACAGGGGCCAAAGGAGTCCATGGAAGATTTTGCCTTCGATCTGGAGCGACTTGGAGAATTATCGGCCACCACCTACAACAACATTATGGTACAGCGTTTCATCGATGGAATTCGTGTGACCGGATACCAGATGCCCCTCGTAGCCAGCAACCCTAGCACGCTCTCTGCCGCCCTCGAAATGGCAAATCGACTGGACGCGCAGTGCCGCCGCAGCCGGCGACCGAAGCAGAAGCCAATGACCTGCCGCCTTCCCGATGCAGCCGCAGTCAGCCTTACGAACGGACCGCAGGAAAATTCCCGGCTCGAAGTCCCAATGCTCGCTTCCCTGTAGAGCCGCCAATTCAGAAAGCCTACGGCTAAATCCATCACGGATACCGAATCGGTATGAGCCCGCTTGGTTGATGAGTCGCCACACGGAGAAAGACCCGTGCCGCCATTCCCACCGAATCGGATCCGAGTGAGTCTGAAGCATGTCAACAAGCGAATCCTGGTCGGAGTGGGACCTCCGCCTGCTGCTAAAGGCAATGCTGGAGGCAAAAAAAAACCAAATCCGTATTAGCCCACTTGTTTGACGAGTCGCGTGGGACCCTCAACACGCCTGCTCCACTACCTACGTATTCCCTTAGTACGCTCGGCGATCAGAACTAACATTGTTTCGTCTTTTTACAGAAACAACTGGTTTGTCTAGTTGTTGACACTGGTGCCTCCGTGTCCCTACTTAATCGCCGAGATGTCAGAAAATGGCCGACACTCACCCCCTGTCACGTTACTCTGCAGGGCCCTTCAGCTGACAAGTTCGTGGCCAGGGCCAAATGTGTTGTGAATGTGGATAACGCTGGCCGCCCTATCAAACATAAATTCCTTCTGGTCGAAGGGGACACACTCAGTTTGCTGGGCATCGATCTTCTGCGGCGCCATCGTACCACGGTGAACCTGGAACACATAAATCTGGAGTTCCACTGGGGATCGATCCCGCTGCACGTTCCTGGCACAGAGATGCCCCGTCTTCTGTACACCACGACGGGTACCAGCATCCAGCCATTGAGCGAAACGCACATGACGGTTGCCTGTTACGCGCCGGACCCTGTAGCTGCCGCCATGCTAGACCGAAGCATTTCCTCCAGCTTACCGCCCGACGTTGTGCTGGGTAGCTCTCTGGTCAACCCCAACAACGGAACTGTATCCCTGCGCATCTTAAATATCGGCTCCCAGGAACATAAACTTACGCCGTATACGATTCTGGGCCAACTGGAGATAGCAGAGGAATTGCCTGGCATGGAGCGTTCCGCCGATCCCCCATCCAACCTGCGAACGGAGTGGCAGCAGCTGATTAGTGAAAAAAATCAGAATAGAATCAAACTATACACTACAGAGCGCTAGCTCGGTCGGCAGGCCGACCGCGTGACCGTGCAAAGTGCCGACGGTTGCAACTTAAGCATAACTCACCATACCAAGAACCAAAGGGATCCAAGCACGGCCCCCAAAGACGGATATGCTTAGTCGGTGTCTAGTCTAGATTCAAGAATCACTAGGGTGATTCAAGAACGATCTCTACCGACTATTTTCTATCATTAAATTGTGTTAACTATTCCCCCCTTAGAAGTATGACCATGCTCGGTCATCTGAAACTTGTTGACGACCTGATGTATTTCCTGCGCCGCTCGTTGCTTCCTCAAAACTCGAATGAGTAGGATGGAGCAGCGGATGAGGATGCTGATTCCCACGGCGACGGCGATCCAGATGCTGCTGGTTCCCGCTGATTTTACATCCTCCTTGAGTCCTTGGATAACTTCCAAGTTTTGGTTGTTCATCCTTTTGAGAAGTGGGATGCTC
Source organism: Drosophila ironensis (assembly GCA_021223825.1). NCBI lineage: Eukaryota > Metazoa > Arthropoda > Insecta > Diptera > Drosophilidae > Drosophila > Drosophila ironensis. Next base: position 84,777 of record JAJJHQ010010185.1, read on the forward strand.
AGCATTGGATTGTGGGCAATAATGTTTAGCAATGGCGACGCCGCTATGCCCGGTGTTTTTCTGATGGTTTCGCGTTGGTTCGAATACTTAGTGACATTGATAAAAGCTACTCGCTCAAACGTAATGAGATGTGAGCCGTTGATAGCTATCTCAGGGCCGTTGTCAGTGCTGACTCGAGCCGGGCACTCGTTGATAATTATTATTCCATCGTCCACCAACGTTATAGGGCTCTAATGGCTGGCTTGCGTTTCGTATCGTGCTATATCCCCTGCATGTAGGCCACGAGCTTGCAGAAGGATGCGTAAGTTGTTAAGGCGCATTCGGTGACTGCTAGGACGTCATTGTCGCATTCGGCTACCACGTTGTCGTGTAGTCGCAGGATGGTGTGTTGGTGTGATACAGGAAATATTGTGACTTTTTTACACATAACTTTAATTTTAGGGTATGCGATTAGCACGTGGATTATATTGTCGGACTGAAGGACCTTAATATTAGATTCTACTAATAAGCTTATGATAGGTACCTGTGTGGGATGATCTACTAATACAGACTTCAAATCATCGTGGTTAAAAATGGCCGGATTTATAAATTAGCCTTAGAAAGTGTGATTGTTAACATTAAATTTTGAATTTCGGTTATTAATATTCTATTTCTGGCCAAAAGGGTATCGTACAAATGCGAAGTGTCAACTATATTGTTCTGTTTTGCTTTAATAATTTTATTTACAGTATCTGTGAGCTTAATAATTTTATCCTGCGTTTGTGTGTTGATGATTACCTGTCTGTTATTTGACTCTATTAGTCGGGACTCGGACATTTTAAGCATTTTGAAATCAGATGCGTCAGGAGTGCCAGCTACTACTTTAAGTGCAGTACCTAAAAAGTCTAGACTCCTGGCCATCCTATGGTGTATTTTTAATACGGACAATAGGCTGCCCATATGGTCAGTATCGACCTCTAGCATTTTTCGCATGTGCGACTTTGGGAATAAATCGGACAACTTAACAGTTTCGTCTATTATTGCTGAAAATTCTGTATGATTACTTGAGTGCCGCAAGACATGTCTCTGTTCCCACACCAGTGCGATTCCGTCCGTGACAGGGATGTATTGGGCGTGGGAGTAGTCTGTCACTCTAGCATTGACTAAAGCTAACGTTATTATAATCCCTGCAATCCTGTAAGAAAGCGAGAGGTTAAAACTACAGTGCAGCCATAAAGTACATGTAGGTGTGCGTGTAAACCAATAAAAAATTCAAATGGGTTTTATTTGAGGTTGTCCTTATGGACCACCCTCCCTCTAATGAGGACAGACGTTCCCATGTCTGCTTGTACACTTTCTTCTGTGTATAGTGGGGTTAGTTTATTCTCTAGCCTTTTATTATTTCTAAGGTATACTTTTTCCCCTACTTCGAAAATCCGGTTTTGTCTGGTTGGGTTGCACCTATCTAGATTATCTTGCTGAGCCTTTTCTATTTGGCGCCATATTGCCAACCTTTGTTCGTCGTTGGCTGGGTGCATAGCATCTTTTGGTTGCAAATTTGTGACTGAGTGTTGCGTTTTGTTGTATTCTACCGTGGCTCTCATGATAAGCTCGACAGTGTCACTGATTTGTTTGTCATTTTTCATGCACCGCGCTATCTCCGTTAGGGTGCTGTGAAATCGTTCCACTTGCCCATTGGAATTACTGTGTAACAGAGGTGCGTTGACGATGTCTATGCAATATTGACCTTTCAACAATGAGATTATGGTCTCTGAATAGAATGATGCCTCGTTGTCGCAATATATGACTTTGGTCTTGGGAAAAAAGTTCACTAGTTGTAAGATGGGTCCGCGTACGTCTACTATTGCCCTAGAGGATAGTGGTTGCACTACTTTGAAAATTTGTCGATGCAGGTTAAAAATGTTTTCTTATCTGTGGAGTAAATATCCATATGTAGCATTTCACCCGCATATGAGGGGATTGGCGTGACCCCCAATTCTTGCTTCTTGGGGTGTCTGTTGTACTACGCCTTAGTGCATGTTTTGCAGTTAATGACCACTTCATTAGCGAGCTTAGTAATTTTTGGAAAATAATAATCCTGAAGGACTTGTTTTACGTTTTTCTGTGCAGCCCTGTGTGCGCGGTTGTGTTCGCAGGTTATGATCTCCAAATGCTCGTTCGTATCTATGATATCACTCACAAATCTCTTGCAATGTCAGAATTTAGTGGCCGGGAATTCCTGTACCAAGGCGTGCTGGATGCAAGGCAATGTGTGGAGGTCACAGTGAATGGCATTAACAACACTCACGTTAACGACTTCTTTTACAAAGTCAAGCAATGTGTGTTTGTTACTGAATTGTATTATGTGGCGTGTTTTGCTTCCGAAAATTATGAAATCTCGCCGTGAAGGCTGGTATGCTTCTTGTCCGTGGACTCAACCGTGTAGGTTATGGATGCATCGCTGTGCACGGTGGCAACGTCGGACTGTGGCTCAATTTGTATTGAAACAATGTTTTGTCGGGACAAAGCATCCGCGACAAGGTTTTCCTTTCCAGGTTTGTAGAACACCTTTGCGTTGTGTTCTTCGATGAATGCTTTCCATCGCTTAATTTTGGCATTGGTGTTTCGTTCCGAAACAGCGAAAGTAAGAGGTTGATGGTCCGTAAAAATCCGGATTTCTTTGGAGCCATACAGGTAGTTTTGTAGTTTCCCAATGGCCCAAACAATAGCCAACAACTCCCTCTCATTTGTGGCATAGTTCAGCTTGCAATCTTTTAACGTGCGAGATATCATTGTTATTGGCCGTCCATTTTGGGACAAAACTGCGCCGATACCACTTGCTGAGGCGTCGGTAGTTAAGTCGAAAGGCTGTTTAAAGTCTGGGTACGTTAGTATTACTTCCTCTGATGACAAAATATTCCGCAAACGGTCGAAGGCATTGCGCTGGTCTCATCAAATTCGACCGCGACTTTTTTCGACATGTGTTTGCTTACGGACCCATTATCTCCCTTGAGTATGGCCGTAAGTGGCCTTGCTATGGAGGCGAAATCTTTGACAATGTTTCGGTAATAACTGGCCAATCCTAGGAAAGACCTAAGGCTGAACAAGTTGTTTGGTTCAGTATATTCCTGTATACTGAATATATACGTATATATAATATATTCCTCTATTCCTTTCACCTTTTCAGGGTCGGTTTTGGCGCCGTCCGCTGTGACTATAAAGCCCAAAAATTCCACATTCTCTTTAAAGAATTTGGTTTTTTTCTGGTGCCACTCTCTTGTTGGCATCGCACAGACATTTAAGAACTGTGTTAATATGTTTTACGTGGTAAACATACGTAAACATAACAAATTTTCCCATAAGTATATATATTCTTGATCAGCGTCAACAGCCGAGTCGATATAGCCATGTCCGTCTGTCCGTCCGTCTGTCTGTATGTACGAACACCTCGTTCTCGGAGATGGTAAGAGATAGAGGTCTATTTCTTTTTGCTTTTGGTGTGTTATTGTTGCAGGCAGATCAAGTTTATTTAAAATTTTTGCCACGCCCCTTTCCGCCTTCGTAGTTTGCATAAAACTGTATTTGAATTTTCTTCGATAACTTTGACAAAATAAGTTATCGTGCAATATGTCCGTTTAACTATTGAGCAGATAATGTCATTCTTGGATTTTTGCCAGGCTCCTTTCCGCCCTCGTATTTGAAATAAAATCGATATCTTCGAAATGGTAAAGGCTAGAGGCATAATTTTCCGCTAAGTCAAAGACATACTAGTACATCCAAATTACGTACGGATCGGAGATATGACCAATTAAAGTTTTACCCACCCCTTCCCTTGGCAACGGCATGCCGCACATGCTGGGGTGACCTCATCCGTCTCTTCTTTGCCTTCAATTCGTTTGCACGTGTATACATACAGTAGTGTGTGTATGTGTGCACCTGCTGATTTTTTTGATGTCAACAAACGAAAATATGGTGAATTATTTAAAAAAAAAAAAAATCAAAGAAATGGTTTATAAAGAAAAGAGGTACATGGCACTCGTTGTCGAGAAATCTCGACTACAGCGTTCCTACTTGTTTAGTCCAAAGGGTAGTCGGCAGAACGCGTATTTTCCTCCGTTTATGGAGAAGAGGTCTTTTCTCGGTCACATTCGGCCAAGTAGATCTGGTAGTACCCCGACTTTAGGTCTAGGGTGGTAAAAAATTTTGCCTTTCCTAAGTTCGCAAAAATCATAGGAATACTAGGCATGGGGTAGCGGTCGGCGATGGTTTTTTCATTCAGTTTCCTGAAATCGATCACCAATCGTTTCTTTCTGTTGCCGTCGGCATCGGAGCTTTTTTTGTCAACAACCCATGATGGGCTGTTATATAGCGACCTTGAAGGCCGGATAATGCCATCCTTTAGCAGCTGTTTCATTTCTGTGTTAACAAAATCCGCTGCTCCCATGGGATATAGATACATTTTTGAATAGATGGGTTCGTTACTTTCCGTGCGAATCCTGGCAATGACTGAGGTGTTAAACGGAAGTGCCTCGTTAGAGTGCGAAAATACTTTTTTTGTTCGGTTACGTTTCCATACTTGATTTTCCCGACATGTAAGTCTAATGCCGCTCCCGCTTGCGTTAGCAAGTCGAAACCTATAATAGCATCAAACGTACTCAGGGTGTCTAACAAAAAGAAGGTGGCCTTTAGGCCAAATATATGCATTAAGCATTTTTGTTCTATTTTACTGGAGCTATGTATGGTACTCACAGTGAATGGGGAGTCGTCAGGCATTGTGTGTTTTAGCTCCTTTACGGGCTTAACATAGCTCTTTGCAGCTCCAGTGTCTATCAGGATTTTTATAGTGCGCCCCGCCAACCTTCGTTCGATGTACGGTAAGCGGGACCTTCCTTTAAAAAATTAAGAAGATCATCTGAGGGGTTTTTTTCTTGGCCGCGATCGGCCCCTAGAAGTTTCCCTTTTGGTCTTTGTGGAAGTCAACATTATGACTTCTCTGTTCGATGGCCTTTGCGTATGTGGCCGCGAACATACTTCGTTCGATGCTGACTTCTGTTTCCCGGGCTAGAGCCAGTGCTGCCGGCAGATTTTTGGGCTGTGCTGGCAATACGAAATGAACGCGTGCAGCGCGTCAGCCCTTGTTATCGTACGTCATAACAATTTTGTTTGTTACGAGGGTTAACTTTCGTTCAACCTCATCGTAATATTGCATAAGAGGTTTATCCTCTTGACGGACTGACTCAAGCCCTTGCCATAGGATGCGCAATGATGTTTTGTCTGCATAAGAGCAGTCAAGTCGACCCAAAATGGCATCGAAATTAAGCACTGTGTTGTGCGATGCCAGCAGCGCTCGTGCGGGACCCCTAATATTGTTTCTAATGATTGTGACGGCCTGGTAATGGGCGCTACTACCAGCTTATGGTTTGAATAACTCGTACGCGTCTGTGGCGGACTCCCTCCACGCTACATATTCATCTTGTATCCGCTACATATTCATCTTGTATCTAAATTCTGGGATCGATTTAACCACGTGGAGCGGTATGTCGCACGGCACTGGAATCGGATCTACTGCTATTCTTTGATACGTTTCTATCTCTGGCGATTCTACACGCAAGTTTTGCAGTTGTTGATTTACTGCACTAATTTGAGCCAATGCTGCCTGAATTATAGCTTCTATGTTGGCTGCGTTCATATTGTCAATCCTCTCCTCTACTTGTGCTGGTCTATACCCCCGGGACTCTTCCTCTCAGTCTTCCTCGCTTTCACTTTCGATTTCTCTTTTTACTTCCCTATATGGGCCCTGAAAGCTCATAGGGCTATTCTATTTCCAACCTATATTATATGGCCGAGTATTTATTCGGCTAAACTAATTGTCTCACAAGATTTTTTTATAACAACAGAGTATATTTATTCATTGGAAGTTTATTTATTTATTTTCCAATTAACAATTAAGTAGAAAATTACATTAATACCGGAAAAAAATTTATATTGTAAAAAATTAAATTGTAAATTTGTATTGAAAAAGATCATTCGACTTACATAATGTTCCTTATGGGTCGTGGCTTCGTAAATGAGTTGGGGGCCGAATATAATTATATCTAGTTGCAGTAGGTTGTCCCTCGCCGCAGTCCGCTTGGAGGGGGATGATGTATCCGTTCCGATGTGGCCGGCTGCTGTCCTGGTGGGGTGTCGGTGATCTCGTTCTGGTGTCCTATGTCCTAGCCTTTGGGCTTAGAGCATTCAATAACCACAGAGATATGGTGGCAGAACTTCTCTCCGTTATTAACGGCCCTTAAGGCTCGATAACCAATTTAATAATTTTACAGCTTTTGCTGGAGATTGATTTCGTCGGGGCTAATGCTCCCTTTATTTCATAAAAATCAGAACTGAATCAAACTAAACAGTACAGAGCGCTAGCTCGGTCGGCAGGCCGACCGCGTGACCGTGGAGAGTGCCGACGGTTGCAACTCACCATACCAAGAACCAATGGGGTCCAAGCACGGTCCCCAAAGGCGGATATGCTGAGTCGGTGTCTAGTTACAAGAGGGCGATTCAAGAATCACTAGGGTGATTCAAGAACGATCTCTACCGACTATTTGTTATCATTAAATTGTGTTAACTAATACAAGCACCTATTCGTTCAAAACGATAAGGAAACAAGACGCACTGACCTGACTCGCCACATAATTGACACTGGTCAGGCGCGTCCAATAAAACAGGCGCCCCGTCGTATAGCGTTTTCGCGCCAGGACGAAGTCGAGCAGTCGTTGCAGGAGATGCAGGCCAAAGGCGTAATTCGACCTTCATGGGCCTCCCCCGTGGTACTGGTGAAAAAGAAGGACGGATCTACCAGATTCTGTTTCGATTATCGTCGGCTTAATGCCGTCCTCCTACCCTCTTCCAAAAATGGACGCCATTCTTACTACCTTGTATGGCTTGTAGTGGTTCTCAACGATAGACTTACAGAGCGGGTATTGGCAAGTAGAAATGGACGAGTCCTCCCGCCCAAAGACTGCGTTCGCATGCGACTCCGGGCTATACGTGATGCCTTTTGGACAGACCAATGCGCCTGCCACGTTCGAACGGTTAATGGACGGCCTATTCACCGGCGTACCCTGTAAGTCGACAATGGTCTATCTCGACGACATTATCGTCCACTCCCGGTCCGCAGAGGAGCACTTCGCCAGCTTGCAAAAACTGTTCGACAGACTGACAGAGGCGGGCTTAAAATTGAGCCCAGGGAAATGTAATTTCTTCCGCTCGAAAGTCAAATACTTGGGACATATCGTGAGCCACAACCACGGTTGCCACTTCAAAAATTTTTAATGAGCCAAAAAAATAATAGAAATGAGCAAATTTGAATAAAAAGGAGCCAAATTCTGTTTATTATATATTTTGATTTTTTTTTACTTTTATCATAAGAAAAAAAACATAAAACATTTTTCATCAATGAAACAGCTAACAGCTAAGGCTTACTTGGTAGTTTAAGTCATTCTGAGACCAAACGTATTAAGTTTTTCGATCTGGCACTTTTAAATTTCAGACATTAATAACTTTTAGAATTGCAAAAGATATGCATTAATAAAAAAATGAAATCATTTTTTTTTCAAAGTTTAAATATTTTGTATCGCTATTAGCAAAAAAAAGAGCCAAACTCAATAAAAATGGGCCAAAGAGCCAACGAGAAAAAAAAGAGCCAGTTTTGGCTCAAAAGAGCCAACCGTGGCAACCGTGGCCACAACACACTAAGGGCATGCCCTGAGAAAACCAACAAAGTAGCGGGCTGGCCCCAAACTCGATGCAAGAAAGATGTACGGTCCTTCCTAGGTCTGTGCTCCTACTACCGGAAGTTCATAGCTGCATTCGCAATCATTGCCCGACCATTGCACGAACTGTCCGAGACCCGCAGAGTGTTCGAGTGGACACCAACGGCCCAAGGAGCTTTTGACGTGCTCAAGGAGAAACTAACCAGCGGATACAGACATTCTGGATACAGACGCTTCTAATCATGGCGCTGGGTCAGTACGCGGCCAAATTCAAGATGGGCAGGAACGAGTACTGGACTACTACAGCAAGACGTTCAGTGCCGCTGAACGCAACTATTCCGTCACGCGAAGAGAGCTTTGGCGGCCGTATTAACCACCAAACACTTTCACCATTACCTCTTTGGAGGGAGGTTTCTCCTCCGTACGGACCAGGCCTCCCTTGAATGGCTCTTCAATTTTCGAGAGCCGGAAGGCCAGTTGGCCCGCTGGATAGAGCGGTTACAACAGTACGACATGGAGCATGGCAATGCGGACGGCCTTTCTCGGCGACCGTGCGTTAAAGGCCCCATTTGTGAAAAAGCCGAACAAAATGACCAGCAAGGCGTTTTGTTCCTACAGATTCAAGCCGTCGACTATGCCAGAAGCAAAAGATTGACTCAACCCTGGCGCGAACGGGTCAAGGCAGGAACAAGACCGATCAAAGGCACCATTTGCACCCGCAATCGGATGGCATGGTGGAACGTTTCAACCGCACCCTTTTGTACTACTTGGCCAAATTCGTAAGTGCCGATCAGCGAGACTGGGATCTACTATTGGCTCTGGCGCTATTAGCCTACCGATCCGCCCCTCACGAAGCCACCGGATTCTCGCCTGCCCAACTGACACTGGGTCGGGAACATCGCCTCCCAGCGGAACTGATGTTTGGAGTACCACCCGCCGACCCTACCAACTACCCCGAATTTGGAGTCGAATCAGAGTCGAATAGACTCTGATTTCGGTAACTATCGAATAGACTATAATTTCGTGAACTATCGAATCGCCGCGAACGCCGAACGGGGGTGTGAGGTAGCCGACGACACAGCGCACACCCAAACGAAGCGTAAACGCCGCGAAGCGTAAACGCAGCGTAAACGCCGCTTCGTTTGGGTGTGCGCACAAACTGCACGCTAATTTGTAGGCACAGTAAGCGCCGACAGGGGAATGAGGTAGCCGACGAAAAGACTAAGCGGCAAATAAATGGGCGCTTGCAAGCTTCGAAAAGGGGCGGTGAGGTATACCAGAGAGAGGAAAAATGCAGATTTTTATTTTATAACCAATTATTTATTAGCCAACCATAAACAGCGCAAATCACTTTTTAATTTTTTATTTGTAACAATTTTGCTTCAAAGGATGTGCTGGCGTGATTTTAATTTTAATGTAGTGCATGCGTGTTAGTGTAGCAATGAAATGTCAATTATTGAGTTGGCCGGGAGCATACCCTATTTATTTGCACAAGTTGTAGCCTTTACTCAATGTTTGGCGTTAAATACCTGGCATTCCAGGGAATCGACCGAAACTAACCTAGAATTGGATCGGGGCGAAAACTCCATCAGATCCAGCGATGCGTCCAAAGCGTCGATGTCCAGGGTGTAGCCGTAGTCTGCTAGGCTGTCTTCCACAAACCAATCCGTCCCAGTGACGTTTTCCAATATGTGTATTTATTATGGATATTTAAACACTTTTTCCACTTTTCGCGATTGTCTTCGCGAACAGCCACTATTAATTTAATGCAATTCAAACGAGGTGAAAATAGCCGAAAGTCCCGCTCGGGCGCCAAAATGAAAATTGCAAATTCGTTTATTTGGAAACGATGCGAAACTAGTTATCTATTGTACAAATGAAACCGTGTCTATTTTGTAAATTAAATTATATCTGATTTATTGTGTTGCTGTTGCGCGGTCGAAATGCTTCAAGACAATGACGGCAGAAGGTCAAAGCAGAAGACATCGAAGAACAGAGAAAGAGGACAGAGCGAAAAGATAGAAAGGACAGGGCGGGCGCTCGTTAACCCTATAGTGGGTTAACCCAACACAAAATGAATACCTTTTGAATCAATTAACGACAGTGTTAAACGGGCATTGTGGGCTGCCGCTAGATCTAGCCAAAATATCTTTAAGATATTGTGTTTTTCATAAAAAAGTATCTTTTTTAAACACTTCTTCATATAAACATCAGTGTTTATTGTACCTTTCTTCATCCATAATAATGCATTGCGGAGCATGCGATCATAAAGCGTTCGGCTCCTGGTTTTCCAACATCTTCTTGTCTCAGACTTCTTTTCGGAGCTTTTTATTTTTTATATGTCTTTATGTTATGATTTAGCTTGACTCTTTTCAATATACTGACGCTAGTTCCCGCCTTTTTTTGCCCAACTTTTTTTATTACTTGGTTGTTTCTTTTTTCAACTTTTTGACAAATCTTTTATGGAACAAGTATTCCCAACTTTATTTACAATGTTTTAAACGCTATTAACGTTAACATTGTAGCGTTTAGCTAATTGTCTGTACAAAATACCTTTTTCGATGCAGTAGTTATGCACAATTTTTTTACGAACTTGTTCTTCAATGTGGCATAAATTATATGTAAATAATTCAGAATTGACTAATGGTGCATCGCACAATGAGATTGGAAACACGGCATGCGAGCTATTGACAATTAAAAGTGTGCAGTTTCTTTTCGGTACATTCCTTATTACTGGTGCACCATGGTAAGTTCGGAAGACAACATCCACAAAGATCTCGACATGCCGCTTACATTATGGGGTACATTATGTAAAATGGAGCTAAACAGACAGTTCATAGTTCTAAGATTCGATTCACTTATTGTTAGTCTCCAAAGGAGAAGATTCAATAAATAAACATCAAACCCAAGGGGAGTGACAACCTTTTTTTTTGTATAGATATTGGCTATACTAATAGTGACTGACTGATTATATATTTATTCTTTTTTTTTTTTTATTCTCCTGCACACCCATAAACAGCGAAATTCTGTGGCGTGTACAATTTTCATTTTAGAAACACAAAATTGCCTTGAAGGTTCGCCCGCGCAATTGACAAAAATGTTTCGGTCATTATGTTATTAGTAGTATCAATAAATCTTTATATTTCAAAAAAATTTTATATTTCAGAAAATCCTCATACTTCTCAAATTTCTGAACTTAAGTTGTACGAACTTAGAGCTGAAAAATACAATGGAATGGTTCGATTACTCAAACCTGGATGTCGTACAATAATATTGATAACAGATTACCAAAGCCGTAAAAAACTTTTTCCTGATTTTCATAAGGCAGTCTGGCCGTATAGAAAAGCGAGAACTTTATTATTTGGACATTTATTAATTGAAAAAGGGCTCTCATGGTATTCAGAACTTTTGCGTTTATCCTTGTGTGAAAATAAGAAGTTGCAAGTCAACCCACGAAATTGTGTTGGTACGGTTATTGCACTAAATGGACACCGAAAATACTTTTGTATGTATCACGCGAAGCATCCCGAGACCGTTCGAGGAACAAAGGTAAACATTGCATTAATGTTATGTACTTAATTATAAAAAAAACATAAACTCTGTAGTCAAGATTTCTCTACAACAAGATGTATGTACCTATTATAACTATCAACCAGTTTTTATACCATGTACCTTAAAGTACAAATGGTATATTAACTTTGTGCAAATGTATGTAACAGGGAGAAGGAGACATCTCCGACCCCATAAAGTATATATATTCTTGATCAGCATCAACAGCCGAGTCGATTTAGCCATGTCCGTCTGTCCGTCCGTCCGTCCGTCCGTCTGTCCGTCTGTCCGTCTGTCCGTCCGTCCGTCTGTCTGTATGTATGAACACCTCGTTCTCGGAGATGGTAAGAGATAGAGGTCTAATTCTTTTTGCTTTTGGTGTGTTATTGTTGCAGGCAGATCAAGTTTATTTAAAATTTTTGCCACGCCCCTTTCCGCCTTCGTAGTTTGCATAAAACTGTATTTGAATTTTCTTCGATAACTTTGACAAAATAAGAGCTAGAGACCTATTGCTTTTTGCAATATATCCGTTTAACTATTGCGCAGATAATGTCATTCTTGGATGTTTGCCACGCCCCTTTCCGCCCTCGTATTTGCAAAAAAATCGATATCTTCGAAATGGTAAAAGCTAGAGGCATAATGTTCAGTCCAATAAGTCCACTGATCGTAAGACACGTACGTGCACAATTACGTACGGATCGGACAATAAATATAGAAGATATGGCCAATTAAAGTTTTAGCCACCCTTTCCCTAGGCAACGGCATGCCGCACATGCTGGGGTTACGTCATCCGTCTCTTCTTTGACTTCAATTCGTTCGTTGTGTATACATACGTAGTGTGTGTATTTGTGCACCTGCTGATTTTTTGGATGTCAACAAACGAAAATTTGGTAAATTATTTGAAAAAAAAAATAAAATCAAAGAAATGGTTCATAAAGAAAAGAGGTACATGGTATCTCGTTGTCGAGAAATCTCGACTACAGCGTTCCTACTTGTTTATATACAAAGTTAAGTTTTATATTTAAATAATTAAACTGCAAATAATTCACTATCAGCCCGTGCATATATAGTATACACTGCGGATGACTTTAATTGGCTGTATAAATTTATAAAACTGCATAATCTAACATATATTAAAGCTATAACAGCTTTGTATACACGTGCCAGCGAATCGAAGTCAAAGAAGAGACGGATGACGTCAGCCCAGCATGTGCAACGGCCTGCCGTTGCCTAGGCAAGGGGTGGGTAAAATTGTAATTGGTCATATCTTTTGAATGTACGTGTTTTACGATCAATGGACTTAGCAGACTGAAAATTATGCCTCTACCTTTTACCATTTTAAAGATATCGATTTTTTTGCAAATACGAGGGCGGGCCATTTGTACCTTAAGGAACATGGTATAACAAATACTGGTTTTGATTATTCTGATTCAGGTTAAATGTAATATTAAATAAAATTAATTAGAAAAAGAACTAAAACTTAGCAAATTAAAAAAATATCAAAATATCACTGTATGTACATGAATTTTTAAGCTGTGGGAAATAACTAACGTAGAGCGATGAAATGTAAAGGATTTGTGTAAATTAGATTAAAAACTGCAATTACAAAGTTTCATTAAAATATCTATCGACTTACTCAAGTTATTGATTAAATTCCGCTAGCAGGGGGATATTAGGTGAGTCGGCTTGATTCATACAGCATTATTTTTTATTCACAGGGTTTTTTAGGAAATTATGAGGAGTTAATTTAAAAAAAATGATTGAAGCAATTGTTAAAATTCTTATTAAAATTTAAAAAAAAATTTCCTTCTGTATTCTTCTTAAGTTTGTCAGTTGTCTCCTAGTATCCTGGAGAGTTAGTACAGGCATTTTTTCGCAATACATGTATTGTGAGCGGTGCAAGACAAAAACGCCGGCGTCTCTTTTTCAAAAAAAAAAAAAGCATTAATCGAAATCGAATATCGTATCAACGGAGAAAATAATGCAAAGCCTAAGGGCCGTAATACCCTAATAATCCGTTGAGCTGCAAACGGATACACGTGGAATGGGGAACCACTACCATGACCAGGAAAGCGAAATGAGGAACACCGCAAGAATGTGTACTGTCACTACTGTTATGGAATATCGTGGTTAACGATCGATATTTAGGCATAAAAATCGTGGGAAAATTTTTACGACAATCAGCTTGGTCAGGGACACCCAAAAAGAAGTGCTAAAATGGGAAAAAGAAGCCGGGTTGATTATTAATGCGGGCAAGACGGACCTCATTCGCAGCCCCCAAGGATTTGAGGGCAACGAACTGGCAAAACGAGGAGCGATAGACCGAAACGGTCTATCACATCGCAGGAGGAAAAATTTTTGAATCCACTACTCAGTAGTAGTGGATACTACCACATAGTCTTATCATTTTCGCAACAACCTATACAGTTTCTGAAGGTTTAGAAAGTAAAAAATATATGCAAACGGGTGGCTCACATAAGATTTAATACTAATTGTGACAATAAGAATTAGACAATATTTTTAATAAACAATCTTGTTTTTAAAGGTGTTTATAAGTTTCAGTTCATTTTTATAATTATACATAAATGCAGTGATAATTTTCAATACTATATGGTATCTTATTTTTCAGAGAATTTTAAAAATCACAAAACATCTCTTAAATAAAAATGATGATCCCGAGTCTGGAATATTTTTGGAGACCAATTTTCCGGAAGAATTGAAGGCTGAGGAAAAGGTGCTTCTAGAGGAAAATTTACTAAATGGGTTTGATGAGTGGCTTGAGCGGTTATTTGACGGAAGAACTCATAAATACTTCATAAATTATTGGCCAGATTTCTTGAACAAATAAAAAAAGTTGTATTATTTTACGTATGTATGAGCAATTTATAAAAACAAAAAAATATGGTTCTAAAGCTTTGTATTATTAATATGAGATTTGGAGAGTGGGTCGATTTTAATTTAATGAGTTAAATAGGCTTTTAATTTATAATGAAGACACGACAATAGTAGATGGTAATGTGAAGCTCATGATCGGTCCGAGAGCTAGTGTCGCACGCTCTTCGCGGAATCCATAATACGTAGTATATGCAAGACATCCGTCGTATTGCCTAACTCCTCTCACGCACCATTGCCATACTAAATCAATGCGCGAACCTGAGATGGTCGTACAACAACAGACTCGAGGGCCACCGAAACTGACTGGCGACGAGCCTAATCAAAGTTCACTCTCCAACGAGGATAAACAGACGCCATCCGAGGGACCTGATAACCCGAGCTCCAATGACTCGACCTAGAAGGATCTAATTTATGTTATTTGTTACCTATTTTTAGTTTTACCTGTATAAGCGAGTTTAATTGTCGGCGCGGCAACTTGGTCTGAAAAAATAGAAAAAAGGCCATAAAGGGTTTCTTGGCTACCCCGTATGCCTTACTAATAAAATACAATAAAATAATAATAAAACAAGTAGGAACGCTGTAGTCGAGATTTTTCGACAACGAGATACCATGTACCTCTTCTCTTTATAAACCTTTTCTTTGTTTTGATTTTTATTTTCTTCAAATAATTCACCAATTTGTGTCAGAACGTGCACGCATACATGCACATCTGTACGTGCAAACGAATTGAAGTCAAAGAGACAGATGACGTCACCCTACCATGTGCGGCATGCCGTTGCCTAGGGAAAAGGTTTGGACAACATTTTTATTGGTCATATCTTCTATGTTTATTTACCGATCCGTACGTAATTTTGCACATACGTGTTTGACGATCAGTGGACTCTAGCTTTTTTGCCTCTAGCTTTTACCATTTCGAAGATATCGATTTTTTTGAAAATACGAGGGCGGAAATGGGAGTGGCGAAAATCCAAGAATGACATCTGCGCATTAGTTAAACGGACATATTGCAAAAAAGTATAGGTCTCTAGCTTTTATTTTGTCCAAGTTATCGAAGAAAATACAGTTTTATGCAAATTACGAAGGCGGAAAGGGGCGTGGCAAAAATTTGAATAACCCACCAAAAGCAAAAATAACAAGTCAGATCGATTATACTTGAGTGACTCGACTATAAATACCCGGTTCTCAGTTTCATCTGGTTTTTGACACATTATACCATTAAAATTTTGGAGCAACAAATTTCCGTAATTTATTTTGTAGGTGTGTGTTTGTATAAAGTGTTTCTATGGAGAATCTTGTCATTTTTTCATTCAACGCAACTCATTTTCGTAATTTTCGCGAACAAAAGTGGGCGCAGATAAATAATGGCCCTATCAATGTACTATTCTAAATTAGTGCCTATAGAGCTAAAATTGTGGATGTCACAGAATTTCGCGGATTGCGGGGCTGCGGAGGGAGGTAGCCGATTTTCAAAATAAATTTGTGCTGAACTGGTATCCCTAGAATCAGAATGTGCAATTACTTTTTCTCTATCTACTTTTTCTCTAAAATCTAGGCGTTCATAAGGACAGACGGACGGACGGACAGATAGACTAGGCTGTTGATGCTGATCAAGAATATATATACTTGATAGGGTCGCAAAAGCTTCCTTGTCCCTTTTACTTCTTGTATTTAAGCCAGTTCGTTCTTCGCGACCTCAGGCTGAAGGGATGTTTGATTATTTCTGGGCTCTGAAGGAGCGTTAGGAGCTCAGGCGAGTGGTCTGATGATCTCGTAAGTCCGAGACTACTCCTGCACCATTTTGATTGCGAGGTATGTTTTATGTCACCGAAAAGTCAATAAGGTCTGGGAGCTTGCGTGAGTCTGTTGGACAGTATGTGGGACTTCCAGAGGAAACATAGTCCTGTTTATTTCTCACATTTATAATTGCATTGTACAATTGCCTTCCTTTGGGAGTCACTAGACGTGATCGCCAGTGCGTATGTTTGGCATTGTAGTCTTCTGCGGCTATAAAACGATCGCCAAGTGAATTGTAAAAGTCCATAAATTGTCCTTCCGAGATTGAGAAGCGAGGAGGGCAGTAAACGGCAGCGATTGAAAGGCTTCCGTTACTTGACTGGATTTGTATCGATGTAGACTGCAAGTAGTTTGTTGCAAACCTGTTGTGAAAATGGTGTTTGATGAGTTATTCGTAGGGTCGTAGATTATTTAGACTGTTGTGCTACGAGCAGCTGTATTACCATGTTCTAATTTTGAACAAGTGTTTGCATGATCGTTTTATTGAATGACATAAGCTCCATCATACTTTGTTGGAGGGTAAGCATCATAGTTTTCATTTTGCTATGTGGCTGTTCTGGGCCTTTTGAGCGCTTTGTGGGTTAGGCTGAAATGGATTTTCCATTCCAGATCGTAGAGCATCGGCGTAGGAGAAGCTGTTGGTGGTGTTTAGGGGACCGAATGAGGACCTCGCAGCTTTGGCGATACAACCTCTATAGTTTGCCGTATGGTTGCCTCCGCAGTTTCCACATTTCTTCACGGTGCTGTCCTTGTTTGTAGTGCAGTGAGCGGTGTTGTGGGCGTCCCCGCAGACTACACATACAGCCAGGAGTGTGCAGTATGACCTAGTGTGTCCATACTCTTGGCAGTTAGTACATTGCACTGGACCGTTGCGTTTATGTGGCTCTTCAACAGTGATTCTCCGATGCAAAAGATATTGCAGTTTGTAAATCGGGTGGCGTTCGTTCTTCTTCAGCGACTTGCTTTCTGACTCGAGTTCGACCTTGAAGAGGGGTTGTGGCTTTCTGTCCTTAATTAAGATGTTAATAGCATTCTTGGCGGCGAAGACCTTTTCTTTATATCCGCGACGGTAACATAGGGTTCGGCGGTAACACTTGTAGGCCCTTGCTGCTTTTTATAGCTGGTACGTGTAATATTTTTTATTAGCATTGTCCAGAAATTTTGACACGGTTCGTAAGTGCTCTTCAGTGTTAGTTTGCACTTTTGTTTCATGGATGTTCCCTTTGATAAGCGGGACAACATAAAAGTTGTCAACGCCTCAATATGGTTGACTAGGGTGTTGGAGCTTTTCTCCCTGATATAGATTGAAGGGGGCTTTGGTTTTTTTGCGGTGTCTTGCGCTGGTTGGTTTTCCTCAACCTCCTGCAGTAGGGAAAATCTGTTGCTACTGGATCTGCTTGGTTCTTTGTCGATCTTCTGGACGCGGTTAATTTTTGTTTTATTGCCTGCCGGACTACCCTGCGGGCTAAGCTTGCGCTTAATTTGAATGTAGCGATCCATTGCGGTCTGTGTGGTCGGGGCCGCTTAGACTCTTGCAGAAGTTGTTGTTTTTGTACTCACTATGGTCGCTGACGTCGCGGTATTTTGAATTGCAGTGGTTGTCGCTGCTGTTGCAGAAATTGTAGCACTGCTTGTTGTTGCTGCGAAATTTGGTTCCTCCATTGGAGGGGGGGTTTCACATGGCGAACTCCATGATGCGGGAGTCAGAGGGAGCAGAGCGGGAGAGCAAGACCGTGCACATTGGCTTTCAGCGGTTAGTAGAACCGCGTTGCTCTTAAGCGCGACTTTATCTATTTCGGTATCGTGGGTTGAAACGTAAGAGTAGAAGCCGTTTCTTTGTTTCACTGAGCTTCTACGTTCGTTTTTTTTATCGTTGCTCGATGAGTTCACTTGTTTATTTTGGAGCTATGCTGCTCTCAGTCGCTCCTCTCATGCGACTCAATGCGATATACAAGCGCGAGCGCACAGAGCACAATAACAAAAGGGGAAAAAAGAGAACACCAAAATGCGCAAAACAGCGAATTAAGCGAATTGTGCAAAAGATAATGCACTTTCAATCGAACGACGACTTCCATTATGATAAACACTCATTGCCCTAGCGATTTAGCTAACTTTTAAGCCCGTTATAAACAATTAAAGCGACGAAAAACGCGAATTCGCAGAGCTTCAATCGATGCGCGGCTTTGCTATATTCGATTTCGATATTAATTGATAATATTTATAATATTTAATTATTAAACAATTTTTTTGTATGGTCAAAAAATACAATAAAATATACCCTGGGTTTTTTGAAAATATTTTACAGAGTAGAAATCCCCTTTTTTTCAGGCCTCTCTTTTCAGTCAGGCCTTTTTATACATATACCTTGTACCTTAAGGGACAAATGGTATGTATGCATATAAGTTTGTGCAATGTAAGTAACAAGGAGAGGGAAGCGTTTCCGAGTCGATCTAGCCATGTCAGTCTGTCAGTCCGCCTGTCCGTCTGTATGTATGAACACGTCGTTCTCGGAGATGGTAAGAGCTAGAGGCGTTTTGCTTTAGGTACGTTATATGTGTACGCAGGTCGAGTTTATTTCAAATTTCTGCTACGCCCCTTACCGCCTTCGTATTTTGAATAAAACTGTATTTTCGTCGATAACTTGCACAAAATAATAGCTAGGGATCTGTTTTTTTTTTGGAATTAGGTCCGTTTAAGTATTATGCAGATGTCATTCCCAGATTTTTGTCACGCCCCTTTCCGCCTTCGTATTTTCAAAAAAATCTATATCTCCAATATGCTAAAAGCTAGAGACATAATTTTAATTCTGTTAAGTCTGCTGATCGCCAAACACGTGCAAGCAAAATTGTCCGATTACCAGACAATTAATATAGAAGATATGACCAATTAACGTTTTACCCACCCCTTCCCACGGCAACGGCAAGAGAGGTACATGGTATCTCGTTGTCGAGAAATCTCGACTACAGCGTATCTACTTGTTTTTTTTAATTGTCAATCACTCTCTCAAGTAGGTTTTCCACCCTCGTCATAAAGGCTGCCATCTGGTCGGCCTGTGGCATCTCGGGTGCTGTCGCTTGTTGCTGTTGTGGCCAAGCTCCCCCTCTGGCTATATCAGCAAAGCTTCTAGATGAGGTGTCCACTGTTGGGTAGTGCGGGTGGGTAAGCTAAGCGGCGTGGTGGAGCTGGACGAGGTTCTTTAGGGGCCATGCTGGACTTGGCTCTCTTATAGGCCGGGCAGCCTTTGTAGAGGGCGGGGTGGGCCCCGTGGCAGTGGACACATTTTGCTGCTTCTTCTCTAGTCTTACTACATTCACTTGTGCTGTGGTGTTCGCACCATTTGACACAGCGATGCTGCCACTTGCAGTACCGCTGGCTGTGCAAAATCCTTGGCAACGATAGCGCTGCCGCACATCATGGAATTTGCTTGGATGTTCGACCACGGAGTGTCAAATTCTTTTAACGCTGAAGACATCTTTGTTGTTGCTAGACGGCTAAAGATTTACAAAGAATATTGGAAGTAGTTTTTTAGAGATGTGCCCTACGGCATAGCGCCCTACCGCATAGCGCACAATTCGGACAACATGTCCTTGTCCTTGGAAGTCCTCCTTGATTTCGTCCATGTCAGTGGTGTGATGCAAGTTTTTGACAACAATTCTGTACGCCTTGTGCTGGAATGTATTTCTGTACTTTCAAGCTGGGACTTAAGGTCAGAGCGGCTTTGTATAAAAAGTTCTTATTTTTGACCACAATGGCCTCGCTGTAGGTTATGCTTGTGACGTGAGGGATGAAAATCGGCGGTGGCTGGATCTCCTTTGGGATTTTCCGGGGTACCTTGTCCTTCTTTGAAGTCCTTGGCAGACTATCCTTGTCGTCATAAGGGTCGGATCCGGTGTTGTAATCATCGTCACCAGATAGAAAGCTCTGGCTGCCTTGCTGGTGCTGGGTTTGTAGTCGCCCAGTTTTTTTTATTTCCTTATTTCTCTGGATTCGGAGTCGCTGGGCTTATTACTAAATAGCTCTATGGAGTTGGCCTTTTTCCTAGGCGGCTTCGGTTTGAGAGAAGAGGGGACGCTTGCCAGTCCATGATGATTTGGCGCGAATTTGGGTTTTAAAAGGGACCAAATTCGCTCAAGCTTTCCAAATTTTGGAGGGGCTTTTGTTACAAATAAGCTTTTGAAAGGTTCGGAACTCCGCCAAAGCTTGCAGCGGATAAAGCTTTAATCTTGAAAGTGAACATGTGAACATGTTCACCTAAAAGAGCAGTATTTACACAACACTACTTTATTGCATAGGTAGGGTTTTTGCGGTTTTACACGGTTCTCATACAGACTACACACGGAGGCACGTCTGTTCACTTCAGAAGCTCGAACGCAACTGCTAAGACCCCTTGAGTGATCTAGTGCATCCCTGCTTTCCAGGAACGTTTTGGATCTTATGGCTTTTGACTGTAGTGCCTTAATAGCTGATAGGCTATCTACAAACTATTAACGTTAATCGTTGTTCCTATCTTTTGGGCCTTGTCTGCAGCTTTCCTTCCAGCAGCTTTCCTTTCTTGCCTACACTGCAGTGGTCTGTTAGTTTTAGAGAAAGCGATATGGAATGGTTACTACAGCGTACAGCCGCCCCTACTGCCTTCGTCTATCTTTGAACCGTTTGTGAAGATGTTCATAGCAGTTTGCTCTGCTACTGAACGCCAGTCATATTTTTCCAATAGCGCAGTCATGTTTGTGAAGTTTGGCTTGAGAGTGATGTAGTCCGTGCCTGGATGAATAGCTCAACAAAAGTGCAGTGTCAATAGTTATAAGTTGCTAGCTGGCCCTACGTACAAGGGCGTTGGCCGTCATCTTCTTAGCCATTAGGTGTTTTTCATTGCAAGGTAGTGCGTGTCTCTGTGACCTTTTCATGATATTTAGATATGTGGACTTCCGTTTTTTCCGCCTTAGGTATCAGGACCCCATAGAGAAGGATAGGTCACACAATCGATATGAATATTCAATATAATTAAATTCTCGGCTTTAAGGATTTAAAAAAAATATAATTTTATTTAAATATCTAGACATGTGAATGAGTTTACAGATCACGCGAATTGGGGGTGAAGAATAAGACTGACTCTGCCAGAGTGGCTTAGTTAAAAATTACGACTCCGCTTAAAGCTGATCCTTGATGGCTTGGAGTTTAATTCTCTTTGCTGATCTTTATGCTGCGTTCTTTAATTGGTTGAGTTATATCGGCAGCTATTGCATCAGCCGATGTTTCTGTTTGCATTTGGTGCGGCGTAGTGGTTCTCACGGTCAAATTGCTTGGGCATCAAATCTGGCTGTGGCCTGATTGGCCGTTTAGACTGTGGGGTTCAGTTTGTTTAGATAAAGATTTCGGACTGTAGCGTGCACCTTCTTTGAAAAAGAGACAAGTTCTTAGGTAGGCCAATGTTTCGACCCTTGATTGTAAACGGAATTGCAGCGGCCTATGCAATGCCCATCCACACACGCATGAACGCACTACAAAACAGGTAGAAAATCATGCGATTCTTTTACCAGCTTTTACCATATCATGGGAGGGCTGCACTAGTTCACGCTCGTAGCCACTGACCACTTCTGACCACTTTCGAGCATGGACGTATATTTTTACAAGTGAAATAATAAAACAAGTAGAAACGCTGTAGTCGAGATTCCTCGACAACGAGATACCATGTACCTCTCTTTCCGTTGCCGTGGGAAGGGGTGGGTAAAACTTTAATTGGTCATATCTTCTATATTTATTGTACGATCTGAACGCATGCACGTGTTAAACGATCAGCAGACTTAGCAGACTTAAAATTACTTAACAGTCTCTAGCTTTTATCATTTTGGAGATATCGATTTTTTTGCGGGCGGAAAGGGGCGTGGCAAAAATCTGGAAATGTCATTATCTGCATAATAGTCCTAATGCAAAAAGAAACAGGTCTTTAGCTTTTATTTTGTCCAAGTTATCGATACAGATTTATGCAAATTACGAAGGCGGAGAGGGGCGTGGCAAAAATTTGAAATAAACTCGACCTGCGTACACATATAACGGACCTAAAGCAAAAAGAATTACACCTCTAGCTCTTACCATCTCCGAGAACGACGTGTTCATAAATATAGACGGACATGGCTAGATCGACTCGGCGGTTGATGCTGATCAAGAATATATATACTTTATAAGGTCGGAAACGTTCCCTTCTCCCTGTTTCATACTTTGCACAAACTTAATATACCATTTGTACCTTAAGGTACATGGTATAAATATAAACTTTACCAAGACACGTGGTGTGCTTGGAAATAGGAATAAAATTTGTGCAGTGAAGGCAATTGATCCTGGAATCCGAGCATTTCGTAGAATACATCTGGAGTTGTGATCGTGTTGGGGGTCAAAGAGTAATGTATTGCATAGAGTCAGAGCTTGCAAATGTCATTTGACCGTTTCTGGCAGTCACCACATAACAGTTTTTTAAGCACCACGTGCCCAAAAAGTCTGACCAGATCCGTTCACCGGATCCCTTGAACGAACGGTCAGTGCTCAACCGAAAACAACTTTCGTGCTTTTTTTTTGCTCTGCTCCTTTGCTGATCGGTTTGCAACGAGCGAAGAAAATAGAAGTCTTTTGCGTTTGTATGAGTGTGCATGAGAGTTCCTTGTAAAACACACTTGCTTTTGTGCGTTTGGAATGTTCTAATTCTTGTGTCGTGATCACAACAAAAAAATTAATTTTTTTTTTTAATTTAATACATTGATATACGCGTTAATTGCATCTTAAGCGACCAGCAAAAATTCTTAGCAAAGCTAAGCAAAATCGTGTCGTGATCACAACAAAAAAATTAATTTTTTTTTTTAATTTAATACATTGATATGCGCGTTAATTGCATCTTAAGCGACCAGCAAAAATTCTTAGCAAAGCTAAATCTAAAAAAAAAATCATACCGCATAAATATGCTAGATTTGTAGCTAAACGTTATTAAAAAGGTAATAAAGACAAATGACCATTTACAATGACCTTTTTGTTTTTTCGCTCTTCTACTGACCATCAATGAGCGAGCTTTCAGTTGAATCGCTCTCTCTAAGTTGTTGTTGAGTGAGCATAACAAGAACCCTGGAACTGAGAACAGTTAACCGAAAACCAAAACAAAAGCAAAGAAAAAGTTTTGTTCTGAACAACAGCACACGAGCTTTGCTTTTTTCGCTCCTGTTAGTGAGCAGACCTGAACACAAAAAACGGTCAACTGTTATTTGCAAGCTCTGCATAGAGTAATTAAGATTACCTAATGTTAAGAGTAATGTATTGCATAGGATTATTTGCCACATTTTCAAGTCGATTCCTAAGTGGGGAGTTGAGACCAAAAAACTTTCTTCTTTCGAAGCGAACGGACGCGTTTTTTTTATGTGCGAATTATAAAATATTTTCCGCGGTTCAGCACGAAATGAGATCGTTCATGCGGCAGACAAAAACTGAGTTTAAGAAGGTTCTTGGCTTATTTAAAAGGCCGATGCAGCTTTCCAGGCACTGAATACTCGTTTCAATAACCTTCAGTTATTGAATGAGTCTCCTAAGCGCAAAAAAACAAGTTCTTGCCTGCCGCAGACTGAGAACCAATTACCTCATAATTTACCGCAGCTAAACATTCAAAAAACACCGCTGCCGTATTCCACCCCCTTGGCAACGACACCGGTGAGAACAAAACATTCGGATCCCGACTGTATAATTGTTGAAGAATGTAAGCAGAGGTCCGATGATGTACCCACCGTCAGTTTGATGGTTATTCCGAAAAAAAAAAAATTCACCCACACCTTGTAACCAACGTACCGTGTGCTTCTACAGTTGGGGTACAGTGATCTGTCCCTAACACGGGTGGTCTCTGCCGCGTCCCCTCTGTCTACTTGGGGGTCCGCTTGGCTCAGTCGAAAGGGGCGTGGGTGTGGGCACGGCAGCCGAGACCAGGCTCATTACTAATTATCAGTCGTAGACAGAGCCGAGGGAGTTGGGAGGGGAGTTGGGGAGGAAGTTGGGAAGGAAGGGGTTTAGGAGGCCATTCGTTGGGTGGGTTGTCCTACTGCTCTGCCACTGGAACCTCCCTACCATGTAGATTACCCCAAAATGAGGCGGTCTACCCATATCTTTTAGCCATGATCAGAGCCGAGGTGCTCTAGAGACAAAAAATACCTATCTGAGGTTCATATCGTTATAATCATAAATATACAAATGTGACAGATAATCTTACGCAAAAGCAATGATCTTAACCGATTAATTAAAAGCTAGTTGATAACTCGTCGCGATTTTCCCATTCATTTCAGTTTTCTGAGGGGATGCGCTGTTGGCATACACTACATGCAAATGCATGAGAATGGGAAAATCTCTAACTAATTCGCGTTATAAACTATTCTTATGGCCTATTCTTACACCTAAGCTCCTATCCTATTTACTTCATGTTTCTTACAGCTACGCTCCTATTCTATATTATTCATACTCCTTTAGAGTTTACACTTATGAGCTATAAAAACTGGAAATGTGTGACTTAACCTAGAAGGTGTATACTATGCCTAATACTTCTAATTTTGGATTACATATGTTGGCTCAGATAGCCTTGGAAGCTTAGCAAAAGAATACACTTAAATATGAGACACGAGAGCTTGCGCAAACACTTTCACTTTCGCTCGCTTAACACAAAAAAAAGAACAAAAAAAAGCATCCGAGAGGAGGCGGCACCAGTTGTCTCTGCTCGCTCCTCGTTCTCCGTCCTACTGCGAATTCTACAGTCACGGGTCGAAGCATTAGCCTACCTACTCGACTCTTCTTTAGAGAAGGTGCACGCTACAACCTAAAGGGACCCGAACCTCCGGACTACCGGTTTCAAATGAAATCTCAGGTCATCCACCTGCGATTTCAAAATCGCTGAAGGAGATACTTCCCTCGAAACACATTTTTGTTTCTCGGCTAGCTCCTGATACGTCAGAAATTGACATGCTGGCTTATAGACAAGTCGAAGTTAAAGCCGATATAAAGCAGGAGGATGTAGATTTAAATATTCCTACACCCGTCACACCTCATCTTTCAAGATACGTGTGCCACTGATGCATTTCGACAACATATGTTGGGCTAACTTTTGGCCTGAACATATATTTGTCAAAGAACATCAGCCTAGGAATATAAAGATAAAACGTCCGCTGGGTGTAAGACTCCCAGAAATTAAAACCACTGACAAGTCCACAAAAAACTCAAAAAATTAAACATCTTTTGCATGCCTTAATACTAGGGGCCCACGTAGTAAGCACACTAAAAGTCTTACCTTTGCATCCCAGGATATAGTGTTCACAGAAACTTGGCTAAAATCGGATATACTTAACTCGGAAATTTTTCCGAATAAGTACTCCATTTTTAGGCGCGATCGTCATCACTAAAGAGGGGGAGGAGTACTAATTGATATCGACTCCAAACTCGTTTCGGATGAGGTTAATCTTGAATTCGGAGATATAGAATTCATTTGTGTTCGCTGACGATGTGAAGATTTGCTATCAATATAGCGTTGCATCCTACCAATCGGAATTACAATCCGAATTAACCAATCTCCAAAGGTGGTGCTCTACTAACTTTTTAAACCTTAATGGCTCTAAGTGCAAGACAATGACCTTCTGTCGTTGTAATCCCATGCTTGCGACTTATCACCTAAATGGGGACGCCCTGGATCGTTTAAAGCTTATTGACGATCTTGGCATCCGCCTGGATCCTAAACTTAAATTTACCGACCATTTATCGTGTATGGTTAACAAAACGAGGGGTGTACTGGGATTTGTAAAAAGATGGTCGAAAGAATTTAATGACCCATATCTCACAAAAACTTTATATATGTCTCTAGTTCGTCCAATTCTGGAATACGGGTCTTGTGTCTGGAATCCTCAATATGAGGTTCACAAAGACAGCATTGAATCGGTGCAAAAAAACTTTCTCATTTTCGCACTTCGTGGCCTTAACTGGGATGCAAAGCAACACCTTCCTTCGTTCCATAGTAGATTACTTTTAATAAACCTACCTACCCTTACTAACTGTAGAACTACTTTCTATCTATCAAGTTTTCCTCGTATTTTCTTTCGGGTCTATCCCCGCGACTCGAGTCGTACGACACACGGCGCGCCCCTCGGTCGGTTGGGCGGGAGGTGGGAAGTTGCACGTTAAGCAAAAGGACCGCGCGAAAAAAAAAAAAAAACTGGAGGGGGGAAACTAGACGG
The DNA here is from genome assembly GCA_021223825.1 of Drosophila ironensis. Taxonomy (NCBI): domain Eukaryota; kingdom Metazoa; phylum Arthropoda; class Insecta; order Diptera; family Drosophilidae; genus Drosophila; species Drosophila ironensis. The sequence goes on from JAJJHQ010010185.1 coordinate 110,992, forward strand.
AGGAAACTAGAGGGACGGAACTAGAGGGGGGAATATACAGGTGGAAACTACAGGGGGGAAACTACAGGAGGGGAAATTAGACGGAGGAAGCTAGAGGGACGGAGCTAGAGGGGGGAAACTACAGGAGGAACTAGAGGGAGGGAAAACTACAGGGGGAAATTAAAGGGAGGAAACTAGAGGGTGGGAATTAGAGGGGGCAAACTAGGGGAGGAAAGTGCAGGGGGGGAACTACAAGGGGAGAAACTACAGGTAGAGAAACTACAGGGTGTTAAGTTGGGAATTCTCATTCCGCGGGGGTCTCGGAAATATTTCCGACACCGCGAAATTAAAGAACATTACTTAAGTTTCATCCACCCCGATTTTGTAACAGGGACAAGGAAGCTTTAGCGACCCTATAAATTACATATATTCTGGATCAGCATCTACAGCCGATTCCATTTTTTTTTTTTTTTTTTTTTCGCGCGGTGCCGTTGCTTAACGTGAAACTTCCCACCTCCCGCCCAACCGACCAAGGGGGGCGCCGTGTGTCGTACGACTCGAGTCGCGGGGATAGACCCGAAAGAAAATACGAGGAAAACTTGATAGAAAGAAAGAATACGAGGAAACTAGTTTAGATGATGTTGTGATAGGTAAATTAGTATTAGGGTTTTAAGGTTGTTTGGATTAGAGTTAGAGGTAATGGTGAAAAGTGCATTGTAGTCCGAACATAGCACCCTAAAAGGATCATGCAGGGCGTAGTTCGTTCTACAATGTGGTAATTTAAGGGGGATGAAATTGCGAGTTATTCTACAGGGCACGGTGAAATTTAACTGGCCGAGTAACTTTGTACAGTCAATTTCACCTCGTATTAGTTCATTAATAAATACGACGCCAAGCATCGTTCTACGGTTAGTAAGGGTAGGTAGGTTTATTAAAAGTAATCTACTATGGTACGAGGGAAGGTGTTGGTTTGCATCCCAGTTAAGGCCACGAAGTGCGAAAATGAGAAAGTTTTTTTGCACCGATTCAATGCTGTCTTTGTGAACCTCGTATTGGGGATTCCAGACACAAGACCCGTATTCCAGAATTGGACGAACTAAGGACATATATAAAGTTTTTGTGAGATATGGGTCATTAAATTCTTTCGACCATCATTTTACAAATCCCAGTACACCCCTGGCTTTGTTAACCATACACGATATATGGTCGGTAAATTTAAGTTTAGGATCTAAGCGGATGCCAAGATCGTCAATAAGCTTTACACGATCCAGGGCGTCCCCATTTAGGTGATAAGTCGCAAGCATGGGATTACAACGACAGAAGGTCATTGTCTTGCACTTAGAGCCATTAAGGTTTAAAAAGTTAGTAGAGCACCACTTCTGGAGATTGGTTAAGTCGGATTGTAATTCCGATTGGTAGGAAGCAACGCTGTATTGATAGCAAATCTTCACATCGTCAGCGAACATAAGTACTAAGGAGTTTTTTATAGTGAGTGGGAGATCATTTATAAACAATGTGAACAAAGGCGGACCGAGGTGACTCCCTTGTGGGACACCGGACGTGACACTGACCACATCGGATAAAGAGTTTTTTAATAGGACACGCTGCGTTCTACCAGTCAGGTAACTACGGATCCAACTAAGAAGATTTTACGGAAAACCTAGCAAATCTAATTTACATAGGAGCAGGGAATGGTTTACAGAGTCAAATGCCTTGCTGAAGTCGGTATAAATGACATCTGTTTGACGATTCTTTTTGAAACCGCTAATTATGAAGGAAATCAGTTCCAAGAGATTGGTGGTAGTATATCTTCGGTTTATAAATCCGTGTTGGTAAGGAGATATTACCGATCTACAAAGGTGCTGCAGGTGAGGGGTAATTAATTTTTCAAAAAGTTTCGGAATAGCGGATAACTTTGAGATACCTCTGTAGTTTACCGCGTCCGATTTTTAACCTTTTTTATGTAAAGGAATGATGAAAGATTCCTTCCAAATTAAGGAGAACTCAGAAGTTTCCAATGAAAGGTTGAATAATTTTAGGAGCGGCTTGCTCAGATGCTTGGCACAGTACCTTAGCACACATGCAGGTACTCCATCAGGACCTGGCGAAAATGTTGGCTTTACCTTATAAAGATCCTTTAGTATCCCTTCCTCGGATAATGAGGGGCAGAAGATAAGATTCAATGTTGGTAAATCATAGGCATAAGGCTGAGTTGGGTCAACTACAGGTGAATAAGTTCTTTGAAAAAACTTGGCAAAGAGATCGGTCATGGCCTGATCAATCGTTGCTGTTGTACCTTCAAACATGAGAGAGGCTAAGGATGTGGAAGGTTTACGTTTGGTGTTAACAAAATTATAAAACTGTTTCAGGTCCTGGGTGAACTGAACCCGACAACGAGAAATATAATCCTTATAACACCGCGCGTTTAGCACGGTAAAATTCGACCGGGCTATTGAATACTGTGAGTAATTCGCAGAACTCCCTTTGTTGGGAGCAAGAAGGCAGCTCTCCCAAAGCCTAAACTAAAATTGCCGCCCACATATCGCACGATGGGTTCGCACGGACTCATCCCTAGTCTATCGAGTTGCATTTTTACACTTGTATAGATTTTGGCGCTCGATCGGTTCGGTTCGGTTTGCACAGCAACCTTTAATAAATTTAAAGCCCACAAAATTCGCGTTTTATTTAAAACAAGGTGGAATAAATTAATTCCTTCTAAAAACACCCTTCCTTTTTAAATTTTGTACCTAGCCTTAATATATATTTTTTAAGTTTTTTAGGCTCTTGGTATACCAAGGCGGATCGTCACTTGTGAGTGGATACCGCGCCGGAACACAGTCATTAAAGAAAGAGTTCATTGCACTGTAGAAGATTTGTATGGCAACGGCCATATCTGTGCAATTGTATAGATCGGACCAATCGTACGTTAAAATATTGTAGTTGAGTCCCTCAAAATTAGCCTTTCGAAAACAGCGAGTTTTCTTGACTGCCTCATACTTTTTGGCCGAATCAACTTTTATATCCATCCTCATCTCTAATGAGGGATGGTAAGGATCTTCGGGGTAAATGAGAGGTGACGCCCTGGATAAGGATACGGTTGCCGGATCCGAGACAAAGCATAAGTCTAGATACCGACCTAAAGAATTTTTAATATGGTTAACCTGTGCGAGTGACATGTCTAACATGCCCGCAGTAAAGTCATGATGTACGGTGGGAATTAAAGAAGGTAAACTATTAGAAGTGGACCAGGAAGTTTCAGGTAGATTAAAATCTCCCAGAACAACCAATTGGTCCGTGTCAGACAATAAGTTGGATACGGATTGAATCGCTGCCAAATGGTGCCAGTATGTTGGCAACTCAGACGAAGGGGGTATATAAGAGCAAGTAATGAATAATCTAAATTTACAAAATTTAATCTGAACACAAATGAATTCGATATCTCCGAATTCAAGATTAACCTCATCCGAAACGAGTTTGGAGTCGATAGCAATTAGTACTCCTCCCCCTCTTCGGTGAGGACGATCGCGCCTAAAAATGGAGTACTTATTCGGAAAAATTTCCGAGTTAAGTATATCCGATTTTAGCCAAGTTTCTGTGAACACTATAACCTGGGATGCAAAGGTAAGACTGTTAGTAAAGAGATTAGTGAGCTTACTACGTAGGCCCCTAGTATTCTGATATGAAATAGTAAGGCATGCAAAAGATGTTAGTTTTTTGAGATTTTTGTGGTCTTGTCAGTGGTTTTAATTTCTGGGAGTCTAACACCCAGCGGACGTTTTATCTTTATATTCCTAGGCTGATGTTCTTGGACAAATATATGTTCAGGCCAAAAGTTTGCCGAACATATGTTGTCGAAGTCCATCAGTGGCACACGTATCTTGAAAGATGAGGTGTGACGGGTGTAGGAATATTTAAATTTTACTACATCCTCCCGCTTTATATCGGCTTTAACTTTGGCTTGTATATAAGCCAGGATGTCAATTTCTGACGTATCAGGGGCTAGCCGAGAAACAAAAATGTGTTTCGAGGGAGGTATCACCTTTAGGAATTTTGGAATCGCAGGTGGATGACCTGAGATTTCATTTGAAACCGGTAGTCCGGTAGTTTGGGTCCCTTTGGGTTTGGGTGATTTTTTTTTTCGGAATAACCATCGAACTGACGGTGGGTACATCATCGGACCTCTGCTTACATTCTTCAAAAATTATACAGTCGGGATCCGAATGTTTTGTTCTCACCGGTGTCGTTGCCAAGGGGGTGGAATACGGCAGCGGTGTTTTTTGAATGTTTAGCTGCGGTAAATTATGAGGTAATTGGTTCTCAGTCTGCGGCAGGCAAGAACTTGTTATTGAAGGTTATTGAAACGAGTATTCAGTGCCTGGAAAGCTGCATCGGCATTTTTAAATAGGCCAAGAACCTCCTTAAACTCAGTTTTAGTCTGCCGCATGAACGATCTCATTTCGTTCTGAGCCCCTCTACAATTTTCACAGCAATAATGCAGACCGGAACCAGATCTAGCCAAAGCTGCCGCGTTAAAACCGGCACATTTTGCGTGAGCCAGGTTGTTGCACAGCCAGCAGAGAACGCTCGCCTGATTGGCGGAAATGCTTTTTTTGCATTTTTTGATAGAGCAGACCAATTCAAAATCCATAATTTTTAAATTTAAATTACGTACCTTTAAACCACTGTAAGCACAGATAGATAAGTGACAAAGAGAAAGACCGAGAGAGAGGTACTCTCGATAGATAACGATAGTGCGATCGGGGTGTAACTTGAGAGCGAGAGTGCAGTTACGCGAAAGCAAAGTAAAGAGGATTGGGAGGAGAGATAGAGAACACAACAAGAGAAGCAGATATTAAAAAGGTATTAAATAACCAAATATTTAATGCCTATTTATTACCTGCACACGCGGAAGCGACACGGTTTTAAAAACAAACGCTGACAGATTCGCACGGAATTAAAAGTTTAATTATCGCGGGCTTAATTTTCGCGGAAATATATTTTGATTCGCACAGAAAACAAGTAGGAACGCTGTAGTCGAGATTTCTCGACAACAAGATACCATGTACCTCTTTTCTTTATGAACCATTTCTTTGATTTTATTTTTTATACCATGTATGTACCTTAAGGTACAAATGGTATATTAAGTTTGTGCAAAGTATGTAACAGGGAGAAGGAAGCGTTTCCGACCCTATAAAGTATATATATTCTTGATCAGCATCAACAGCCGAATCGATCTAGCCATGTCCGTCTGTCCGTCTGTCTGTCCGTCTGTCTGTCCGTCTGTCTGTCCGTCTGTATGTATGAACACGTCGTTCTCGGAGATGGTAAGAGCTAGAGGTGTAATTCTTTTGCTTTAGGTCCGTTATATGTGTACGCAGGTCGAGTTTATTTAAAATTTTTGCCACGCCCCTTTCCGCTTTCGTAATTTGCATAAAACTGTGTTTTCTTCGATAACTTGGACAAAATAAGAGCTAGAGACCTGTTTCTTTTTGCATTAGGACCGTTTAACAATTATGCAGATAATGCCATTTCCAGATTTTTGCTACGCCGCTTTCCGCCCTCGTATTCGCAAAAAAATTCAGATCGGACAATAAATATAGATGATATGGCGAATTAAAGTTTTACCCACCCCTTCCCACGGCAACGGCAAGAGAGGTACATGGTATCTCGTTGTCGAGGAATCTCGACTACAGCGTTTCTACTTGTTTTTTTTTAAATAATTCACCAAATTTTCGTTTGTTGACATCCAAAAATTCATCAGGTGCACACATACACACACTACTGTATGTATAAAATAATTAAATTCTTGATTCCGTGGGTGATGGATCGGTTCTTCCTTCCTTCCAGGCGGACGATAGGTCCGTTGCTGTCTTCTGGCCGGCTTCCAGGCGGACGATAGGTCCGTTGCTGCCTTCTGGCCGGCTGGCCGTAGAGATTCCACGGATGAATTAGGATGTTTATGTCGGAAGGGTGACTGCCCTTCTTTACCAGCTGGCCTAGGGACTCAGACAGATTTGTTCAGTGATAAAGTCTTAACGACATAGTGTCGGAGTTATTCGGATGCGAGCGATGGCTCTTTATTAGTTGAACATCAAATCAGAACTAAACTTAAAGCTAACATAAATGAACTTCATAGCGGCCACTGCAATGGGCAGTGCTTGCCGCTATGCACGAGCGTCCGGCCAGACGCTGTGTCGGCAGTTTGGCCAGCGCGAAGTTTCGGTCAACGACCTGAGCTTTGCTGGCTACAGTTTACTACTCCCCCTTTTAAGTTAAGGCCGACCTCGGCCGATCCTAAATCTGCAATCACTTCTTTTAATTCGATGGCAGATCTTCTTGCCCTCCTAAGTCGATGGTAAGTGAGGCCAATGCAGATGAGCGCGCAGCATATTGCTCCTGCAATAATTGCTGTGAGATAAATTTTATGGTCGTCTATTTCGTCTCGGAACTCCTTGATAAACTCCAGGTTCCGTTCACTCTAACGGTGAAGGTACGGGAGGCTGAGAACATCTTGGTTGGCAGTGATATTCAATAGGGGGGAGCTTGCTGCCCCTGGAGTTCTCTTCATGGCGTTAGCGTGGTTTATAAGGAGGGTATCATTTACCATGGCATGCTTGTCGAAGGTGATGAGGTGAGTGCCATGTACCCAGACTTCTGTCTCATTGTCCACTCGAACCTTGGCTGACCTGTCGTTGATGATCACGATCCCTTCGTCCACGTACGTGACTGGGTGCAGGTCGCTCTGTTGCGTTCGGCAATGCGCCATTCCTCCTGCATGCAGTTCTTTGGCGCATGAACTCTCCGACGCCAAGCGGCAGAATGTGGCTCCTGGCGACACGGAGCAGTTTTTAATGGCGTGAATTTTTCCGCCACATTCCGCTACAACGTTGTCTATTACCTGCAGCATTGTCTCTCCATGGGCGACTGGGTAAATGGTTACATGCTAATTTTATTCTAGGAAATTTTATGATAAAGTGAAAGACGTTAACGGACTGCAGGACTGATTTTAATTCTTCATGGTCTAAAATATTTGGGCTGACAATATTAACTGTGGCAAGGGTTATCGCGAGCATTAAATTCTGTAATTCCGTCACCAACATTCGGTTTCTTGCAAGTAGTGTCTCATATAAATGTCCAGTGTCTACTTGTGAGTTTTTGGCTGATCTCAAAATTAAATTGACGGTAGAGGTTAGCTGATTGATTTTAATCTGGGTTTTAGTATTTATTTGAATTTGCCTATTGCTTGACTCGACTAACTTCATTTTGGAAAATCTGATTTTCTCTAGGTCACCGGCATCCGGTGTCCCTGCTACAACCTTCAGTATTGTCCCTAAGAAATCTAGGCTCCTAGCTACTCGAAGGTGAAGGCCCAACGACTCCAACAAGTCTTGGAGGTGGGCTGTATCTACGCTTAAAAGCTTTCTCATATGGGACAGTGGTAACATGCTTAACATGCTGGATGTTTCTTCCACCACGCGCGCATACTCCGAGAGGTTCGCTGTATGAGTGACGAACGCGAACTCTTCCCACGCTAATATTTGGCCGTCAATGATTGGGATATATTTAGCCTGGGAATAATCAGTTATGTGAGCCGACGCCAAGGATAGGAAAAGATAAGGTATGAGTCCGAACCTGTGGAATTGAACCTTAGCTATTTTTTGTCCACCGAGAGGTATCTCACCACCAATAAAGTAAACTTAAACTAAAAGGTATGCCGGTGGCAATGAAACTTATGGCTAGTGCGAATTTGCGCCAAAAATGAATAAAAAGTAAAAAAAATTGAGGACATTGTTAGTTGTTTTACTTAAGATTGTCCTTGTGGACCACCCTCCCCTTAATGAGGACCGTGGTCCCCTGGTCCGCTTCTACGGCTCTTTCCTCACACAAGGGTGTGAGTTTATTTCCTAGCCTTCTATTGGATTTCACCAATACTTTTTCTCCAACATCGAAGACCCTGTTCTGCCGGGATGCGTTTTCCCGACTTCTTAACGCGTCCTGGGCGCTTTTTATTTTTTCCCGGATCTTCATTTGTAAGTCTTCCGAGTTCGTCTGTACAACATCGACTGGTCTTTTGTTAATGACCGATTGAACTGATTTGTTATACTTGGCAGTGGCTAGTAAAATCAACTCTACGGTATCGATTATACCTTTGTCAATCTTAATGCATCTAGCAGGGTTCTAGCAGGGTGCTGTGAAAGCGTTCGACCTGTCCGTTAGACACACTGTGTAGGGGTGGTGCATTCGCGATACCAACCCCAAAGTGGTTAGTTAACATGGCCGAGATCGTATGCGAATTCAATGAGGGTTCATTGTCGCAATAGATCGTTTTGGCTTTTGGAAAATAGTTCATCAGCTGCAACAGCGCTGGTTTCAGGTCCTCAATTGTTCTAGAGGGGAGGGGCTGCACGACTGCGAACTTTGAGAACTTATCAATGCATGTTAGGAAGTATTTCCTGTCCGTTGAGAAGATATCAATATGTAACATCTCCCCTGCACAGGAAGGGATCGGTGACTCGCCGATTTCCTGTTTCTTAGGATGCCTGTCATATTTGGCCCTCGCACAGGTTTTGCAGTTTTGAACGATTTCGTTGGCTAGTTTAGCCATTTTGGGAAAATAATACTCGGAGAGTACTTGTTTGACGTTTTCCTGTGCCGATCTGTGTGCCCTATTATGCTCGGCAGTCATGATTTCGCGCCTCTCTGTGGCTGCGAAAATATCCCTTACACGGTTTTTGCAGTGCCACAATTTGGTGGCTGGGAATTGCCGGACCAATTTATCCTGTATCATTGCTAGCGTATGCAGATCGCAATGAATGGCATTTACGCCCTTGGGGACTATGGTGTCCGCGAGGTCCTCAAGCAGCGACTCCATGCACGTGAAGTCAATGTCGTGCCGTCTCTTATTTCCAAAGAGCACGAAGCTGCGTTTAGACGAGGAGCGTGCTTCCTCCAGAGTTATCTGGTTCTGAAAGCAATTCAATGGCTTCTCCGTTGTTTCGATGGTGTGCGTGAGCGATACTTCACTGTGGATAGTGGCCTCACACGAATAAGCTTCCTCCGCCTCCACAACGTTAAGTTGCTGCCTGGAGAGGGCATCCGCGACGAGACTCTCCTTGCCGGGCTTATAAAGCATTTTAGCGCCGGACTCGTCGATGCGAGCTTTCCATCGTTTGATTTTCGCATTCGGATTGGATTCCGATACTGCGAATGTTAGTGGCTGGTGATCAGTATAGATGTTTATATCTTTTACTGCATATAACATAATTAGTGTCGTAGCTTGGCCAGTGCCCAAATTATGGCTAAGAGTTCCCTCTCGTTCGTGGCGTAGTTAACCTCCCTGTCTTTCAATGTCCTTGAGATCATTGTTATTGGGCGTCCTTCTTGGGACAGTACTGCGCCAATGCCGTAGGCCGAGGCATCTGTCGTAAGATCAAATGCCTTTTTGTAGTCGGGGTACCTTAGCATCACGTCGTCGGATGCCAAGATATTTCGTAGTTTCTGGAACGCTTGTTGTTGCGCCTCAGAGAACTGAACCGGAATGTTTCTTGACCTGTGTCTACTAACTGTTCCGTTTTCCCCCTTCAGAATGTCCGATATAGGCCTCGCTATTGCCGCGAAGTCCTTAATGAAACATCGGTAATAGCTGGCTAGGCCCAGAAATGATCGTACCTCAAAAACACTTTTGGGTTCCGGGAATTCTTTTATGGCCTTTACCTTCTCTGGGTCTGTTGTAGCCCCGTTACAAGTGATTATAAACCCAAGGAAGCTCACACTTTTCTTAAAAAACTTGATTTTTCTCCTGATACCCTCATGTTCGCATCGTACAGGCTCTTAAGAACCCAATCTACGTGCTTAATGTGAGAGTTTTCGTCTTCCGAAAAAATGATTACGTCGTCGACGTAAACATAACAGAACTTGCCGATCTGTTCCCGTAGGATGTCGTCAATGGTCCTCTGAAAAATGCTGCCTGCATTTTTGAGGCCAAATGGTAGTCTGCGGAATTCATATTTCCCCCCATTTACTGAGACCGAAGTTTTTTCTCTGTCGCGTTCTGCGAGTATGATTTGTTGATAGCCAGACTTGAGGTCCAGCGTTGAGAAATATTTAGCCTTACCTAGGTTGCCTAATATCATGTTTATATTTGGCATGGGATATTTTTCGGACACGGTTCTTTCGTTTAATTTGCGGAAGTCAATGACTAGTCGCATTTTCCGGTTTCCAAGCTCATCGGTCCCTTTTTTATCCACAACCCATATCGGATTGTTGTAAGGGGATACCGACTTCTGAATTATCCCGTTTTTAAGCAGACCTTCTGCTCCCATAGGGTACGGGTATAATTTCGCGTATATGGGCTTCTCACTACCGCCGATGTGTTGTAAGGTAAAGCCTCATTAGGGTCTGCAAAGGCCTTTTTCCTGGTCTTTAGCATTTCTAAAAACGCGTTTTTCGCCAATGGTGGTGCATCTGAACCCATTACGTTGGTGAAGATTTTCATATCGATCCCCGCTACTCTTCGTCTGATGACGGGTAACGAGGATTTTGGCCTAAAAAATTGATGACGTCGGAATCGTATTCGCAGATAGCGTCATCCCCAATTCCCTGTGCCGCACTAGAAGCCGCGGTGGTGTATTTGTCTTCGGTTCCGCCCCCGCTCTGCGCGATGTGGTTAATCCTCTGCCTCTTGTGCGGGGCCGATCGATCGCACACGGCCGGCTTCCTGTTCTGGTAAGCCGGTGCCTGAGAGCATTCTGGCTTGAGGCTTGAGCATTCTGGATAGCGAAGGGTCAATGTCCATGGGCTCGGAAGTATTTTCGTGAGGCCTGTCGCTGCGTGGAGCAGGGTGAACTTGAGCCCTGTGCTGCTTGGTGAAATATGGATTTTTGGCAGCACTTGTTTGGGGATTGTTTTGAGGAGAGGTTTGTTGGCGCTCTTGCGCTTTTGGATACTGTTTCTTATCCCTATCCTCTTGGTTCCTCGCAAATGAGGCCGCGAAGGAATACCTTTCGTGATTTGCCTCCACCTCCTGAGCCAAAGCAAGTGCTGTTGGCATGTCCTTCGGCTTCGCCGAGAAGAGGACATCTGTGAGGCTGCGTTTTAATCCCGAAATGAATACTCGAAGGGCATCATCCCGGAATTTCTCGCACAGAACTTCGGCCGCCGAGGCGTCGTGCGACATGGTGGCCTTGTTTGTAAGGAGGGTCAATTTCTTCTCCATCTCGTCATAATATTGCAGAAGCGAGAGATTTCCCTGCCTGAGGGTGCCCATCTCCTGTTCTATGACATGCATTGGGCGTCTGTCGCTATATGTAAAATCGAGGCGATTTACGATCGCGTCGAAATTGAGTACCGTTCCGAATGACAATAGTACTGCGTCGGCGGAGCCCCTAACCTTGCTTCTAATGATTATCACCGCCTGGTAGTGGCGAGAGCTGCCATCGTACCGTCTAAAAATGTGGTAGGCCGCTACGGCCGCCTGCCGCCAGGAGACGTATGTCTCTTGTGCCCCCGCGAATTCGGGCAAGCACTTTACGGCGTCCAGAGGTTCATTGCATTGAACGGTGTCGTCTATTGCTATGGCTTTATATGTTTTTATTTGAGGGGCTGGAGCTGATGCAGTGCTGACTGCCGCTACTTGCCCGGCCAATTCCTCAATTTGCTGTATAAGCGCTTGCTCCCTCAGCCGGTTTTGGGCGGACTGTTCTGCAAGGGCATTGCCGACGACGGTCTGTATAACAATCTTGAGCTGTTCGAGATCCATTTCTGCGGGGGGGGTTGGGGTATGGGTCTGTCCCTCACTCTCGGACTCTGAGTCGCTCGAGTACTGTTTATTGTTTCTATACTCGAGAAACGGATCACTCATGGGCAGCCGGATTTAGCCGCACAGAAATTTGTGAGCATACGCAACGGTTCTACACAAACAAAGGCGAAGACAAAAGCTTTGGGGGTCGAATTTCTTGCGATAGCGGAGCAACAAAAACAACGACGGTATCCGCAGGGTGACAATATATGCACTGCTGCATAGAATGACTTTGAAACGACTTTAAGATGTTTGGCGAAATAACGATGCGCCGTTACACAAAGAGAAAGTAATAAGGCATAATTTTAACCTACAATTTTATTATTTTGTTAATTTAAGATATGTGATATTGGGTGAATTTCCTCAACTGGACACAATAAAAAATAACCTAACTATGGTTGTTAAATTATAAGTTATAGAATTATAAGTACCTACTGAGATTTTCCAAAAATTCACTAACACTAATTTACTCATACATTTGGCAAAAATTAAATGTGCAGAATTAAATGCTTGTTTTTCTTGACAGTTGGTCCGAATAATAATGCAAATTTTACTGAAGACGTAAAAGTTTTGGCCGAAGGGCCCACTTACATGTTTGGTGAATTGTGTTGTGTTTCACGGCTGCGTTTTTCCCGCGCTGCCGTCACTTTCAATTTCATTCGGTGGGTAAATTTTGTTTTACCATTAGTTGGGCGCCAAATAATTAAATTCTTGATTCCGTGGGTGATGGATCGGTTCTTCCTTCCTTCCAGGCGGACGATAGGTCCGTTGCTGTCTTCTGGCCGGCTTCCAGGCGGACGATAGGTCCGTTGCTGTCTTCTGGCCGGCTGGCCGTAGAGATTCCACGGATGAATTAGGATGTTTATGTCGGAAGGGTGTAGCGTGCACCTTCTCTAAAGAAGAGTCGAGTAGGTAGGCTAATGCTTCGACCCGGGACTGTAGAATTCGGCAGATGGGAACAGACTTGCAGCGGCCTATGCAATGCACATTGCATGCAAAGCAGGTAGAATATCATGCGACTCCTCCGTTAGCTGACAGAGCTTTTGTTATCGCTTGGGTGGGCTGCACTAATCCACGCGCGTTATTAATCATTAAATTTTGGCCTCTTGCGAGCACAGACGTGCAATTGATACGCGTGAAAAAAGTGATAGTACCAAAGACGTGGTGAAAGTCGGAACAAAAAAAAAAATTAAATAAAAATCTGAGTGAATCCATTGATGTGCATGCAGGCAATTCGGAAATACCTCTGGAGTGGAATTAGTGGTGGAGTGGATTCACAAGGTGAGGGAATAATTTGATATGGCGAATGCCATTTGACCTATCCCCTGTTAGCCTGTTAGGTGGAATTCTGACCCGAAAGACCTCCCGGGCGGAGTCAGATAGACCCTCCGGGCGGAATTGGCCTCGGTTCCCGACGACCTGCGATCGGCGATAGCGTGGAGTAACCCGCATAGGAACGAGGATCCGCAGCAAGCAGGGACAGCTGGTGCCGCCGCCTCTCGGATGATATTTTTTTTCTCGTTCTTTCTTTTGTGCCAAGCGAGCGAAAGCGAAAGTGTTTGCGCAAGCTCCCGTGTGTTAAAGAGTTCCTTTGCTAGACTTCCGAGGCTATCTGAGCCAATATATATCAATATATGTAAACCAAAATTATAAGTATTAGGCATAGCATGCACCTCTTAGGCTAAGTCACAAATTTCCCATCTGTATAGCTCATAAGTGGAAACTCTAAAAGAGTATGGATAATATAGAATAGGAGCGTAGCTTTAAGAACATGAAGTGAATAGGGTAGGAGCTTAGGTGTAAGAATAGGATAAGAATAGTCTATAAACGCGAATTAGCTAAAGATTTTCCCATTCTCATGCATATGCATGTAGTTTAAGCCAACAGCCTCACCTCATCTCGTCATCTTGGGCCCACGATGGATGCAGAAAATCAGAAAAGCGGAGTGAGTAAAGAAAAGTAATGAAAACAAAGAAAATGAATGGGAAAATCGCGACAGGTTATCAACTAGTATTTAATTAATCGTTTAAGATCACTGTTTTTTATGGAGTAAGATTATCTGATTATCTGATTATATGATTATAACGATATGAATCCCAGATAGATTATTTTTGTCTCTAGAGCACCTCGGCTCTGATCATGGCTAGGAGAAATGGGTAGACCGCCTCATTTTGGGGTAATCTACATGGTAGGGAGGGTCCAGAGAAGGACCACAACACCCAGTCCTTCCAGTGGTAGGGCAGTAGGACCACCCACCCAAGGATCGGCCTCCTCCTAATCCCCTTCCTTTCCAACTTCCTCCCCAACTCCCTTCCCAACTCCCTCGGCTCTGTCTACGACCGATAATTTGTAATGAGCCCGGTCTCGACTGCCGTGCCCACACCCACGCCCCTTTCGACTGAGCCAAGCGGACCCCCAAGTAGACAGAGGGGGCGCGGCAGAGACCACCCGTGTTAGGGACAGATTACTGCACCCCAACGGTAGAAGCACACGGTACGTCCGTTACAGTTATTATGGCGCCCAACGTGGGGCCCGACAATGGCAGGAATGCCAACAGAATGCTCCTACCACCTTTCCTTTTCCTTCCTTTTTGACCACCTTTCCTTTTCCTTCCTTTTTGGCCATCTTTAGACTTTGAGATCGTATGTAAAGTAGAGCAGCGTTTGCGTATTTGCACCAGTGGATTACTGTGATTCTGAGTACTATCGGACACAGGCCGTGGTTATACAATACGCAAGCAGAAACGGATTCTCATCAAATCCGAATCAAGCGTGACTGTGACAGGCATAGGATTTTTATTATTGAGCCTAACTCGATTTTATACCATGTCAGCTAGTCTCTCTTCCCGATTTGCGAGAATAAGAGTGAGATTGTCTATATTTGGTTAATATCGAAATAGTCCTCCTCTCATGTCTCGTAATTGCAATTTGATTCAATTACACCTCTACTGCCCTAAAACTGTATAAGCCATGCCATGAGAAGAACCGAGGATAAGCCTCTAGATTTAGTATCAATTTAATAACAATTTGAATTTTGAGTAAGATCAATATAGCGAAATACCGTTTTTTTTTTTGTGACAATGTCTGTCAGGAGAAGTAATGAAAATATAGCAGCCACTCCGTTGGAGAGTCAGGTGCTGTGCACCATTTGTAATGACACTAGCCCCAATGATAGCATCACAGAAACCCCATGCAAGCATAAGTTTCACAGGACATGTCTGTTAGAGTGGCTTACAACCAGTGATTCTTGTCCGAATTGTAGGCAAAGCTGTTCGCGAGCGGTGATGATAGAGAGACAATGTATTTCTTCGGAGCGTAGAATGCCGAGCAATATACAGACGGAACAAGCTTCTAACCCAGATTCCTCCGGAGCCATTCCAAAATCCCGTATGACTACCAGGTCACAGGCTTCTAACAATCCACTTCCGAGTAACCAGCGAACAAGAGCAGGTAGCGCAAACCCCAGACGCGAGAACGTACAGGACAGGATTTCTAGGGATCAAACCTCTATGCAAGAGGAACGTATCCAGCAACTGATATTCAGCTCAATGGAAAGCTATAGAGCAAGTATGGCAGCCTCCATTGCTGACCAAGTAACCGCAGCCATTAGAAATCTGAATATAGGCTCTCGAGACCCGCGAGAGGAACCCCAACTTGAATGGGATAACGATTTAGCACCACCATTACCTCGGGCTAGTAATGCTAGCAATACACGCGATAGCAGTCAAAGATCTCGACCACCAAATGGTAGGCCAGGTGGTATTTCACTAGATCACCCAGATAGGATTTCCAATGTAATTTCCAATTGGCGCATAAAGTTCAGTGGTACGACCAACGACCTTCCAATCGAAGATTTCATTTACCGAGTTAACTGCCTAACGTCTCAGTGTTTGAATAGTAACTTTCCTGTGCTTAGTCAGTTTGCTCATCTTCTATTCGCTGGTCCGGCACTCTCATTCTATTGGCGTATCCACAGAACGTCCCAACACATGAACTGGTTCGAGTTGTGCAGTCGCTTGCAGGAAAGATACCAGGATCAGAGATCAGACATGGATATCAAAAATGCCATGAGACGCAGAAAGCAGGGAGCGAACGAGAATTTCGATGAATTCCTAGACGCCATCTTAGCGATTTCCGATTCTTTACGCGAACCCATGTTAGATGGCGATGTCGCTATCGAAGTTAGGAACAACTTAAGATCAGACCTTAAGCTAGAACTACTACATGTAGACACCCCGGATTTAGCTAGTCTGCGAAAGGAGTGCCATAGGCACGAAGAATTTTATCGAACCTTTCGTATGCGGTCGACAACCCGACCCGCCATTCGTAAGAATTTTGTAGATGCACTGAGTGCCCAAGAGGAATTTGAAAAACTTCCCGACGAAATTAATGAGGAATTTCCAGGCGAGGTTTTAGCCATTAGATCACCTGAGAAATTAAAATGCTGGAATTGCGAGGAATTAGGTCATAGGTATCATGATTGCCTTAAGCCACGGCGAATTTTCTGCTATGGTTGCGGCTTGCTTGATGCATACAAGCCGAGCTGCCCGAAATGCAACGCGAATTCGGAAAACTTCGCCAGGGATGTCCGCCGCAATCCGAGAAGGGACGTCCGCCAGTAGCCTCGGACCCAAGAGAAAATCAGCCCATTATCGCAAAGTCACAGATCCAGTGCACAGTTTCCCAACCCATTAAGCCTTACCATATCCGCCTCAGAGATTACCTACAGCGTAGAAAAGAAATATTCGGCAACCCCTATCCTTCCGCAGGAAGAGCTAGATCCTCTCAACGCATACGCGATTTTTGGGACAAAAAGAAGAGCCTGCGTAACGTTATCATCTCGTCAATTGTACGTAAAGGGGACGACATACGACCCTTCACTACACTTTCTGTTTTTGGAAAGGAATTTTTGGCCCTGCTAGATAGCGGAGCTAACAAAAGTGTTATTGGAGGAGGCTTAGCGCAACAAGTTTTATCGCAAAATAATTTTCCTAATAATGCAAAAGGAGCAGTTCAAACTGCGGATGGACAGTCACAGGCCGTAGCAGGTCTCATTAAAATTCCTTTAACTTATAACTCCACATCAGCAGAGTTCCCATTTCTAGTAGTACCCTCAATTAAGCACGATTTAATTTGCGGGATAGATTTCTGGAAACGTTTTGGAATCTCCATCCTCCATTCCAGTTACATAAACGAAATCACCGACAAAGATCCTTTGCAACCGCCTTTAAGTTTCAAGCAGCAGACCCAATTGAAAACAGTTATCCATTCTTTTCCCTCGTTCGAAAAAGAAGGATTAGGATATACTTCCTTGATCGAACATAACATTGACGTGGGCGACGCTAAGCCAATCAAACAACGATTTTATCCCATTTCTCCTGCAAGAGAGAAATTGCTTTGTGATGAAATAGATCGCATGCTTGATATGGACGTGATTGAAGAAGCGCCAAGTTCACCATGGTCTTCACCGGTTATGCTTCACATCAAGCCAGGAAAAGTACGTTTGTGCTTGGACGCTCGGAAACTTAACTCAGTAACCGTGAGGGATGCCTATCCTATTCCTATTATGGAAGGACTCCTCAGTCGTCTCCCACCGGTTCACTGCATCTCAAAGATTGACCTTAAAGACGCCTTTTGGCAAATATGCCTCGATAAAGATTCTCGAGCTAAAACAGCTTTTACTATACCGAACCGACCATTGTACCAATTCAAGCGGATGCCATTCGGATTGACGAACGCACCCCAAACGATGTGTAGACTGATGGATCTGGTAATTCCGTACAATCTCAAGCAGAACGTCTTAGTTTATTTAGACGATCTGTTGATCCTGTCAGATAGTTTTGAGTCACACCTGTTGCACTTATCCGAAGTAGCCATCCAATTACGCAAGGCAGGGCTCACTATTAACATAAACAAAAGCCAGTTTTGTCTTAAACAGGTAGACTACTTGGGTTACATAGTGGGGGAAGGCAGCCTACGAGTCAATCCAGACAAGATTTCCGCTGTCAAAGAATTCCCTATTCCTCAGAATCAGCGACAACTCAGAAGATTCTTTGGAATGACTGGTTGGTACCAACGTTTCATTCCCAACTATGCTAAAATCATATTTCCCTTGACCGAACTCCTAAAAGGAAAGTCAATGCAATGGAACCCCATTGCCGAAGCAGCTTTCGCAGAAATCAAAAAGCAGCTGTGCTCCGCTCCATTTTTGAGTCATCCGGACTATAACAAACCATTCATAGTGCAGTGTGACGCGTCTTTATATGGTGTAGGAGCTGTCCTAGCGCAAAAGGATGACGAAGGATGCGAACGTCCCATAGCATACATGTCGAAGAAACTAAATAAAGCACAGCGCAACTATACCGTGACAGAACTAGAATGCCTAGCAGTAGTTTTAGCTATTCAGAAATTCAGGATGTATATCGAAGGTCATGTGTTCGAAGTAGTCACAGATGACGCAAGCCTACGCTGGCTTATGAAGCAATCTGACTTGAACGGTCGTTTGGCTAGATGGGCTCCAAGGTTATGGATTCACAATTGTCCACCGCAAAGGAAGCGAGAATGTTGTGGCCGACGCTCTCTCCCGAACGCATGAAGGCACGCCTGTAGATGTCATTTCCGCACTTGAGTGCGAAACTCTTCCACAAATCGACTTGGACTCAGAAGCATTTAAGTCTCCCGAATATACATCTCTGATAGATAAGTTTAAAAACGCTGATTTGCCAGATTTTCAAGTCATTGATGATTACATTTATCATCGAACAGAGTTTTCCGAAAACGGCCATGTGGATGATCGGTGGAAACTCTTAGTTCCCAATTCACTGCGAGTCGGAGTGATATATGCAGCACACGATCAGCCGGCTTCAGCTCACTGCGGTGTAGCCAAATGCTAAGACAAAATCAGGCAAAGTTTTTATTGGCCCAACATGGTAACAGACGTTAGGAATTATATTAAAAATTGCCAGGTGTGTCAAACTACTAAAGTACCAAATCCAACTTTAAGACCGCCAATGGGAGCTCAAGTAGCGTCTGAACGACCCTTCCAACGTCTGTATTTAGATTTCATAGGACCATTTCCTCGAACGAAGAGAGGCAACATAGGAATTCTGATTATTCTTGATCATTTCTCTAAATTTACATTCTTGAAAGCAGTCAAAAAGTTCACATCCAAGGTAGTCATAGACATCCTGAAGGAGGAAATATTTACATGTTTTGGAGTACCCGAGACCATCGTTAGCGATAACGGAACTCAATTCAAGAGTCGTGAGCTCACTGACTTCCTTTCGAAATATGGTGTGGAACGAATCTTTACAGGTGTATACGCCCCACAGTCTAATGCTGCCGAGCGCGTAAACAGGTCGATAAACGCAGCCCTTAGAGCATACATCAAGGCAGACCAACGCGAGTGGGATACCTTTTTGAGCAGCATAAACGCCGCTCTTAGAAGTTCCATACACCAATCGATAGGAATTTCACCTTATTACGCAGTTTTCGGCCAGCACATGCTCAACCACGGACATGATTTTAAATTACTACGTAGTCTGAACCTTCTATCCGAAGGCAATGCGAGGTTATCCAGATCTGACGAATTTCAGCAAATCCGATCAAGCATCGATAAGTTTGTTTCGAAAGCCTGCGAACGAAACAAGCGTAGCTACGATCTGAGATGCAGACCCCGAACTTTCGAGGAAGGTCAAATTGTCACCAAAAGAAACTTCATGTTAAGCAAAGCAGCTGATCATTTCAACTCCAAGCTTGCTCCGGTTGGTACTAGAGCCCGAATTAAGAAGAAGTTAGGCCAATCCTGTTACTGGCTGGAGGACATGAACGGAAAGGATTTAGGGAAATATCATGCTAAGGATATTTGGTGATGGTGCACTCTCCTATTGTTATCCAGTTTTAATGCAAGGGTGTTTTCCCTCGATTCAAACTGTAGGGGAGGGGTGTGTAGCGTGCACCTTCTCTAAAGAAGAGTCGAGTAGGTAGGCATTCGGCAGATGGGAACAGACTTGCAGCGGCCTATGCAATGCACATTGCATGCAAAGCAGGTAGAATATCATGCGACTCCTCCGTTAGCTGACAGAGCTTTTGTTATCGCTTGGGTGGGCTGCACTAATCCACGCGCGTTATTAATCATTCAATTTTGGCCTCTTGGGAGCACAGACGTGCAATTGATACGCGTGCAAAAATGCTTCGACCCGGGACTGTAGAATTCGGCAGATGGGAACAGACTTGCAGCGGCCTATGCAATGCACATTGCATGCAAAGCAGGTAGAATATCATGCGACTCCTCCGTTAGCTGACAGAGCTTTTGTTATCGCTTGGGTGGGCTGCACTAATTCACGCGCGTTATTAATCATTAAATTTTGGCCTCTTGCGAGCACAGACGTGCAATTGTTACTCGTGAAAAAAGTGCTATTACCAAAGAAACGTGGTGAAAATCGGAAAAAAAAAAAAAAAAAAAATAAAAATCTGAGTGAATCCATTGATGTGCATGCAGGCAATTCGGAAATACCTCTGGAGTGGAATTAGTGTTGGAGTGGATTCACAAGGTGAGGGAATAATTTGATATGGCGAATGCCATTTGACCTATCCCCTGTTAGCCTGTTAGGTGGAATTCTGACCCGAAAGACCTCCCGGGCGGAGTCAGATAGACCCTCCGGGCGGAATTGGCCTCGGTTCCCGACGACCTGCAGATCGGCGATAGCGTGGAGTAACCCGCATAGGAACGAGGATCCGCAGCAAGCAGGGACAGCTGGTGCCGCCGCCTCTCGGATGATATTTTTTTTCTCGTTCTTTCTTTTGTGCCAAGCGAGCGAAAGCGAAAGTGTTTGCGCAAGCTCCCGTGTGTTAAAGAGTTCCTTTGCTAGACTTCCGAGGCTATCTGAGCCAATATATATCAATATATGTAAACCAAAATTATAAGTATTAGGCATAGCATGCACCTCTTAGGCTAAGTCACAAATTTCCCATCTGTATAGCTCATAAGTGGAAACTCTAAAAGAGTATGGATAATATAGAATAGGAGCGTAGCTTTAAGAACATGAAGTGAATAGGGTAGGAGCTTAGGTGTAAGAATAGGATAAGAATAGTCTATAAACGCGAATTAGCTAAAGATTTTCCCATTCTCATGCATATGCATGTAGTTTAAGCCAACAGCCTCACCTCATCTCGTCATCTTGGGCCCACGATGGATGCAGAAAATCAGAAAAGCGGAGTGAGTAAAGAAAAGTAATGAAAACAAAGAAAATGAATGGGAAAATCGCGACAGGTTATCAACTAGTATTTAATTAATCGTTTAAGATCACTGTTTTTTATGGAGTAAGATTATCTGATTATCTGATTATATGATTATAACGATATGAATCCCAGATAGATTATTTTTGTCTCTAGAGCACCTCGGCTCTGATCATGGCTAGGAGAAATGGGTAGACCGCCTCATTTTGGGGTAATCTACATGGTAGGGAGGGTCCAGAGAAGGACCACAACACCCAGTCCTTCCAGTGGTAGGGCAGTAGGACCACCCACCCAAGGATCGGCCTCCTCCTAATCCCCTTCCTTTCCAACTTCCTCCCCAACTCCCTTCCCAACTCCCTCGGCTCTGTCTACGACCGATAATTTGTAATGAGCCCGGTCTCGACTGTCGTGCCCACACCCACGCCCCTTTCGACTGAGCCAAGCGGACCCCCAAGTAGACAGAGGGGGCGCGGCAGAGACCACCCGTGTTAGGGACAGATTACTGTACCCCAACGGTAGAAGCACACGGTACGTTCGTGACAAGGGTGACTGCCCTTCTTTACCAGCTGGCCTAGGGACTCAGACAGATTTGTTCAGTGATAAAGGCTTAACGACAGAGTGTCGGAGTTATTCGGATGCGAGCGATGGCTCTTTATTAGTTGAACATCAAATCAGAACTAAACTTAAAGCTAACATAAATGAACTTCATAGCGGCCACTGCAATGGGCAGTGCTTGCCGCTATGCACGAGCGTCCGGCCAGACGCTGTGTCGGCAGTTTGGCCAGCGCGAAGTTTCGGTCAACGACCTGAGCTGCGGTCAACGACCTGAGCTTTGCTGGCTACAGTTAACTTATACACGTGCGAAGGAATTGAAGTAAAAGAAGAGACGGATGACATCACCCCAGCGTGTGCGGCATGCCGTTTGCCTAGGGAAGGGGCGGGTAAAACTTTAATTGGCCATATCTTCTATATTTATTGTCCGATCAGTACGTAATTTTGCACGTACATGTTTGACGATCAGTGGACTTATTGGACTGAAAATTATGCCTCTAGCTTTTATCATTTCGAAGATATCAATTTTTTTGCAAATACTTTTTTGCAAATTTTTGCAAAAAATCCAAGAATGGCATTATCTGCGCAATATTTAAACGGACATATTGCAAAAAGAAATAGGTCTCTAGCTCTTATTTTGTCCAAGTTATCGAAGAAAATTCAAATACAGTTTTATGCAAATTACGAAGGCGGAAAGGGGCGTGCCAAAAATTTGAAATAAACTTGATCGGCCTGCAACAATAACACACCAAAAGCAAAAAGAATTACACGTCTATCTCTTACCATCTCCGAGAACGAGGTGTTCATACATACAGACTGACGGACAGATGGACAGACGGACGGACGGACGGACGGACAGACGGACATGGCTATATCGACTCGGCTTTTGATACTGATCAAGAATATATATACTTTATGGGGTCGGAGATGTCTCCTTCTGGCTGTTACATTTGCACAAAGTTAATATACCATTTGTACCTTAAGGTACATGGTATATACGTATAAAAACGCGTCCGTTCGCTTCGAAAGAAAGTGAAAGAAAGTGTCCTTCGGTCCGTATGAACGACTAGATTTTGGAAACTATTATAGATAGAAAAAAACTAATTGCACATTATTATTTTAGGGATACCAGTTCAGCACAAATTTATTTGAACTGGTGAACGGGACACAAAACGGTAGGGGAGGAAACGCGCACCAGAGCCGGAACGCAGCAGCTAACGGAGAACCAGCCTGGCTGGCCAATCCTGACCTGCTTCCTGGGCGTTCGTGGGTTAACGGCGACCGGTTTCGGCCGGAGCGAGCCTGACTATGAAACCCCTGTTGAACGGGACACAGAACGGTAGGGGAGGAAACGCGCACCAGAACCGGAACGCAGCGGCTAACGGGGAACCAGCCTGGCTGGCCGATCCTGACCTGCTTCCTGGGCGTTCGTGGGTTAACGGCGACCGGTTTCGGCCGGAGCGAGCCTGACTATGAAACCCCTGGTGATTGGGGAAATAGAACAAGGGACGGAGTAGGGGACGACGCCACGAGACGCGGATCACCCTGCGACCCGGCGGCGACCATTCAATAAAAGCGACCAGCCAATAAAAGTCAGTGAAGTAATATGTACCTCCATGTTATCACTGTGGGCGGGCTGCAAAACACACATATAAATTTGTGCGAGACCTTGACCCGCTGAGCAAGCCCAGCACGGTCCTTAAGGGAGTCCTCTCAAGTTTGTGCAATGTATGTGACAGGGAGAAGGAAGCTTTCCGACCCCATAAAGTATATATATTCTTGATCAGCATCAACAGCCGAGTCGATATAGCCATGTCCATCTGTCTGTCCGTCCGTCTGTATGCATGAACACGTCAATCTCGAGAATGGTAAGAGCTAGAGGTGTAATTCCTTTTGCTTTAGGTCCGTTATATATGTACGCAGGTCGAGTTTATTTCAAGATTTTTGCCACGCCCCTTTTCGCATCGTATTTGAAAAAAATAGATATCTCAAAATTGGTAAAAGTTGGAGACATAATTTCAAGTCCACTAAATTCGCTGATCGCCATACATGTACATACAAAATTACGTTCAGATCGGAATATAAATATAGAAGATATGACCAATTAAAGTTTTACCCACCCCTTCCCAGGGCAACGGCATGGCGCGGCAAGAGTGGTAAATGGTATCTCGGTGTCGAGAAATCTTGACTACAGGGATTCTACTTGTTATATTATTTGCACAATACTTTTTTACGTTTACAAAATATATATTAATTGGTTTTATCAACTTTAAAAATGTACGAGTACTGCTGTCCCAAAAACAAATAAGGTATATGAGTACTTTAGATGCACGATTGAGTTGATAGAACCACACTGTTATATCAAACAAAGCGAGCACTACTCGGACTTATAAAATTTCTTTATCAATAGCCCCGTTCGTCCATATTGGCTGCTTAATCTCGGGAAAACAAAATTAAATCAAGTTAAAAAAAAAAATAAATTATAGACATATATAAACGTGGCCTTAAGCTTAGTTAGAATAATTTTACATAAGTGGGCGTAACCGTCTGATTTTCGCAACAAAGAAACAGACTGGCCCTACCAACGTACTATCCAAATTTAGTGCCTTTATCAATTTTTAATGCTTTATTAATTTCTTTATTGATAAAGCGAAGAGGCATTGATCAAGAAATTTTAAAAGTCCGAGTGGTGCTCGCTCTGTTGGAAATAACAATGTGGTTCTATCTGGTCATACCTTAACCGTATATGTATTCAAACACAATTGTGCATAAAAAGTACATATGTACGTACCTCTATTGTTTTTGGGACAGCAATACTCGTACATTTTGAAAGTTAATAAAACCAATTTATATATTTTGTAAACGTAAAAAAAGTATTGTGCAAATAATATAAAAAGTCCCCCACATACTGGTATAGAGGGTCAATGTACAAATTCAGAAAAAGGTAATTTTTGATCCTTAAACCATCACGTCGTTCATACATATGTGAGTACATAAATACGTACAAATAAACATACAATAGTGAGTTAAAAAAAAATTTAAAACATTTCATCTATATACATAAATGTTTAACATACATACATATACATATATGAATTTTTATCCGAACACATTTTGTGAAATTGTACATAGTGCATTAAACAATTGGAGTGAATATAAATTACTTTATTTAAATGAATACCTTTTTTTTTTTACAAAAAATTGGTTAACTGGTTTTAAAAAAATTGGAATATTGAATTCCTAAGAAAGTATCATATGTATGTAACAGAGAGAAGGAATCGTCTGCGACCCCACAGAGTGTATATATTCAGTATCAACAGCCGAGTCAATGTCCGTCTGTCCGTATGAACGCCTAGATTTTGGATATCAGCAAATAATAGGTTATGTTAGGTAAGGTTTATCCGGTTGACCTCTCCTTGAAAGAAAAGTGTCATGAATAATCCATTGTGGTCCTTAGCCAGTTATTAGAGGCATTGATTGCTACCGTTAGCAAAATAGACCCCGAGAGCTTCTTGCGAAAGCCAGTTTCCCATTTTCTTCAGCGATGAGAGAGTCGTTGCATTCATGTATCGCTGACCTGTCCTCATGATGAATCACATTTTGCAGATTAAAATTGATAGGCAACATAGAATTCCATTTACTGATTCTAAAGATATAAAATAGGCACAGTCTTTTTTAATCGGCTACCTCTCCGGGCTCTTCCACAAGACGCGTTCAAATTTTTATACCATGTACATATCTTAAACAGGCAGAAGGAGACGTCTCCGACCCCACAAGGTATATATATTCTTGATCACTATCAACAGCCCAGCCATGTATATCTGCTCGTCCGTCTGACTGTCTGTATGTATGAACACCTCGTTTTCGCATACTGGGAGAGCTAGAACTGTATTTGCTTCGATATAACTTGGAAAAAAAACCCATAACTTGGACAAAATGAGAGCTAGAGACCTATTTTTGCAGTAGGTCCGTTCAACTAATACGCAGGTATTATGTCAATGACATAATTGTGAGTCCTGATCGGCTCATACGTCCAGATCAGACCATAAATATAGAATATATGACCAGTTAAAGTTTTACCCACCCCTTTCCATGGCAACGGCATGGCGTGGCAAAAGTGGTTCATGGTATCTCGTTGTCGAGATGTTTTTTACAGGGAGTAGTTTGTAGAAGCATCCATCCCTAAGCTATCGAGAAAGTTGCCAATTTGCATTTGTTTCCTGTAAGGCAGCACTTTGTCAAAAATCTATTGTGAATCTGCAGGATTCGAGCATCACCAGTTCTGGCGAACTCTCTTCTGACAGCGCTTATTTCGGGGAGTTCGATGAGTGCATGAACAACGACAGTGTTCATTCGTACGTTGTCTGTTTCTAGGAGCTCTTGTTGCAGCTTGTGTTAGCTGGTTCATGGCGTTGTCAATATCCTCCTCTTCTTGTATTTCCATGTTGAGGCCCAACTCCACCTCCAAGTGTGTCTTGAAAATTCTCATATCAGCACCACGAGCGAGTATACGATCGCGTAGTGGCTCCCTTAATGGAGTAGCGTACACTTCAGCCAGTATAGGAGTGTGATCCGAAGAAAGTT
This sequence comes from Drosophila ironensis, assembly GCA_021223825.1. Classification (NCBI taxonomy): domain Eukaryota; kingdom Metazoa; phylum Arthropoda; class Insecta; order Diptera; family Drosophilidae; genus Drosophila; species Drosophila ironensis. Next base: position 137,140 of record JAJJHQ010010185.1, read on the forward strand.
CGTGGAGCGTTCGGATCCTATTGTTGTTGATGCCATAACACACTGGTCCCAATGACCAAAATTTTTGCATAAACTAGAAAAATGTAGCTACAGACGTGAAACTTGGTACACTCTATAGTTATTATATATTCAAAATCTAGACAAAATTTGTGCCGATCGGGCCACGCCTTCCTTTCCGCCCCATAGAAACCAATGCACCCTGGGACAACAATTTACAAAATATCCATGAAAATTTGATATATTTTATTAATTCATTTTTAAACACTTTCAACATCTAAATCAAAGGAATAGGCATTGATACATTCATATGTATCCAAGTCATCTTCATCATCGTTATCTTTAGTAGCATAACTATTTAGGAAATCGACATTTGGTGGTGTTAAAAGGTCAATAACTTCTAGCTTCCAGTGCGAAATTTTGCTTGTAAAGGCTTTGCCCAGTGGAGCCGTCAAATCTATAACTGGGAATTAATGTCAAACCGGAAATATATTTAAACAAGTGGGAACGCTGTAGTCGAGATTTCTCGACAACGAGATACATATACCTCTTTTCTTTATGAACCATTTCTTTGTTTTTATTTATTTTTATACCATACATTTGCACAAAGTTAATATACCATTTGTACCTTAAGGTACATGGTATAAAAAATTGATTACGTCTTTTTGAAACAGCATAATACTCGGCTGTGTGGTTTAAAAAGTTATGTAATGAGACAGACGTGACACATTCTGTAATATAGACTTTTAGGTCTGCATATATCTTTTGCACCGATAATTCGCTTGTATCTTGGGTAAATATCACAATTTCTCTTTTGACTTTCCAGTCTAATACATGAGTACTGTTTTTTGGTGAAGCCATCATAAAATCTAAACCTTCTGGAGTTAATGATACAAGCTCAGCTTTCGCTTCCTCCACGGGCTTCAACACGCTTTCTTGGTAGCCATAGCAGTTGCATGAGCAAGGAGATTGACATCATTATCATTTTCTGCTGAAACTTCGCAAGCGATCTATGCTTTAATCGAGAACGTCCTTCATCATAGCTTAATCGTGGCCATCCGCCACTATTGGAGGATTCTTTAATATAGTTTGATGATTGAAATTTCTACATAACTTAGGTCTATGTTGTCTAGCAAAAAGTTGTTTTTTGTAAAATGGAGCAAAAACGAGCAAAAAAAATGTATGTCATCGTATTGTCAATATATTCAAGAACAAAACTGCGTTATTACTTTTTATAATCCAGCGTAATCCAACCTACTTTTATTCAACGAAACATGAAAAATGCTACGTTAATATTGTTTAATATACAACTTTACAAAAGCAAATATACAAAAAAACACAACACATTAAACAAATATTGTATGACACACTTGAATTGAATTTTTTTTTTCACTTGAATTTTTTTTACCTCCAATAATATTTTCCATTTTACTTTGTTTTAAAATGTTTGCAATGTTACTTTTAAATGTGCTCTTATGTCAATTGTAAGTCAAAGAAATGAATAAGCTTTGTGAATGAGAGTGAGAGAAGCTTTTGGAATTAGAGCGCGGTGGGGAAGCAGCGCAAAAGCCCTGCCGATCGTGGCGCAATGATGGGAAAGACAAGAAGAGGAAAAGGAGGCAATTGAGTTTAGCCCTCCGAAGCGATCGGACGTTAGAAAAGATCATTGCGACTCGCTGCGCTAAAAAACTAAAGATGGCTGATCAATCTGAGCCTCGGTCCCCGACACCAGAAGTGGGATCGCCGCCCCTACAGGAAAGCAATGGCAATGGTTGGCGCAGACTATTGGAGTCGCAGAATAGAGTAATTACCGAATTACTCAAGGCCACGCCGCAGCCTTACTCGGTCTCCACAGCCGCGGTGCTACCAATGTTCGACCCCGAAGCTGCTGATGCTGACGCAGCAGCATGGACCAGGACGACAGGCATGATCCTGAGCGAGCATCCGCAGGAAGGTGCGTCTTTGGTGGTGTTGCTCAGCAAATCGCTGCTCGGTAGGGCATCGCAATGGCTTTCGCAAATTTGCTTCCCTGGAATGAGCTGGGCGCAGTTCCGAGAATTGTTTTTGGAGCGCTATGAAGGCAACGAGACGCCGGCGGCAGTGTTGCTCAACATGCTCAAGGGACGCCCGAATGCAAATGAATGCCTCTCGGTGTATTCCAGTCGATTGGTCACGTCATTATTGACCAAGTGCAAATCAATGACCCATGAAGAGATCGCCATATCCCTAGTCTTCGCTCATGCAACCCAAATTGACCTCAGACTGCAGCGCGTAGCGTTTACTACGAATATAAAAACGCGGGCTGAGCTGCAACAACAATTTAAGGCGCACGCATTCAGCAGAAAAGTATAAGTTTCTGGAATTGAGGGCCCCAAAAGGAAGAGGTTCAAAACGCAGACGCCGATCAGATGCCACAATTGCGGGAAACTCGGGCATAGGCCAATGGAATGTCGCGAGAGGAGAGCAGAAGAGCGAAACGATACTAGACCAGGCCAAAGCAACCACAGAAGGGCGATGGTGCGGAAGAGAGCAACGGTAAATTGCTATAAGTGTGGCGGCGCGGGACACATCGCATCAGTGTGCACAAAGTGAGCGGCAACAGCAAGCCGAAGCAGCATCGAAAGACGAGTGGACTTGTGTGCGGTACTGATGTACCTAACGGGACAAGTTAAATTGGTGAGAAGTTTCCATTTCTTTTATTCGGGATCTGAATACTCTCTGGTGAAAGAGACACATTTTAACTTGGTTTTGACTCACTATATATTATCTCTAAATAGCAATAACAATGCAAACACGATAGATTACAAAAGTAATGTAATAATGGATTCTACTGGTAGTGATAAGTCAAAACTAAACGAATTTGACTGGAAAAAAGAGCGTGAGGAAATTCGCAAAAAAATTCCAGGCAGAATATAAGAAGGGGAGTCAAATGGCTCATGTTGACTGCTTATCGAGAAACCCTGTAGTAGCGCAGGAAAGTTAAAATAAGAAGCATAATTAGGGCATATCACAAATTGGGACCGATTAAAATTATGATGAAATGCAGAAAGGAATAGCAATTCTTATGAGATCAGGAATAATTTGCTAATTTATTCGTAAAATACAAAGAAATAGAATTTAGGTGGTCAGTTGATAATCACGTTCATGAGGCTATAATGCACTTGGGATGGCAAAAAAACCATAGATAAGATTTATGAGCAATATTGGTTTGATGCAATGTCAAAATACGTAAAAAAATTTGTAGAAAATTGTGTAACATGTACTTAGACATTAGTGGGAAATTGAGCGGTAAAAAGGACGAGAAGTATGTTATTGTTCAAATGGATGATTCCACCAAATTTGTCTATCTATACCACACCTGGAATTTGGACACGGTGAATTGCATACGGTTAGTAAAGTTAGCAACATCTATATTTGGTGTCCCTAACAGAATTATAGCGGACCAGGGCAGATGCTTTACGAGTAGCGAATTTCGCAGATTTTGTTCCATAAATAAAATTGACCTCCATGTAGTAGCGACGGGTGCAAGTAGAGAAAATGGCCAGGTCGAGCGTGTTATGATGTTCTAAAGGATATGCTGACGGCTGTAGAGACGAGCGAATGATCAAGGCAGGAGGCATCGGGCGAAGTACAATTGGCTTGTACCACAAGCCGAGTAACAAGGCATATTGCCTTGGAGTTAAAGATTGCCAAAGAAGCGAGGCCCTTGCGAATGTAAATGAGAAAGTGAGAGTGGATTTGAATAGGGCTAGAGCGGAAGCTAAGAAAAGTGTGAGTAAAAACGATCAGTATGATAAAGCAAGAATTGATAAAGCGCATGCTTAGGTAGTAAGGCATGAAATTGGCTAGCACGTATCATTGAAGAACAAAGAGCGGCACCGAACGAAGTTCGATCCAAAATGTAAGGGACCATTGTTGAATTAGAAGTAGTATGCCGAAGTATGCCGTCAGAAGAAATTCCCAAAGAGTTAGATATTTTTGATATACCTGACAACGTTGAAATAGACGTTATAGATTCATTGGTGGATGCCAATGAATGTGAAAATGTTGAAAAAGACTTTAGAGATTCATTGGTGGATTCCAATGAGGGCGAAGACGTTGAAAAAGACGTCACAGAACCGTTTGAGGATTCAAACAAATAAGTGTCGTTGATGGATTTCGACGAGGAAGTTGGTGCCCCATACTCAGAGAGCTGCATACCAGATTGCCAGTGCTAATATGTACACGAGTTAATGTGTTGACTTATTAGATGTCTGGTGATTGGTATGGTGGTGAGCGGATGGGCTGTCAAGGCGTAACGTAAGTCTGTTTTTGGAGTTCGCTATACAAGAGATCGCGATTGAGGCACTCTTAGATATCATGCGTGCAATGACTTATTGAGGTAGTTGCAGATCAATGCGAGAGATCGCCGACTGAGACACTCGTAGATACCATGCGTGCAATGCCTGATCAAGGTAGTTGCAGATCAATGCGGGAGATCGCCGACTGAGGCACTCGTATGTAGGTCTGATGGCAAAGGATGAATTGGTAACCAGGTGATTGGGCTTGAGCAGAAGAGAGCTTGTACTCCGTATGTTGTGTTATCCTGCTAAGCTAATCCCTGATGGATATCCAAGTGGTTGGGTTTGTGCGGAAGAGAGCTTGTACTCTAAGAGAATTTGTAAATTGTTATCCCGACAAACCAACGCTTGAAGGTACAAGAGGTGCAGATAAGTTTGTTTGAAGGCACAAGAGGTGCAGATAAGTTTGTTTGAAGGCACAAGAGGTGCAGATAAATTTTTTTTGAAAGCACAAGAGGTGCAGATAAGTTTGTTTGAAGGCACAAGAGGTGCAGATAAATTTGTTTAAAAGCACAAGAGGTGGAAATAGTTTGTTTGAAGGCACAAGAGGTGCAGATAAATTTGTTTGAGGGCACAAGAGGTGCAGATAAGTTTGTTTGAAGGCACAAGAGGTGCAGATAAATTTGTTTAAAAGCACAAGAGGTGCAGGTAAATTTGTTTGAAGGCACAAGAGGTGCAGATAAATTTGCTTTGAAGGCACAAAAGGTGAAGGTAAATATGTACTGGAGGAACAAGAGGTGCGACTAAATTTGTTTTGTATAGCAAGTAAGCTATGTAATCATGAAACTAATGAGAACATTAACATAAGAGTTTGGTAATAAAGTTTCACGGCAAATATGATATTGAACAGAATAACACGAGGACGTGTTATAGTCAGGAATGCCGTGTCGGAGATAAGTTTAATTTAGTACGGAACTTTGTCAATTGTAAGTCTAAGAAATGATTAAGCTTTGTGAATGAGAGTGAGAAGCTTTTGGATTGAGAGCGCGGTGGGGAAGAAGAGCAAAAGCCCTGCCGAGCGTGGCGCAATGATGGGAAAGATAAAAAGAGGAAAAGGAGGAGGAAGGCAATTAAGTTTAGACCTCCGAAGCGTTCGGACGTTAGAAAAGATCATTGCGACTCGCTGTGCTTAAAAACTAAAGATGGCTGATCAATCTGAGCCTCGGTCTCTGAAATATATTATCTAAGGAGATAAAATGTTTTTTCTTTTCGCAACTTAAAAAAAATTTTGCAAAAATTTCGGGCATTTCGGGACATCAGAACTGTTTTTGAATATATATCAACGCAGAAATCACATTTTTTCAAAAAGAGCTTTTTGCTTTTTGGGGTTTAAGTCCCCAAAAACGGGGCTACCACAGACCCTGAAAAAATCAAGGCCATTCAGGAATTCCCAGAGCCCAAGAACGTTTTGAGGTCAGATCATTCCTGTGATTGGCTAGCTATTATAGATGCTTTATTTAAGATTTTGCGTTAAAAGCTAGGCCCATTTCGGAAATTCTGAAAGGAAAAAATTGAAGTGTCAGTAGACACAGATCCAGAAATATACAGATATAGTTCACCGAGCCACAACGGTTGGCTTTCCCAAAGCTACGTAACATTTTGGCTTCCGAAGACGTCAAAAAGGCAAAAAGGATATAACGACAGATGCCTCAGCGTACGGCATTGATCTCTAGATCCTTAAAAGACAGAGAAGTTAACTACGCTACCAATGAAAGGGAGCTTTTAGCCATAGTTTGGGCACTGGCCAAAATACGCCATTATTTATATGCACTTAAAGATATAAACTAGACATCTGCATGAATGCATCCAAAACAGCAAATGAATCACCCATTGTATAGTGGGCACACTTTTCTGCAGAGTATATTTGGGTATGAGTAAGTGGGGTAGTTTTCCATAGTTGTACAGCAAAATTGGTGTGGACTCCACACTGTGGAGTAGTCAACACTGTACGGTGTTTTGGTGCGGAGTAGTCAACACTGTACAGTGTTTTGGTGCGGAGTAGTCAACACTTAGTTGATTTACTGTACAGTGAGTGGAATTTTATGACCGCTACATACACACACATAAGTTCTCGTGTGTATGTCATAGAAAGGATGCGATTAAAAAAATAATTTGTAATTTTGTTTCAAAGGCATTTATTATAAAATAACGAATTAAGAAATTATAAATATTTTAATTTAAACTAATTCTTATGTTAATAAGGAATCTATATCTAAATTACTGCAGAACATCAAAATTTTCCTTATTTAAGGTTTTTTTTTTTTAATATCGAATTTGAGCCAAGCTGCGCATTAATCGGCGCTCTGCGAATTCGCTTTTTTCGTCGCTTTAATTGTTTAAAACGGGCTTAAAAGTTAGCTAAATCGCTAGGGAAATAAGAGTTTATTATAGTGGAAGTCGTCGTTCGATTGAAAGTGCATTATCTTTTGCACAATTCGCTTAAGTCTTTTGCGCATTTTGGTGTTCTCTTTGTTTTTCCTTTTTGTTCTTGTGTTCTGTGCGCTCGCGCTTGTGGATCCCATTGAGTCGCATGAGAGGAGGAGCAGCATAACGCTCCAAAATAAACAAGTGCCACGCAATGAAAGATACCAGCATCGATACCGAAATGGATAAAGTCGCGCTTAAGAGCAACGCGGCTCTACTAACCGCTGAAAACCAAAGAGCACGGTCTTGCTCACCCGCTCTGCTCACTCCAAATTCCGCATCATGGAGTTCGCAGTGTAAAACAACCCCCTCCAATGGAGGAACTACAATTTCGCAACAGCAGCGACAACCACTGCAATTCAAAATACCGCGACGTCAACGACCATAGTGAGTACAAAAACAACAACTTCTGCAAGTGCCAAAGCGGCCCCGGCCACACAGACCGAAATGGATCGCTACATTCAAATTGAGCGCAAGCTTAGCCCGCAGGGTAATCCGGCAGGCAATAAGGCAAAAATTAACCGCGTCCAGAAGATCGACAAAGAAACAGGCAGATCCAGTAGAGGTTGAGGAAAACCAACCAGAGAGACACCGCAAAAAAACCAAAGCCCCCTCAAATCTATATCAGGAAGAAAGGAGAAAAGCTCCAACACCCTAGTCAACCATATTGAGGCGTTGATCGGGAGCGGTGACAACTTTTATGTTGTCCCGCTTATCAAAGGGAACATACATGAAACAAAGGTGCAAACTAAGACTGAAGAGCACTTCCGAACCGTGTCCAAATTTCTGGACAACTCTAATAAAAAATATTACACGTACCAGCTGAAAAGCAGCAAGGGCCTACAAGTGATTATAAATGGAATCGAACCCGATGTTACGGCCGCGAAAATAATAACCGCCCTTAAAGAAAAGGGCTTCGCCGCCAAGAATGTTATCAACACCTCTTCAAGGTCGAGCTCGAGCCAGAAAGCAAGTCGCTTAAGAAGAACGAGCCACATAAACGCAACGGTCCAGTGCAATGTACTAACTGCCAAGAGTATGGACACACTAGGTCATACTGCAAACTCCGGGCTGTATGTGTAGTCTGCGGGGACGCCCACAACTCAAACAAGGGCAGTGCCGTGAAGAAATGTGGAAACTGCGGAGGCAACCATACAGCAAATTATAGAGGATGTGTGGTGTACAAGGAGTTGAAGAGTCGCATGCGACAAGCGACCGCAACGCGCAATCAAAATCCTCAGAATGCGTACAGTGCGTCAAAAACTACGCCAGACGTCTTCTTCTCCAAAACTGCGAGGTCCTCTTTCTGTCCCCTAACAACACCACCAACGGCTTCTCCTATGCCGATGCTCTACGATCTGGAATGGAAAATCCAGTTCAGCCTAATTCACAAAGCGCTCAAAAGGCCCCAAAACAGCCACATAGCAAAATGGAAACTATGATGCTTACCCTCCAACAAAGTATGATGGAGCTTATGTCATTCATGAAAACGACCATGCAAACACTTGTTCGAAATCAGAACATGGTAATACAGCTGCTCGTAGCACAACAGTCTAAATAATCTATGCAGACCCTACGAATATCAATGTGGAACGCCAATGGCGTCTCACGGCATAAACTAGAATTGTCACAATTCTTGAACGAAAACCATATTGACGTTATGCTACTAGTGGAAACGCATCTTACAAGCAAATACAACTTCCAAATAAAAGGCTATACAATATACCGCACAGATCATCCGGATGGGAAATCCCACGGCGGAACCGGAGTTCTAATCATAGAATGCATCAAACACCATTTTCACAACAGGTTTGCAACAAACTACTTGCAATCTACATCGATACAAATCCAGTCAAGTAACGGGAGCGTTTTAATCGCTGCTGTTTACTGCCCTCCTCGCTTCTCAATCTCGGAAGGACAATTTATGCACTTTAACAATTCACTTGATCGTTTTATAGCCGCAGAAGACTACAATGCCAAACATACGCACTGGGGATCACGTCTAGTGACTCCCAAAGGAAGGCAATTGTACAATGCAATTATAAATGTGAGATATAAACTGGACTAAGTTTCCCCTGGAAGTCCCACATACTGGCCAACAGACCCACGCAAGCTCCCAGACCTTTGCGGTGACAAAAAATTGACTTTGCGGTGACAAAAAACATACCTTACAATCAGACCCGTTTTTTTTGTTATATTTTGTATAAGATTTTGTTAATAAATATTCAAAGAATAAACACAAAAAATGTTGGATCATTTACTCTACTAATAACTTTTTTATGCGATCCCAAAGTCAGTAGTTGCAAACATGTACTCAGACTTGCACGCCACTGTAGATCTCGCCCCGGAGCTTAACATGGAATCGGACATCGACTACACTACGAGCGCCCTGGAAGAAGTACTCGTGGCGACAGCTAAAATCTCTACTCCTCAAGAGAAGGGAGTAGACCCAAACAAATACTACAAATCCAATCAGCAAATCGAATAGCTCGTGCGAGAAAAGAGGCGCAAGCGCCGTGATTGGCAAAAAAGCAGATTCAAATCAACGCCTCAAGGAAGCAACCCGATCACTCGACAAGGCCCTGCACCAACAGGAAGAAAATGCACAGTTGAGGTACATTCAGAATCTTTCGCCAACGAGCACAAAGTATCCTCTGTGGAAGGCCCACCAAAATCTTAGCGCCCCAATTGAAACAACCAGCCCGATAAGAAACTCTTCGGGACGCTGGGCTCGCAGCGACAAAGACAGAGCTGAAACATTCGCTACACATCTCCAAAGTGTCTTCCAGCCAAACCCTGCCTCGAATTCATTAGTCCTGCCACTAATTCAGCCAGAAGCCACCCCTCTGCCAACTACCCCTCCTCTCCGTCCGAACGAAATTTAAAAAGTAATAAGAGGGCTAAAACCAAAAAAGGCACCCGGCGGTGACCTACTGACGCCAAAGATGCTGATCGAACTTCCAAAATGTGCTATAGATGCCATCTGCAAACTATTTAATGGGATCATTAATCTCGGCTATTTCCCAAAAAAGTGGAAGAAATCCATCATCATAATGATTCCGAAGCCTGGAAAAGACCACACAATTCCGACAACGTATAGACCAATAAGCCTTGTCTAAATTGTTTGAAAAATGCTTGTTAACTCGCATAATACCAAAGCTGGAAACTTTAAATGTTATCCCAGCACACCAATTTGGCTTCCGAAGAAACCACGGAACCATTGAGCAAGTGAACAGATTAACATCCGAAATACGCTCAGCCTTTGAACAGCGAGAATACTGTAGCGCTATTTTTCTGGACGTATCTCAAGCTTTCGACCGAGTTTGGCTTAAAGGACTCATGCAAATAAATTAAAACGTATTTACCCACAAGCTACTGGAATCATACCTCTACAATAGGGTATTCTCAGTGAGATGCAACGCATCTACTACGGGTGACTACATCATCGAAGCTGGAGTTCCGCAAGGAAGCGCACTCGGCCCTACGAACGAACAACTAACAACGTCAACGTTCGCCGACGACACCGCTATCCTCAGTCGCTCCAAATGCCCAACCCAAGCAACAAACCAACTCGCTAACCATCTCATAGCAGTGGAAAGGTGGCTGGCCGACTGGCGCATTAAAATAAACGAACAAAAGTGTAAACATGTAACGTTTACTCTTAATTGACAAAAATGCCCACCGCTTTCACTAAACGGTATGCAGATCCCGCAAGCTAACGAAGTAACGTTCCTAGGCGTCCACCTTGATAGACGACTAACCTGGCGTAAGCACATCGAATGCAAGAAAATGCACCTAAAACTAAAAGCTAGCAACCTCCACTGGATCATAAACTCACGATCACCACTGTGCCTGGACTAAAGGTTCCTACTTTACAATTCAGTCCTAAAGCCTATCTGGACGTATGGCTCCCTGCTGTGGGAGAACGCGAGTAGCAGCAACATAGACAGCGCGCACAATCAAAAATCCTGAGAACTATCACCGGGGCACCTTGATATGTTCGCAACGAAAACATCCATCGGGATCTTGGCATCCTCGCAGTAAAGGACGAAATCCAGAAGCAAAAAGAGTCCTACAAAGCAAAGCTGTCTTCGCACCCAAATTTCTTCGCTCGAGAATTCGGGTATCCAGCGGATCCCGCCTGCGACGCAACGACCTTCCAACCCAGCAATTGATTTTAAGGGCCGTCTAGTTCTGTACCAGTCAACATGATTGTTAGTTAAGTTAAAATTTAAGATTTGATATACCTCATGTTAGTTTCGGAAAGAGATGATTCAAGAAATAAAAGCAAAGTTAAAAAAAAAAGGTTATTTTTTAAGGTTGACTTTGCCATAAATAAATCTTAACCTACTTTTTGGGAAAACCTCATACACTCTCTAAAAAGAAAAGTATAAAAGGGTATATGCACGGTTGCCAGATTTGGCTCTTTTGAGCCAAAACTGGCTCTTTTTTTTCTCGTTGGCTCTTTGGCCCATTTTTATTGAGTTTGGCTCTTTTTTTTGCTAATAGTGATACAAAATATTTACAGTTTGAAAAAAATGAATTAATTTTTTTATTAATGCATATCTTTGTCAATTTGTCAATTCTAAAAGTTATTAATGTCTGAAATTTAAAAGTGCCAGATCGAAAAACTTAATACGTTTGGTCTCAGAATGACTTAAACTACCAAGTAAGCCTTAGCTGTTAGCTGTTTCATTGAAGAAAAATTTTTTGTTATGTTTTTTTTCTTATGATAAAAGTAAAAAAAAAAATCAAAATAAATAATAAACAAAAATTTGGCTCCTTTTTATTCAAATTGGCTCATTTTTTATATTTTTTTGGCTCATTAAAAATTGGTAACCGTGGCTATATGCAACAAGTGGCGTCGATCAACAATTAGGACTCGCGACATATCCCTTCAAAAAAGAATCTTTGCCGTGATCTTTTTTTTAAGATTTACATGATGTTTTCCAAAAAGTAGATAGCGAACCCGCTGTGGCTTTGTAAAAAAAAGGTCTTCTAGAAAAAGGGAATATCCGTCTCAGAAAAAGGGCCGATGCTGCTACGGGTAGCATACTCTTTTTTTCAAGAGAGTTGCAAAAAGATTATTAAAAAGTCTTTCACAAAGAGCTCAGCCATATACCCAACTCACTCACGAGTGTAGAACCTACATAGTACTCACTCGAAGTGAGTCCATTGAAAATGGTGTAGTAGTAAAGAATGACTGCAGTATTTATAATAACTCATACTACTGTACAGTACTGTCATGCTACAAATGAATGCATCCATGCAGATGTCTAATATAAACATCTTTACTGATTACCAACCATTGACCTTCGCGGTGTCGGAATCCAATTTGAATGCAAAAATCAAAAGGTGGAAAGCACGCATCGACGAGCCCGGAAAAGACAACCTCGTTGCAGATACCCCCTCAAGTCAGCAACTTAACGTCGTGGAAGAGGAGGAAGCTTTCTCGAGCGCAGCCACAATTTACAATGAGCTATCGCTGACCCACACCATTGAAACCACAGACAAGCCTTTGAATTATTTCCAATACTAGATAACTCTGGAGGAAGCAAGCTATCTATCAAAACGCACCTTCGTACTCTTCGGAAACGAAGCAGGTACTCTCAGAATACTACTTCCCGAAACTGGCCAAATTAGCGAGCGAAATCGCCGCAAATTGCAAGGCATGCGTTAAGGCAAAATATGATAGGCATGCCAAAAAACGTGTGGGAGAAATGCTACATGTCAATATTTTTACGACGGACAAGAAATATTTTCTCACGTGCATTAACAAATTCTCGAAATTTTCCATGGTCCAGCCAATTCCCTCTAGAACCATAGAGGATCTTAAACCGGCACTACTACAGCTCATGAATGTTTTCTCTAAGGCCAAGGTCATATATTGCGACAACGAGCCATCGTTGAACTTGCACACAATTTTGATCATGCTGGAAAACCATTTCGGCGTTGGCATCTCGAGTGCACCGCTCATCCACAGTGTCTCAAACGGACAAATGGAACGTTTCCAAGGCACTCTGGTAGAGCTGGTGACACCATTTAGCTAATCTTGCTGGCCACTGCCAGATACAACAAATCTATCCATTTGGTCATCGACAAGAGCCGACGTGGTTCAAACGCAATCGAATGACCCACAATACGAGGAACAGGATAAGATAATGCGCGAATTATGATGTCCTCGCGTAGATCGTTGGAGTCATAGGTCCTGTAGTAGGGTCGGTGTCGTGTTCGCCGCAACGTGTGCGGTAACTCCTCCCCCCTAGAGTGGAGAGAGGGCCATAACGAAGGGATGACCGGCTCCACCAGAGTAGGTGTAAGCGTGAGGTGTGGAATGAAGACTGTTGCTGGCTTATGGCATAGTCGGAGAGCGACGACGAGAATTATGACCAAGGTTATTGCTGAATATGTTGCAGAGAATTTGTAATATGTGGTATTATCCATGTTGACGATCTTCCCAGCTGTCGATAGGCCTTCTAGGTGTAGTTTCTCTAGTGATAGTGTTTGGATAGTTTGGTTTCTTGTTATCTTTTCGATTGGTGGTAGGACGAAGGTGACTCTGCACTAACTCTGCATCGCTGTATTCCACGTCGTTTATCCATACCGTGCAATTCTTGTATTTAATTATGAAGAGCCATCCAAATTCGCTCCCTTGTGGCAGGTTGATTTGAAAGTGATATTTCGTCCGTTAAAAATGAAGATGAATCCGTTCTCCGCTTCAAATATGTTTGTTTCGTCGTTTGTATCCATCACGTCACATTTTGTTTCTCTTGTGTTTTTGATTTTGACGGAAATGCATCTGCTGTTTTTGGTCGTTGGATGCATGTTGGTTTTGTGGCAGAAGAACTCCCGTTATATTTTGAGGCAGCTCTTGTGGAATTGGTGAAAGGTGTTTTCGGTGTGTGCCAAGAATTCCGGGGCAATTACAAAATTGTAAATTTATAAATTTGTGTATGGAACATAGGTATCTTAACGCTAAACAATAGTTTGGTGTCAAAAGTGTAACATTATGACGTAAGAATATTATAAATGTGTTCGTCTAATTGTAGATTAATATTATTGGTGCTTAGCATATTCCTAATAGTACTTATTTGTTTTTTATTGAATAAGAATTTTGGGTAATAAACCTAATTAGCTGCCCAAGAGGCTTTCAGCTACATTATTTTTGTGTTCCATTAAAGTATCTATATTAAAGTTTATTTGGTTTTAGAGGACTCCCTCAGTGACCGTGCTGGGCTTGCTCAGCCGGGTCGGGGTCTCGCACAAATTTATTTGTGTGGTTTGCAGCCCACCCACAGAAATACCACTCGGCTATGTTTCTCTGCTCTTTATTTCTCTGTTTGTTTCGGGGGTTTCCGGTCGCCGCCGGGTTGCAGGGTGGTCCCGATCGGTAGCGTCGGTCTCCTACTCGTCCTCGGTCCGGATTCCCGTACACCAGGGGTGCTGTGGTCAGGCTCGCACCGGCAGGGCCGGCTCGCCGTTAACCCACGAACGCCCAGGAAGCAGGTCAGGATCGGCCAGCTAGGCTGGGTCTGCGTTAGCCCTCGCTTCCGGTTCTGGTGCGCGCGTCCGTTGCCCGTCCGGGTCGGATCGTCCGTCTCGTTGCTCACCCTGTTTCCCTCGTTGGCTCCCTCGTTGAGCCGCTGTGCCGTTCCCGTGGTGACTGCTGTCGGATGGCCGGGTGACTCCTGGGGGGGAACGCCCGTGTTGTCCTGGTTGCTCCTTGCTGTCCTGGCTGCGGTCTCGTCCTTCTCCCGCGTGGTGCTGCTGGCCGCTGGCGTTCACTGCACTTTCACTCTCTTTCCGAATTTCCGCACTTCCCTGCACTTGCGACTCCGCGTCGTAACTTGGTTCTCGTCCTGTACTTTTCCGCGTGGTGCTGCTGGCCCGCTGGCGTTCGCTGCACTCTCACGCACTCCGCTTACAAATCTCCGCACTTGACTGTCCCGTGCCGCCATTACTCCTTCCCTTTTATAGTTGCGCGCAGCCGCGGCTGCGTACTTTCATCGGCTTTCTCCTTCGCCTAGCACCTAACGCCGCGGCTGCGCCCTAACGGCGTTTCCTCCGCCGTTCCGGGCGTCTCTCCTCCTTTTCTGGTGCCAACTCGCCAGATCACGCCATTTCCCCGTTATTCTCCGCGTCCTCCTTTAAGTTAGCAACTGCGGGCTTACGCCTATGTGTAATCTTACACGCTACCTTACATCTAGTTTACATCTTAATTTCCTTACATGCTACTTTACATTAAATTTACATCCTACTACGTTTACAAATTTACCCTACTACTATATCTTCTGTGGGATCCCTTAGGATCCTCACAGGTTAATGTATTGTAGCGTAAAAATGTTGTCGTTTCTTCCCTTATCTCTTTAAAAATTGTGTTTTGTGTAGTGTCTAAAAAATTCTATAGTTTCGCTTGTTCGCTATTGATGTGTCCATCTATTGGTTTCCTTGTATATTTAGTAGTGTGTTTGAGGTGTTTTGTAAAGTTCTAATTTCGGCAAGGATGTTTGGGCCATCGTTGTCGTCTAAGTTACCTGATATTGATTTGAGTACGGTACCCAATCCGTTAATCAACCCTCTCCTATTTCTTACATGTGGAAGGAGTGTATCTATTCTATCCTCTAATTGTTGTAGTTTCTTTTCTATAATATCTATTGAAATTTTAAATGTTGATCTAGTTTAAGGGCTCTTATTGTGGGTCTTATTTGGGAAACGCATAATTTGAATTCTTGTGTGTCTACGATATGGGTCAGGATTTTGTGGCTTTGTGTTAGGTGGGCGTTTCCTAGATGGATGAGTGCAATGGGTGAGGATCCGTTGAGTTTTTCTAAGGAGAAAAACTGTGCGGTAGAATGGGTTGTTCTGGAATGAGTCAGGTTTATTGGGTGTTATTGTTTTTCCTTATTATTTTCCTTATTTTTTGCTTGTGTAGTTTCTGTTGACTGGTTGTTATTAGGGTGACTCCTTTGCCCGCTCTAACTTTGTGTAGTGAGAATCTAGGTTTCAGTTTATTTCTTCTATAACGTCGTTGTTTATCGACGGGCAACTTACATGCTATCTTACGTCTACGTTTACATCCTTACTTAAATGCTAATTACATATATTTTATGTACTATTTAACCTACACCAACTAAATCGAGTACCTAATCCGATTTATAAATTATTATATATAATTTTACTCCATAATCATGCTTCCTATTGTACGTTTTGGTGGTGAGCTACCCCGGTTTGAACAAACATTACAGTATATCCGAATTACAGGTTCGCATTCATACCCTTACTATTCGACCACGGTCGTAAAAAGCTACTTACTTTGTCATCCTAATCTGTCTGAGTCTCTAGGTCAGCAGATAAAAGAAGGGCAGTTACCCTTCCTACATAAATTTCATGAATAGCAGTGAAATCATATAGCCATGTCCTAATGGCGCTGAGGCGGACCCGCCACTCCGACCGATGTGGATGCCATGGACAGCGGCAAGGGGGTCAACCCTTCACGCCGCCACCAGAGGAGCGGCGAGTGAGCCGACACTTCGCAGCACTAAGGAGGAGCAGCCGGCCACGTCAGCACCTTAATCGAGCACTCCTCATTAAGGGAATACAGCGAGGGACCCCCGTCGTTAATTCTACACCAGAATTAAAGTATTTTACATAAGTCAAAATACATACACTCATTGTTCGTTAACATATAATTTACAGTGATATCTGATGTGTTGTGTCTGAAAATAATAGTTTAACTTTTTTGATTTTCAGGATCCACACTTGGAAACAAACGAAATAAATACAGAATTACAACATTCTGAATGTACGGTTAAACATACATACATGTTTCCTTAAAAACACGATGAGTAAGTAATGTAATACGTAAATCTTATTAAGCTTCGTTCTCAAATTTAAATGAAAATGAATGGGAATCAACAAATCCAATTTTTTAAATTGAACTCATTTTTTTTAATCAAATTTTTTTCGTCCGAGTTGATAGCCTGCATTCAAGCGTTTTACATTTAAAAGGACTCGCATATGGTTCTCGCATATACTGCTGCCAAGAGTTAGGATATCTCCCATTTTATTTTTAGACGGCGTTAATTTTCTAGTCGTTTGTCTTTTAATTTCGTCTGCAGCATATTTGTTTTATACATTGGTTTTTATTATTATATGTACATTGAAGATCTAAGCCCAGCATACCCAAATGCGCGGGGGATTAACAAGTAGGAACGCTGTATTCGAGATTTCTCCACAACGAGATACCATGTAACTCTTTTCTTTATTAATCATTTCTTTGTATTTATTTTTATTTGTGTCGATTAATTCATATACATGCACTTCTGCATGTATTGTGCATACAAACACACACTTCTGTATGTATGCACGTGCGAACGAATTGAAGTCAAAGAAGAAACGGATAACGTCACCCCAGCATGTGCGGCATGCCATTGCCTAGGGAAGGGGTGGCTAAAACTTTAACTGGTCATATCTTCTATATTTATTGTCCGATCCGCAAAATTATTTTGCCTCTAGCATTTCGAAGATATAGATTTTTTTGCAAATACGAGGGCGGAAAGGGGCGTGGCAAAAATCCAAGAATGACATTATTCAATAGTTGAAAAAAACATATTGCAAAATAGGTCTCTAGCTCTAATTTGT
Source organism: Drosophila ironensis (assembly GCA_021223825.1). Lineage (NCBI taxonomy): Eukaryota > Metazoa > Arthropoda > Insecta > Diptera > Drosophilidae > Drosophila > Drosophila ironensis. The sequence goes on from JAJJHQ010010185.1 coordinate 154,542, forward strand.
CCAAGTTATCGAAGAAAATACAGTTTTATGCAAATTACGAAGACGGAAAGGAGCTTGGCAAAAATTTGAAATAAACTTGCTATGCCTGCAATACTAACACACCAAAAGCAAAAAGATTGACAGACAGTCAGACAGACGGACAGACGGACATAACTATATCGACTCGGCTGTTGATCCTGATCAAGAATATATATACCTTATGGGGTCGGAGATATCATGTTACATAAATTTCCACAAAGTTAATACACCATTTGTACCTTAAGGTACATGGTATAAACATCTTAGATGCCTGGTAGAAATTTAATAACACGAGGATCAGCCTATTTGGTCAGATGCAACCTACCTCTCACAATAATGTAAAACTACTAATCAAATTCTCAGACATCAAATACATATTAAGCCACATACAATTTATCTGTTAAGATGATGGCCTTAGTAGCTGGCACTCACTCCTTTTAGCTATTATATTATTTTGCATAATAATTAACAAGTAAAATAAATAAATAATAATTATACATTGGTAAATGAAGAAGCTCAGTAAACCAAAGAAATGGCTCCTACTTTTACTTTCCAACCCATGATAGCGAAATGGAAAATCGTATTCAAAGAGGGCATGGTTTTGCTTTCCCGACTCCCACGCCATGAAGTTTGCAGTGCCTAACACCCCCTTTATTGGAGTCGACAAACAATGCTGCAATTTCGTCAACCGCAGCAAAACTGACAACAACTACAGCATCGGCGAAGTCAACGATCAAAATTTTTCTCACGCCCTTTATAGGCCGCTCAGTCCGCTGATTAAGCATGCGGAATTACGTCCAATTCAAATAATAAATATAGAAGATGTAGCCAATTACATTTTAACTTACCTTGCCAAGGCAACGGCATCAGCTAACTACAACTACCAAATTTGTTTATATTTTTTTTCATTCAATTTTTATTTACAACCTGTCTTGTGGCAATACCTAAATTTTAGACTAATACCGCCTGCGTTTATCAGAAGTGTTGACGTTTCATCGGGCGGAGACCCTTTATTTATTATTTTTGGCAGGCTCCCAAGTTGAAAATCTGTGCCCACCGCTGATCTAGATTTACAAAAATAAACGCAGTCACTCCCCTTTGCACCCCCACAATAAGGTAAAACCAAAAACCGGGAATTTATAGTAGTTGCTGTAATAATAATGTTATCGAAAATTATTTTTTTCATACGTGCTCATACGCGTAGAATTAAAAATCAGTAGAATCTGATAGGCGATAGCGGGAAGTGCACTTATATAATTTTAAAGGCCTTGAAAAATCCAAATAGTTTTTTTGGATTCGAAACGAACGACAAATCGAAACAAATGAAATCGCGGCTATTTTGAATAATAAAACAATTGGGTTTATTAGCTGGCTGTTGCGCGCTCGAGATAATTCTGAACAATAATCTCATACAATCGGCAGAAGGCCAAAGCGGAAGACATCGAAGACGAGAGAAAAAGGATAGAGCGAAAAGATAGAAAAGAGAGGGCGGGCGATTGTTAACCCTATAGCGCCCCAACATTCCGGCTCCGTTAAAGGGCTACGGCCTTTAAACTACTGGCAGTCGAGCCAGATTGTGGATAGGGCGCCTAGTATCTCCTGCCGCCGTCCTAATGTCCACCACGCGGACCTTCCCATCGTCTCTGACGATGGTGCGAATTACGCGCCAAGTGACCCATTTCTGGGGTGGGGCGTTGTCCTCGTGAATTAGGACGAGCGTGCCTTCAGCCAAATTGTCGTCCTCCTTGGTCCATTGATGCCGCTCCTGAAGGCTGTGCAGGTAGTCCCTGGACCAGCTGTGTCAGAACTGCTGTTTGAGTTCTGACAGCTGCCGCCACCGCCTCAAAAATCCGAATTCGCCCTGGGTGCTCCTGGTTGCGCCTGGCATGGATCCTTGAGGCGGCGCCACCAGGGCCTGCCCGATGAGTAGATGCCCAGGAGTGAGCACTTCTCCGTCGCTGGGATCCTCTCCGCCTGCCAGCAGCGGTCTTGAGTTGAGGATCGCTTCCACGTCGACCAGATGCGTGGCGAGCTAGTCGTGAGCCCCTGACCAGCCGGTGCTTCGCTGCCTTCACCGCTGCTTCCCAGAGACCGCCGAAGTGCGGTGCCCTGGGGGGAACGAATTCCTAAACCACGCCTCTCTCGGCTGCCATCTCCTGCAGGGCTCCCTTCTGCCGCTCGAACTCCTGCGACAGCTCTGCCAGCACTCTGCTCGCTCCCACGAAGTTGGTCGCGTTGTCGCTCACCACCTTCTCTGGGAGGCCGCGCCTCCCGGTGAACCTTCGAAAAACATTCAAAAATGAATCGGTGGATAGATCAACTACGAGCTCTAAATGCACAGCCTTTGAAGCAAACCAGACGAATACGGCGACGTAAGCCTTTACCGGTGGCCTTCCTCTTGTGCGATAGCTTACATAAAAGGGACCACAGGAATCAACCCCACAAACCCTAAAGGGACGTCCTTCCCGAAGCCGATCAGCTGGCATATTACCCATTATCTGACCAAGCAACTTCGGTTTATATCGGAACCAGTGCACGCAACTCCTAACAGTTGACGTGCATATTTTCCGCGCATTAACCACCCATATCTGCTGTCGCAAGAGCCCCTTCAACACCTTCGCGCCGGCATGGTGCAAGGGCAAATTTTTCAGAAACCATGACTTGCCGGTACACTTTCGAAATGTCGGCAGTCACTGCAAATTTATTCAATCGAAAATTAATCAGCGTTGAATAAAGCTCCCTCTGAATAGTCGGCCCGACCATTAATACATCGTTTAATGATCGCACCGTTGACGTCCTGCTAAAGGCATCAAACACAACCCGCAATTTGGTTGTCGTACTTTCAGGTCTCAGAACACACTGATGTGGAATGTAGTAGTGCTGTCCTGGAGGAGCGGACTCGAAGGCCGACATGTGCCCGAGATCCAGATACTCTCTCATAAACTCATGATACATACCATGGAGAGGTTTGTCTTTCGAAATTTTACGCTCAAGTTGCAGAAATCTTCTTTCAGCAGACTGAAAGGATAGGCCAAGGACTTGTGGATCTATTTTGAACGGAAGTTCAACTTGGAACCTACCCGAAGGTAACCTCCGAACGGACTTTGTGAAGTGGGCTTCACAGGCCTCTTGCTCAGCTGTTCTGTGCACAGCCTTCGACTCATCTGGGGTTCGATCCAGTTCCCAGAAGCGTTGAACAAGGGAGTCGAGCGAACAAGAATCAACTTGAGCGGCAACATTGACACTAAGATGATGTCGAGGAACTTTCCCAGTATACTTGCCAGCTACTATCCACCCTAACAACGTTTTTTGGATTAGCGGAAGGTCAGCACCAAGTTTAATCTGACCCACACCAAGCAAGCCATAAAAGAATTCAGCTCCCAAGAGCATGTCTATTTTTCCTGGCCTGTTAAATTCCGGATCCCCTAACTTAATGTTCTTTGGGACCTTCCAAGTGGATGTGGACAAATACTGAGACGGCTGACACGATGAGATGGCCTTTAGGACCCAAAAATCGCTCGAAAACTTATACGCCGTTACTCGCGACTGTATGGACGCATGTACTTTGTGCTTGCTATCCGTTACTGTTCCACCAGCCATCATAATGCTGACGGTGTTGCTTCGCGGATTAGCCTCAGATGCTGCGCTAAACTTTCAGTCATTAAATTCAACTGAGACCCGCCATCGAGTAACAACCTTGCAGGATGGAAAATTCCAAAGCGATCCTGCACCTCTACCAAGGCTGTTCCCAGAATTACATGGTCAGTACTTAATACATGACCCAAATAGGCCTCGTTGGGTGCATTAGGTGACGGGGAGGTAACGGGTGAAGCTGGCACACCATATCTATGCAATAAAGAATGATGCGGCTTCTGGCACACCCGACACTTGGATGCCTTACAGCTTGACACTGTGTGTCCCACAATTAAGCAATTGAGGCAATTGAGACACAAGTTTTGCGCTTTTGCAAATTCAAACCGCTCAAGCTTGTCGTAGTCTAGTTGCTCCTCAAACTTGGCTTTGGTTGTATGATCAACCTTTGACATTACCATGTGAATGGTCATGGCATTAGCAATGTCCTTGTCGTTCGCTATTGGCGAAAGCGACGCATATAGCGCCGACACTGTGTCGATCACGGACCTCAGCCCAGACGCGGATGGCTTGCTCATGCTCGGAACATCGAACAATTGTGAGATTGTATCGAAAAATATTAGACATTTATTGTCGTAAACTGCTTTTAGGCCATGGCCTTTGGATAATTAAAATCCGTCATTTGGTATGGCTTTACCACTCCTAATGCCTCATCCGACAAACAAGAAACTAAGTGGTTGAACTTTTCCACATTAGTTAACGAAGGATCATCATGAACCAAAATTTTAAATAAGCAAATAAAATTCCTAAAGTCAGCATGCTTGCCACTGAATTTAGGCAATCGCATTTTAGGCAACTGTGACCGCTGATCTAACGAAGGCTGTGCCACAACCTTGGGCTTTATTGCCTTCAAATATAAGGCCTTTGTTGTGATGCACAGGTCTTCAAGCGGCCCTCGATTTTCATTGACTGGATTAAGAAGATCCAAGTCAGACTGTAAGTTCATCGCTTTCTCGATGTAGTCTTCGAGAATCCGAAAGCGACATTCTAGTTCTGTTGGGTCTGAGGAAATTGCCCTACTCTGAAACGCAGTTTTAATGCGTAAAATGTCAGCACTGACCCTTTCAAATTTTTGCATACACAATGCCAGCTTTGAGCTGGACTTAATTGCAGATGTTTGCTTTTCTGGCTCCATTTTTATTTATTGAACAATTTAACAATTATGTGCCAAAATTTCAAGCTATGTATGCAATATATTTTTTATATTTATTTATATTTATATTCCCAAACAGACCCTTTCCTTTCAAACTCGCAATACCATAATATTAAAAATAAACACTATGTAGCTTTACAAAATATCTTATGAACCCTCGCACTAACGCGCTTGTGGGAATTATGCGAATGCCTCAAACGAACAAAAAGTGCCGGTCCAAGCGACCCGAAACTACAATATGTATTTGTGTAGAACGTACATATGCATGTACCAATTTTATGGCTCGCACAATTTCTCCCAGCTGCGCTTATCGCTAACTTACAAACTAGATTGTAGGCACCGCGATCGCCGAACGGGGGGGTGAGGCAGCCGACGACACAGCGCACACCCAAACGAAGCGGCGATTAAATGCACAAATCGGCACTGCAAGCTAGTTTGTAGGCACATCAAGCGCCGACAGGGGGGTGAGGTAGCCGACAAAAAGCAGCACCTAAATAGGCGCAGCAAATTTCGAAAAAAGGGGGGGTGAGAGGCAAAAATCCCGATTTTGTATGTTTAACCAATTTAATCAGCCAACAATATGGCGCAAATCACTTTTTTTTTATTTTTGAGACTTTAAAATTTGCTTCAAAAGGTGTACATATACATATAGTGAATGCGATAGTGTACAAATTAAATGCCAATTATTGAGTTGGCCGGGAGCAAACCCTATGTTTGCACAAACTGCAAAGGCCTTTTTCTCATTTTTTGGCGTTAAATACTTGGCTCTCCAGCGAATCAATGGAGACTTCCCTGGCGGATCGGGGCGAAAATTCCATCAAGTCCAGCGATGCGTCCAAAGCGTCCAAAGAGTCCAGGGTGTAGCCGTAGGGTATTTTACAAATTTCCGTCCAATCGACGTGATTTTTTAAAAAAATGATTTTAAACACCACGAACACTCGCGAACAGCCACCAATTATTTAATTTTACGATTTTTAATAACCGAAATCCCGCTCGGGCGCCAAAATGAAAAATCCAAATAGTTTTTTGGATTCGAAACGAACGACAAATCGAAACAAATGAAATCGCGGCTATTTTGAATAATAAAACAATTGGGTTTATTAGCTGGCTGTTGCGGGCTCGAGATAATTCTGAACAATAATCTCATACAATCGGCAGAAGGCCAAAGCGGAAGACATCGAAGACGAGAGAAAAAGGATAGAGCGAAAAGATAGAAAAGAGAGGGCGGGCGATTGTTAACCCTATAGCGCCCCAACAGGCCTTAACAACATAATCAGCATTATTCATGTTTTTTCTTTGGTTTCTGCATTCTGTACGCGTGAACATCCCGCCTTTAATTTGATACTATATCGGCACCGCATTGTTTAGATTGCTCATTATAGAAACAGAATAGGTAAGGTTAATCCGGATGACCTCTCTTGAAAACGTTGGATGCTGCCGCTAGTAAACAAGGCCACAGATACTTCTCGCGAATGTCAGAAGCCTGATCGGGTCTAGTTTTCCTATATTTCTCAGCGATTGAATAATTTTGTACTTTGGCCAATTCGGGTCAAAGAATAAATCCATCCGTTTCGTTGAATTGTCGAACGGTGAAATAGCATATCGATGCTCGGGTCCTTGTTTTTGTGTTAAACCATATATTGCTTGATTTTGAGCTCATTCGGACCATGATTTTCCAAAAATCATTGGTAGCTCAAACATTGCACCGGCCGGTCCTGAAGCAATATTGGCAATGAGCCACCAATAATTGTTTTTAAGCTGAATTTAATGATCTGGCAATGATTGGCAACGATATAGTAGAATCAAGCTACAGTGGCCGGGCAACGATATGCCGCTTGACCGACCGAGAATTAGACTGTATTTATTCCTTGGCGTGAATTGGTCGAAAAAAGGAATTACCAAGTTTGTGATTTGGACTACAGTATGTTGCTTGTGCGAATGCAAAATTCAGGGCAACGATAAGCCGATGGACAATGCAAATGTTCAAAACCGAATATGAATATGGGAATGACATCTACTCGTATAAATGAAATTGGCATAGTTAGAAGCGTCAGTGGTTATATTAAATTCCTTTTTGAAATCAGGATATTGTAAGATAACTTTTTCTGATAAAAGGGAGGTTTTAATTTTAGTAAAGGATTCTATGGCATCTGTGTTTATGTTAATAAGTTTTTTCCTGCATTCTTTTTTGGACACACGTCCGTCTTCGCTTTTAAAGAGAGAGCTAAGGGACTTCACGATCTTAGCAAAATCTCTTATAAACCTTCAATAATATCCTGCTAGTCCAAGAAACACCCGTAGATTTTTTATCATTTTGGAATCCGAGGAATCTAACTTGGTTTTTGTAAAACTCGTATTTGCCCAGTGTACATTATATGTTGGCTTGCAAAGTTTGAAATATGGTTTCTAGATTTTTAGTATGTTATTTAAAATCTCTAAAAATTATTATGTTGTCTATGTAGATACAAGATATATTCCCTTAATATATTATCAAGTGCCCGTTGAAAAATTTCAGTCGCGTTTTTGAGACCGAGTCAGCTAAATTCATATTTTCCGTTATTAACGTAGAAGGCAGTCTTCGGTAAATCGGATGGTTATAGAGGGATTTGGTGGAATCCACTTTTAAGGTCGAGGACAGAGAATATTTTGTTATTTCCTAAATGTGCCAGAATTTCATTTATCTCAGGAATAGGGTATTTATCGGCTATTGTTACTTTGTTAAGCTTTCGATAGTCGACAATTCTAAATTACCTTTATTCGGAGACGTATATTTTCTTAGGGACAATCCATACTGGTGAGTTGTATGGAGAACGTGAAGGTCGGATAATACCGTTCTCCAGGAGTTCCTTGATTTGTCTGTCAAATTCATCAGTAAGTTTGTAAGTTTGGTTTTCTAATTTCAGACATATATGTAAAGACTGAGGAAAGTCTGTTGGCTCTTTAATGTCAAGCAAACGTGGTACATCATCTTGTAATCTCACAAAGGTACCTAGAGCCCTGCTCTTTACGATTTGGTCATTGTCTGCTTTTAGTATTGTACTATTTTTGTCAGTTGATATTTTAGAGTAATAAAGTCACGTTTATCAGCCAAATGCAATGTTAGGTATCTAGCAATTGTTTTCCAGTTTAGGAGGATGAAAAATTGAATAATATTTGGGGTGCTTTTTTTGCTCGCGTAGGCTTCTAGCACTCGATCTACAGTTCTTTTACATGAACTAAGTTCTGTGGGCTCTCCCGGAAATTCCCTCATGAACTTCACTATTTCTGATACCCGGTCTAAGTCGTCAATATTTTCTGCATAAGATGGATCTATAGTGTGTGGAGTTGCTTCTGAAAAATCGGTAGGTACATTACTGAGATCCCTCCATATTTCTGTTAGCTAAAAACTCCTGTTGTCTGATTTCTGTTCTCTGTGCGTGCCTATTGCCTGTAGATATTTGAGGCTGTGAAAGTTTCTAAAAATGGTGGTCTGATGAAATTGTTATTAAGATATTATGAATATAGGGCTTTGTTATTTTATTAATTATTTGAAAAATAATATTTAGTGTAATTATCAGGTTATTAGAGAACTCTTTCTTCTTTCGAAGCGAACGGACGCGTTTTTTTTATGTGCGACTTTAATATCCTTTTACGTGAGAATAAAGCCCGTAAATTCAAAACCAAATCTTCTCAACAACCATATCCGCGTGTGCAGTTAAATAAATAGGCATTAAATCTTTGGTTATTTAATACCTTTATAAGATCTGCTTCTTTTGTTGTGATTCTTACCTCTCCTCCCACTCCTCTTCACTCATTCGCGTAACTGCAGTCTCGCTCTGTTGTTACACTCCGCTCACTCAAACTTTATCTATCGAGTGTACCTCTCTCTCTGTGCTTCTCTCTATTTACTTATCTCTCTGTGATTACAGTGGTTTAAAGGTACGTAAATATTAATTAATTAGTTGGGGGTTTCGAATTGGTCTGCTCAATTAAGAAATGCAACAAAGTCATTTCCGCAAATCCGCCGAGCGTTCTCTGCTGGTTGTGTAACAACTTGACACACTCTAAATGTGACGGTTTTTATGCGGCAGTATCAGACGCTTTGGCTAGATCTGGTTCCGGTCTGCGTTATTACTGCGAAATTTCAGAACGAAATGAGACCGTTCATGCGGCAGACAAAAACCGAGTTTATGGAGGTTCTTGGAGCTTTCTTGGCACTGAATCTCATAAGCGCAAAACATCAAGTTCTTGCCTGCCGTAGACTGAGAACCAAATTCCTCAAAATTTACCGCAGCAATACATTCCAAACACATTTAAAAAAATCACCCACACCTAAAGGGTCCCGAAACTCCGGACTAGGGGAAGGTGGGGTACAACCGACCACGGGGGAGCGATATTTTTTTCCCTAGGACAGGTTGAAAGCTGCAACAAACTGCAATCGGCTCGTCTCATAATAAGCTCACTTTCTAATAAGCACTTGAGTTGTGAACACGTGATGTTACCTCTCTGCAACAACAAACCGAAATTTCACACCACGGAAGTTTTTATACCATGTACCTTAAGGTACAAATGGTATATTAAGTTTGTGCAAAGTATGTAACAGGGAGAAGGAAACGTTTCCGACCCTATAAAGTATATATATTCTTGATCAGCATCAACAACCGAGTCGATCTAGCCATGTCCGTCTGTCCGTCTGTCTGTCCGTCTGTCCGTCCGTCTGTATGTATGAACACGTCGTTCTCGGAGATGGTAAGAGCTAGAGGTGTAATTCTTTTTGCTTTAGGTCCGTTATATGTGTACGCAGGTCGAGTTTATTTCAAATTTTTGCCACGCCCCTTTCCGCCTTCGTAATTTGCATAAAACTGTATTTTCTTCGATAACTTGGACAAAATAAGAGCTAAAGACCTGTTTCTTTTTGCATTAGGACTGTTTAACTATTATGCAGATAATGCCATTTCCAGATTTTTGCCACGCCCCTTTCCGCCCTCGTATTCGCAAAAAAATCGATATCTCCAAAAAGGTAAAAGCTAAAAGGTAAAACTTAATTTTTAATCTGCTAAGTCTGATGATCGCCTAACACGTGCATGCAAAATTACGTTCAGATCGGACAATAAATATAGAAGATATGACCAATTAAAGTTTTACACACCCCTTCCCACGGCAACGGCAAGAGAGGTACATGGTATCTCGTTGTCGAGGAATCTCGACTACAGCGTTTCTACATGTTTTTCAACTCTGTTTACGGTTGATTTTTTCCACTTTTGTCGATAAATACATCCAGGTAAATATGTTTATATTATTAGTGGAGCCTTTAGCCTTCGACACACAAAAGAAATTTTGCACGAATTTGCATTGTTTCCATTATTTACCGCTATTTTGAAAATATGAGCTTTTGGGGGAGGCATGGACCACTGATAAGTTTTCGGCATTTAACACGCAAACTTCATATATTTTACGTGTATAAGTGATTTTTATACCATGTACCTTAAGGTACTAATGGTATATTAACTTTGTGCAAATGTATGTAACAGGCAGAAGGAGATATCTCCAACCCAATAAAGTATATATATTCTTGATCAGCGTCAACAGCTGAGTCGATATAGCCATGTCCGTTTGTCCGTCTGTCTGTATGTATGAAACCTCGTTCTCGGAGATGGTAAGAGATAGACGTGTAATTCTTTTTGCTTTTGGTGTGTTATTGTTGCAGGCAGATCAAGTTTATTTCAAATTTTTGCCACGCCCCTTTCCGCCTTCGTAATTTTCATATAACTATTTGAATTTTCTTCGATAACTTGGACAAAATAAGAGCTAGAGACCTATTGCAATATGTCCGTTTAACTATAGCGCAGATAATGTCATTCTTGGATTTTTTCCACGCCCCTTTCCGCCCTCGTATTTGCAAAAAAATCGATATCTTCGAAATGGTAAAAGCTAAAGGCATAATTTTCAGTCCAAGTCCACTGATCGTCAAACGCGTACGTGCAAAATTACGTACGGATCGGACAATAAATATAGAAGATATGGCCAATTAAAGTTTTACCCACCCCTTCCCTAGGCAACGGCATGCCGCATACGCTGGGGTGACGTCATCCGTCTCTTCTTTGGCTTCAATTAAAGAAAAGAGGTACATGGTATCTCGTTGTCGAGAAATCTCGACTACAGCGTTCCTATTTGTTCTTTTTGCACGCAGATTGGTCTCCGTCCACCCTGGGCTTCGCCGCCTGCCACGTGGCTAAAATTTGGGGTAATTTAATTAGAGGTATTTACCTCCGAAAAACTCGTACCTTCTCCAGATAAATTTCACTACACTTGTTAATAATAATGGGTTTCTTTTCCTTTTCTTTAGTTTAAATTGCACAATTAGGTTAAATTATTTGTTTTTTTTCTCCCAGTGCACTTGCGTTTTGTCACCCGCACAGACGAAGCTCTAGCCGGCTCTTGGTTTTATCTTCAATGTGCCGAAAAGTGCTTTGAGCTTCCCTATATAGGCTTAAAGCACGTGGCTACTTTAAGCTCAACCCGATCTTACGGTATAATCGTTCGATCGCTGACATTCGGGTTGCACTCAAGCGCACATAAACATAGAAGAACATAGAATATGACATAAACTTACATAGATACATGGAAACTACAGAAACATAGAATAGGGGAACAGATCGAATTTGCCGAAGACAAAGCTCTCGGATCGGAACGTCGAAACGTTCTGGCCTATGCTCATGAACTCCACAAGCACAAATAAAAGAACTATATATTTTGACGAGCTTTTATTTGAAATCTGCTTCTGCGAAACTTGGGATCATTTGCACTGAATATCTTTTAGGTGATAAACGCCTATCCGTTTGTTTTGCCTATCCCACAATTCGTAATAAACCGGACCTAGTTTTTTATGTACTATGGCGGCTCTAAAGGCTGGGGCAAGCTTGCTATTGAATTTATTAACGGCACTGCTCTGGGTAAAATTTCTAGCGAAAACATGATCACCAACATTCAGTTCAATCTTTCTACTCCGCAAGTTATAAATACGCGCATTAGCTCCATGCGTCTTGTTTATATTGTGTTTTGCTATTTGACGCACTACCTGCAACATATCCGGGTGACATAGTTTTGTATCATCGGACAGAAGATTTAGACTGCGCAGAAGTTGGTAGTCCTTGCCATGCAAAATCATGTTTTGGCCGAAAGCCATGAAATATGGTGAATAGCCTATACTGCGGTGTAAAGATGATCTAAGGGCTCCATTGATTGCATTTAAATGTAAGTCCCAGTTAGTGTGATCCTTTCCAATAAATGCACGAATGGAAGTTAACACGGACCGATTAAGTCGTTCGCTCGCGTTAGCTTAGGGAGAATAAATGGCGGTACATTTATGGATAACTCCAAACCTAGTTAGGAAAGCTTGAAAAACGGATGATCGAAATTGTGATCCGTTATCCGTAAGAATCGTTTCGGGAACGCCAAAGGTGTAGAAGATTAACGATTCGAGATATGTTGCTATTTTAGGAGCCGTCAACTGCTTAAGGGGACCAAGAAAGTGGAACTTTGTATGGTGATCAACTACTATTATCAAACCGATGTTACCTTGCTTTGTTCTTGGGTAGGGTCCTAATAAGACAACATATAATCTTTGAAATGGACGTTCGGACGTCATTGGCTTTCCCAAAGGTGGCTTAAGAACGATATTTGGGCTCTTGGTGCAACGGCAAACATCACAATTCCCGACAAAATCCCGAACTTGGCTTACCATGCGCGGCCAAAAGAGGTCTCTTAAGTTTTTCTACTGTTTTAGCCATTCCGCAACGCGCCGCGTTGGGTGGGTTGTGGGCTTGAGCGAGAACTTCAGGAATGAGTTGCAAAGGAATCCAAAGTTGCCAATCATCGGTTAGCCGTAACTCATTTCCATTCGAAAATTCTACCCTTTTGTAAACGTAACCGTTCAAAACTTTAAGATCAGGTTGCCTCGATCCCTTTTCCTGTATTCACTGTATTAAGTCCATGTATTCTGCCGTTTTAAAATGCTCTGATTCTAGATTTACAATGGGTCCTTGGGTAATTCTATACTCTATACCGTATCGTTCTGCGCTAGTACGGAACCAATACCATAGCTGCTGGCATCACAAGGAAAAATGAAAGGTTCTTCGAAATTTGGGGTGATTAAAATTGGTGACGAAATTAAATTGTTTTTAAGCAACTCAAAGGCTTTTAAAGCTTCTTCACTCCATTCAAGTGATTTCCTTTTCTTTAGCATATCGGTTAATGGACTACTGACACTGGCAAAATCTTTTACGAATCGTCGGTACCAACCTGTTAATCCTAAAAATCTACGAAGTTGTTTTACTGTGGAAGGCAAGGGAAATTCTGATATAGCTATCAATTTCTCGGGATCAGTTTTTAACTGTCCTTCGCCTATAATAAATCCGAGATATTTTATTTCCTTCATGCAGAATTTTGATTTGCTCACGTTTATTGTAAGGTTCGCTTTCCTAAGGCACAGCGCTATTTCTTGCAACAATAAAATATGAGATTCAAAATCTTCGGACAAAACAAGCAAGTCGTCTAGGTATACAAATACTCGAGTTCTTAAGTGGGCTGGTACTACTACATCCATTAAACGAGATAGCGTTTGCGGCGCATTACAAAGACCGGAAGGCATAACCTTATACTGGTATAGGAAGGCATAACCTTATACTGTTAGGTATTGTAAAAGCTGTATACTGCCGAGAGTGTTCATCGAGGGGGATTTGCCAAAAAGCATGTTTCATATCCAAGCCAGATATGCATTTAGCTGGGGGCAATCTACTGAGAATTCCGTCGAAATGAGGTAAGTGATACGCATCTTTTCTTGTCACCTTGGAAACAAACATTTTCTATGGCGGAAAAGAATTTTTCCCGAGTGGCATTATAATTTTGTAGCCTGACGTGAAAAGGTTTCATGGAGTAGTGTTCATTGAAGGGTTCTGTCTTCTTGGTCTGACACTCAATAGATCTAAACTCTAAGTCCGTTTTTAAAGAGGTTGCCGGTTTAAATGCCAGGGATGTGTCTACTTGCTGGTTGGTGGCACATCCCGCTGCCAGTTTCCCAACGGGCTACACTTACGGCATTTGGGCTTAAATGTATCTTTGGCTCCACAGCCATAACAAAATATCCTCCTCGCCTCTAAACAGTCATCGAACCTATGTCCAGCAGCGTCACAATTCCAACAAATGGTTATGCCTGGCTTCTTGCCTTATTTCGGAAACTTCTGCTGAAGCAGGGGCCGTTGCCTCATCTCCCTCAAACTCATTTGTTAGCTCTGCGACGAAACGCGTACTTCTCGGTTTTACTAATTATAAATCCATATGGAATTTCTTAAGATTTCTACTCGCAATTCATGGTGAATAGTTGGCTTTGAATTCCTAATTAGTAATTCGACAATTTGTTTCTCTGTTATGTGTTGCTGAAGACGATCTATTAATTCTTTCATAGCAAACTGGAAATCATCAAAGGATTCATTCTCTCCTTGACGTCTCTTCCCAATCATTTCCCAGAGTTCTAGGTCAGTTTCAAAATCGCCAAATCGCTTCCTAAACTCCAAACAAAAAATTTCCCAAGTGAAGTTCTGGTTGGATCTATGAAATTTCCTGTACCAGTCACTGGCCATTAAAGAGCAAATAAAGGTGGTCGCACAGGATTTGGTAATCGTTTCCTAAGTTCTGTCTTGTTAGTGATCGAATTCTGTAGAGAAACTCATCCATTCGCATTCCCTGACGGGAACCATCAAACTTTATTCTCCAATTTTGAATAATAGTTGAGACTTTGTTGGGGTTCATTGAGTAGTTTGAACCTGAAGAAGTTCGGTGGGCTCCCTGATTATCATGGGTCTTACTTCTTCTAAGTCGAAATCGACGTTCTGGCTAGTCAAGTTCAAAGTTGGGATTGGCGTTGGGTTTACGATATTAGTATATAAAGCTGCTGGGGCTGAATTACTTAAATGCAAAGATTCTAATTGTTTTTGAATGGTTGTCTCAATATTCTTGCTCAGAAAAGTCGTGAGATTTTCTGTCAGCTGAGCCTGTTGCACACTCATACTGGCTTGAATATAATTGGCTAAATCGGTTTGGGTGCCTAATGAATGGTTTTGGGCCTGTGGAGGGTCTTTCAAAACTCTATCTAGATGTCCTCCCTGCTGCGAACGAGTAGCCATGTCTCATTTTTGAGTAGTTCCTCGCGACAGTTTTTAATTAAATCACATTTTTATAGAAGACGATGTAATACGCTTTGAAAAACCAAATTATGTTTAATTACTTTATATGAATGGTGGGTGCCAATACTCTGTATTGGGCACAACTCTAGCTCCTTCGTTGGGCGCCATTTCTCTGTAGCGTGCAAGCGGCGTCGGGCTTTACGTTCTTTTTCAGATAACTAAAGAACGCGGTTTTCTGGGTGAATGGGGGTTGCGTACTTTGTCTAGGCTCGGTCCTAGCTCGCCGTGGCCGGGGTTCTTTTCACCCAAAGTACACATAACATAACCAGACAAAATTATAGTACGCGATGTTGATTTACTTTACAAAAAAAAAGAACCAAACGACCGACACAAACAAAACGGAGCAATCCATCTAACCGCTGTTCGTTGAGGAGATTTGGATGATTTGGATCCCTCCTCTTTCGCTACCCTCCCAACCGTGACAATTTAGGTGTCTTTATAATTGTCCCTAATCCATAAGATAACTCACATGGTGCGACAGTGCATTAGCTTGGGTACTCGACAGACAAAAGGAAGAAAATTAAGCCGACATCTTCTTTGCAAACATTATAATATTTAATAAGTTATTTAAATATAAATAACAAAAAACAAGTAGGAACGCTGTAGTCGAGATTTCTCGACAACGAGATACCATGTACCTTTTTTCTTTATGAACCATTTCTTTGATTTTATTTTTATTTTTTTCAAATAATTCACCAAATTTTCGTTTGTTGACATCCAAAAAATCAGCAGGTGCACACATACACACACTACTATATGTATACACGTGCGAACGAATTGAAGTCAAAGAAGAGACGGATGACGTCACCTCAGCGTGTGCGGCATGCCGTTGCCTAGGGAAGGGGTGGGTAAAACTTTAATTGGCCATATCTTCTATATTTATTGTCCGATCCGTACGTAATTTTGCACGTAAATTTTGTTAGCATTAGTATGTTAACATTTATTAAATATAGATGATGTTCTTTTTAATTTTAATAAGTATAGAGGTATTTATTTTATGTTACATTCTTGTCTTG